>JAEIFM010000212.1:600000-1122500 GCA_018901885.1 Zaprionus kolodkinae | reverse complement strand
GGAATTTCGAACGTGTTTGTTGCAGGATTCGGTTGGAAGACTTTTTGTAGATGAGTGGCAAATGTGCTGGCTCTATTTTTGTCGCTACGGGCCCAACCACCTGTGTGGTTTCTAATAGGGACCACTGGTACTGTGGGTGAGCCAAGAGTTGGGTGAGCTTTCCACAGTGAGTTTTTTGTACTGGATGTTGATAGTTTTTCAATATGAGTACGTTGGGCAAGCTCTTTTTCTTGCTTTAAAGCTTTTGTAAGTTTGCGTGTGGCGTCTTTTAACTTTTGTTTTGTCGACGGTGATCTTGAGGACTGCCATTCTCGCCGTAGTCCCCGTTTTTCGAGAACAAGTTGTTCGATTTGCGGGTTGGTCTTTTTGTGATTTGTAATTTTGCTTACTGTTTGCGGCGTTGAGCAGCGAGCTGCAGCAACGATGATTGACTCCAGTGAATTAACAAAACTATCAATGTCAGCTTCAACTTCAAGAGGTGGGTTATGCTCAATGTGTGAGCTTATGTATTTTTCGTATATGAGCCAGTTGGTTTTTTCTGAAGTCAACTTATAAGAGTGGTTTGCTGGTTCTGGGTGTCGGAGCAGATTTATTAGGAGGGGCGAGTGGTCAGATGATAGGTCTGAGAGGCACTCGGCGCTTATCAGATTACGGGGAATGTTTTTGGTGACTGCGAAATCAATTAGATCAGGTAGTTTTTTGGGGTCAGAAGGCCAGTATGTAGGTGTGCCAGAAGAAACGTGGTCGAGCTTGTTGTTTGCTTTTATGATGACGTTGTAGAGCTGTTTTCCTTTTGGATTCACGAGTCGAGACCCCCAGTGTGTGTGCTTGGCATTATAGTCCCCAGCTGCTATAAAATGTTCTCCAAGTGAGTTGAAGAATTCCATAAATTGGTCTTCAGATATAGTGAAACGAGGTGGGCAGTAAACAGCGGCTAGGGTAAGCTGGTTACCATTATCCAAATGAATTTTTAATGATGTTGCTTGTAGATAGTTTTTGGCAGTCTCAATATGACAGTGGTGCTTGAGACGGATTCTTATCAAAATCCCGGTCCCGCCGTGGGCCTTACCATCAGGGTGATTGGTTCCGTAGAAAATATATCCTCTTATGTTGAAGTTATATTTGTTTGTGAGGTGTGTTTCCGAAAGTAGCATTACGTCGATGTGCTTTTCCTGTAGGAATTGAGCTAGCTCAAGTTTGTGCTGTGAAACGCCGTTGGCGTTCCACGTAGAGATTCTTAGCGAGGCCATGAAGATGATTATTTTGATTGATGTGATACAAGCAATTGTATCAACATGTTTTGACTACTCATTAGATCTTGCATGGTTTTCCGCATAAACGCCATAAACTCCGCCATGCTCTGCTGCAAAGTAAGTATCATTGCTTCGAAATTGTTTTGTTGTTGTTCCATTGGCTTTTTGTCTTGTACAGAATTGAAGTCCATATATTTGGCTTGTGAACATGGCGCATTGGAGGCAGGGGCTCTAGACCTGATCTTAGAGCGCTTGCATATGACGCGTTTTTGGTAACGAATCCTGTACCAAGTGAGGATCTGGCTGCGGTAGAGAAGAAAACTTCTGGGTTGTGTTTGGAGGGTATTTTTGTGATCGGTGCGTTTTGTGAGCGTACATTGGCTACGCGCTGGTTAATGCGGCTTTTGAGATCTTTGTATACTGGGTAGCCTCTGTAGTTGGCTGTGTGATTGCCTCCACAGTTGCCACACCTTTTTCCGCTTGAGTCTGCTTTGGGTGCACTGCAGTTGGCTTTGTCGTGGAGCTCGCCACAGACTACGCACACTGGGCGCAGCTTACAGTAAGACTTTGTATGGCCGTATTCTTGGCAGTTCATACATTGTACCAGATTGTTACGTTTGTGAGGTTCTTCTACGGTGATTCTACGATGTAGTAAAAATTGGAGTTTGTAGATTGGATGCACATCGTTTCTTTTCGGCATCTTTGCTTCTGGTGCAAGTTCCACCTTGAAGAGTGGTTGCGGCTGTCTATTTTTGTTTAAGATGTTGAAGACTGATTTTGCGGTAAATCCTTTATCCTGTAGCGCCAGCTTTATTTCGTCTGGTGTTACATCAGGCTCTATGCCCTTTAGTACGACTTGCAGACCTTTGCAGCTTTTTAGCTGGTATGTGTAATAGCTTTTTTCTCCTTCGTCCAAATACTTTGTTAAGGCTCTAAAGTGTTGTTCAGACTTGGTCTGAACTTTAGTTTCGTGAATGTTGCCCCTAATTAAGGAAATAATGTGGAAATTTGCGTCATCTATAAGCTTTATTACATTGTTTACAAATTAACTAGAGCTTTTCTCACGTACAAATATTGGTGGTGGCTTTGGCTTATTTTTGTCGCTTCCATCAGCTTCAACGGGCAGATCTTCAATAGTGTCTGCCAAAATGTCAAACCGGTTGGCATTGTTCGTTGCTTCGCCTAAAGTTGTGTTGGCGTTGGCGCGTGTGATTTTTGGTTTGTTTACATTTTTTTGGGGGCTTAGCTTTCGTTTTATTTGGATGTAGCGATCCATTCCAGTCTGTATGGCCGGCTTTGCGTTTTCGTTTTCGTTAGTTGCAGTTTGTTTTGCTGTCTGCGCAGATTTCGTTGTGTTTGTATGTGTTGAGCGGGCAGTCGGCATCGGTGTTGTTTTAGTTATTAAGGTTGTCGCGACAATTGAAGAGTTTGTGCTTGCTGTTACAGCTAAGTTCTGTTCTCTTTGCTTGGTGTAAGCAGATTTTGTTGGTAAGGGAGACAAAGAGCAAAGATCGTTCTTTGTCGTTCGCTGTAAGCAGGTGTTCGTTTGGCGGGTTGGGAGTTGCCGATCGCGGGCGGTCGGATTGCGTCGACCCGATAGATAGTAGCGACGGCGACGGGGAGCAAGAGCGTTCTCTGTCGCGTGTTAAGAGAGAAAGATCAGCTGTCGGGTTGGGGGTGATTGACCGCTCGCGGTTCGATTCCGCAGAGACGACGGAAAAGTAAGCGTTGTTGCGTTGCGAAGAGAGCCGTCGCTCATCTTGCTGACGTTGACGCTGCGCGCGAGCTTCATTTTCACTCATTGTTTATACCCTTCGACCATTGAAAATGGTCAAAAAAGGGTATACTAACTTTGTGCAAAATGTATGTAACAGGCATAAGGAGGCGTGGCAGACCCCATAAAGTATGTATATTCTTGCTCAGGATCACTAGCCCAGTCGATTGAGACATGTCCGTCTGTCTGTCCGTCTGTCCGTCCGTCCGTCTGTCCGTCTGTATGAGACAACAGATCTCAGCTATTAAAAAAGCTAGAGATACCAAATTTGGCATGAAGGTTTCTATAAACCATAGGCAGATCATGTTTATATCAAATGTTTGATGCCACGCCCAACGCCCACGCAAATCAGTTATTTGCGATTAATAAGCAAAGTATTAAACCCATAACGTTCTGATTCAATATGTATAAATCTAAATGCAATATAAACATATTCTCCAAATTACAATCCGATCGGACCAATAACACTGAAGTTATTCAAGTCAACGTTTTCAGTACAAATGTTCGGTACGGGCAGCAGCCGACGCGCTGCTTTGAGCGGTTGATGTCGACGTCGACGTTGCATCGTGTCGCTTTACTCTTTACGCGCGTCGCTATGTGAGTGCGAGCGAGTAAGCTATATGTAGTAGAAGTATTTATGCAGAATTCTCTGTTTGAAACTATAAAAGTGGTTACACGTTTGTAACGGATTTAGAAAATTGGGAGAAGGGTATCTTACTGTCGGGCGCCCGACTGTAGCCTTACCCACTTGTTTTTGGTTAGTTTATTTATATATGTAATTAGTTAATTGTTGATTAATAACTTATAGATTTGTTAGAAAATCTATATGTGCAGGCATTGCACTGAGCGTCTTTTCGCTTATGATTTTGTGTTTGGGTCACTTCAACTTTGTTACGTTTGTTGTATTATGGAGCTCAAATAAAAACACGTCCGTCGGGTTGAAGTCACACGACACACACCTTTCAAACGTGTGTGACACAATTAATAAATCATTAAGGTATATAAAAACTTCTCTCCGTAAATGCACTGGAATTATTTTATCTATTAGCTTGGACATGGTTTGAGGTGCGTTGCATATGCATATAAATGGCTCAACTTTATAATGATAACGGGGTCGACCCTCGAGAGGAATTCGCCAAAATTCATCTTTTAGATCCAGACCAGAGAACAGCTTCGGTTCAACCAAAAGTGTGTAAACACAATCAATCACATGGAAAATCACGCTATTCGGCGCACAGCGTCAACTGTGTATGCGTCAAAACATTTGCTGCTGAAGCGACAACGTTACAGAATCCCCCATTCCACTTCTCGTTTCGTTTCTCGCTTGTCGATTCGCTGCCTCGTGTGTTTCATTTTCGTCTTGACTCATTTGGGCTATCTGGGTATGTATACTAAGATTCGGTTTTACACACAAATAGCGCGCCTCTACACAAATTATCCCTAAGGAAGCGCATCAACAGTGCTTTATTAGGGCTATCTGGTTTTGTATGTATGCATGAGCGCGTGCAATGCTGTTGACTGCTGGAAGGGGAAATAATTTAACTGAAAAAGTAATTCGAATTGAATAATTGATAATTAATAGCAATTTAATATACAAATAAAAAAACATGAAATAAATTATAATGTAATATTATAAGATTATATCTTAGAAATAATAAATTGTCTATGGATTTTGGACCTATACGATTTCTTTTTCCGTTATTATATTTCCCGCCATGAATTTATATATTAATTATGCATATTGCATTGCTACCTAGAAAATACAAGGCATCCCAATTTTGGCACACTTTTAAAAAATGCAGGTGCATACCTGCACGTCAATCTTTCCATTCATCGAAAATTGGGAAAATGAACACCCCATAGAATTGTTACATGTTTTTATACCCGCTACTCATAGAGTAGAAGGGTATTATAACTTTGTTCGAACCGAAAATGTATGTAACAGGCAGAAGGAGACATCTCCGACCCCATAAAGTGTATATATTCTGAATCAGTATCAACAGCCGAGTCGATATAGCCATGTCCGTCTGTCCGTCTGTCCGTCTGTCTGTCTGTCCGTCCGTGTGAACACCTGGATCTCAGCTATTATAAGAGCTAGAGTTCCCAAATTTGGTGACAACATGTGTTATTACTGCAGGCTGATCAAGTTTATTTTGGATTTTAGCCACGCCCCCACCCGCCTCCATAAACTGAAAAAAATTGATTACAGCCGCAATATTAGCTTTACAGCAACAGTTTTATAAATGCGTTATAAATACCATCTTGCGGACGTTTCGTGAAAATTTCAGTAAGATTGGACTATAAATGTGGAAGATATTAAGGAAATAGTAGTGTCATGTGACCACGTGTTTTTGTCTGTTTTATTATGTTGGATATGCAAGATCCCAGGTTCAACTCCGGCGGCAAACTTTTTTTTTCAATTATGTGTACCTAAATTATTGCACTGTCATCATTGCAATTTTATCGCGGTCGACAAATGGCTGCAGTGGCTGCGTGGATGTGGTCGCCGACTGACGAGCGGAAGGGCACGAGTTCTAATCCTACCCAACCCCGATGCAAGTGGTTGATATTTTTGGATGTTAGCTTTTTTTTCAAGTATTTAAAATTATTAAACAGAATTTTAAGGGGAGTGAGTTGGTATTGTCTTACACACATACACGAGACACAATAATAATTTCTTTTTGGCCTGTACGACAAGCTGAATGGTCTCATAATGCAACTTTACCGAACAGATTCAAAATGCTCTAATGGCAGTGCTGTTATAGTTGCAGACTGCATAGGCCGACTTTTTTGGAGGTCCATGGTTCAAGACCTCGCGTCGGTAAAAAATTTTTTGTTTTATTTTTCTGTTCTTTTTTTTTTTTTTTGCATATTCGTTATCTTTATTTAAAATCAATGTTAACGAATTTTTTACTTTATTTAAGGACATTTAGAGTATTTAGTCATATTTCGCAGCATACAGCAATGTATGTACAACATAAACGACAAATCTGGTTGGATTATTAAATTTCTCAATAAATATGTGAAGCATTATATAGGCGTCTCTTTTACACATTCATAATTAAAAGCCCTCTGATGAGTCCTAATTGGAAAACACTGAAAGCCATTCGACAATTCTAATAGGAACCACGTGCAACTTTCAAAGTCAAAACAAATTTGAGACTGTGAGACGTGTTTTTTTTCGCATTTTTAGCGGGTATACCACAGTCGGGCGCGCTCGACTGTAGCCTTTCCGACTTGTTTTTACATCTAATTGATGAAAACACGCCTTGCTTAGGTATGTAAATAACCACACAACATGAACCCTTTTGAGGGGCATTCCCAAAAAATGTCTGACTTGCAAAATCTTGAAACCAAGAGCAGGAACGCAAACAACTGCAGCTGCATTTAGACGCCGCGGCGCCACAGTAATTGCATAGACAAAAATTACAAAAACAAAATACATACACATGAGACCATGAGACCAAATACATACACATGAGGCAATAACAAAAACAAAATACATACACACTGCCCGCTGCTCGAGTCCGACCTTGCTCGACCAAAAAAATTGGATAAGCACCCTTTACCGTAACGGCATTTACTATTTTGCTATCAAAGCAGAGTCTAACTTTTCCAGCATTACCCACGAGAATGACAGCCAGCACTGTTGGACTCCTCGATAACACCCAGATCAAGCCTTCGGTCTAGTTCTTTATATATGATTATTTTTATGGCTACAGGAAAATGCGTTTGTTTGATCGGAATGGCATCCGCGACATGCTGTGTGAAAGCAAGTCACTGTGGTGGTAAGACTGCCAATTATTTGCTGTGACTTTCCACCAACCGTTCTAAGCGATCATGGCAACGGCTTGAACACTTCATGGTCCTTAAGAAATTTATTGGCCAATGTTTCTCCAATGCATTTTATTGAAGCTCCAGTATCTAGAAGGCCTGTGTATCTGTTACCCAAAATTGTCACCTCTGCATATGGTCGAATATCTAAAGGAATTCTACTATTGCAGACAATAATTTGGACCTCTCTTGCCTCCACTTTTGAAAATGTTGCGAAGGCGTGCACGAACAATCTTCTTGTTGGTTAATAACAATGTTGGCTTTTGTATCACAGGAATAGTTAGAAATCTGGTACGTTTAAATTAGAAGTTAAAAGCTTTTTCAGCTAAAGCTGAATTATCGATCCTGTTGTCAATTAGTTTTTGCGAGCACTGTTGAATGGTACTCGGGCTATCCGGTTTTTTAAACTCTGACACTTATTATAGCTTGGTCTTTAGGTGTCTGGCTTTCCGCGCCCACAGCAAAATACTCTACTCTCCGCTGAACAGTCATGGTATACAAGTATATGCCCTTTTCGTTAATAGTGTCAGCATTCGACCTTTATAGCAGCAAAGTCATCTACTACCTCAACTTCGCTTTCTAAATCGTTATCTACCTGTTCAGCTAGCTCGTTTATTGATTTCTTCTGAACCGGTCATGCATTAAAACTCGAAATCTTCGATATCTGTTGCTTAAAGTTTTCGTGCGTACGTACGGTTTGAAGCAACTCAGTCACACTTTGGTTGGGAATATGCAACAGCTGGTGTTGAATCTCTGGTAAGAGATTTGATCTTAGCACGTCCATCAAATATGAGTCTAATACGGGGCATGATAGGTGATCAGCTATAGCTGCAATTGCTTCGAAAATCTCATCGAAGCGTTCGTGCAACTTTTGCATGCGATGATCTATTGCAGCTTGAATATCGCGATCAGTGCGTGCATCTTTACGTCGAGTTTTTATAAATAAATCGGTACATCATATCCTGCCCGCCTTTATGATACCTCCAGAACCATTCTGCTGCGCTTTCCTCACACAACTTTTCATTCTCTTTTAATGTGAACGGATGCGTTTTTATACCCTTGCAGAGGGTATATTAATTTTAGCCAGAAGTTTGCAACGCACCTTAGGAGACATCTCCGACCCTATAAAGTGTATATATTCTGAATCAGCATCACCAGAGGAGTCGAAAAATGGATGTCCGTCTGTCCGTCCGTCCGTCCGTCCGTCCGTCTGTTGCAACGCAAACTAGTTTCTCAGTTTTTGAGCTATCTTCATGAAACTTGGCACAGAAGCTTCTTATTGCTGTACGCTGTAAATAAGTCGGAACGAGCCAGATCGGACCGATATATCGTATAGCTGTCATAGAAGCTATCGGCCGATTTTTGTTGTTTTTCAAGATATTGCAACAAGATTTGGCAAATCTTATTCTTATTACGTTCTTAATGTGCTGTCAAAATTGTATCAAAATCGGACCACTATAACATATAGCTGCCATAGGAACAATCGGCTGAAATCAGAGTTTTTGTATGCAAACCTGTTTTTTTTTTGGAAATACCGCACATTATCAATACCTTTTAATGTTATACAGTAACCCGCCCTTTGTTTTTCCATATAAATATCTCAGACGTTTATATTCTATAGCTGTTATAGGAACAATCAGTCAGTCCGTCTGTCTGTTGCAACGCAAATTAGTCCCCCAGTTATTGAGCTATCATCATGAAACTTTGCTCACAAGCTTTTTATTTCTGCCCTCTTTAAATAAGTCGGAACGGGCCAGATCGGACTGAAATATCGTATAGCTGTTATGGAGCCTATCGGCCGATTTTCGTTATATTTCAAGATATAGCTATCAGGCTTACCACATCCAAATCGAACTTTTATAACTTATAACTTTAAATAATAACAACAAAATGTGCCAACAACAAAACATTTAACTCAAATTGATTGGATATTTTGTGATAACACAGTAAGCGGTGCTGCCGCAATCACTTATCAAACTCCATATAGTCACCATGACGGCGTGTTCCTTAGCTATAAACACTAATTTAATAATTTATTTTTAAATATTTAGTTAATTAATTTATTTTATTATTGTAAATAAAGAATATATGTGCAATGTTGTTTAATGTATTGTAAATATTCCTCCTCGAGGATTGCGACCTTGCCGTGGTGAGGAGGCTGAGTATTCGAAATTATAAGAGGTTCATATAATCGATGTACTGTTATAATTCTTCAATAAATACCACAGAAACCAGCAGCAATTCAAAGATATTTTATATTTTGTCTAACTGCAAGGGTATAAAACCTTCGGCAAGCCGAAGGTAGCCTTGCTTTCTTGTTTTTCTTGGTCTCCGAAGCTTAGTTTATTAAAAAAGCAATCGGTGTTTTAATAACATATAAAATTACTACCATTATCACCTGTTGATATACAGAAATCCGTTTATTACGCGAGTGCACTCTTTTAATTTGCCAAACTAATCTTGTTTGCAAATGAGTTTTTTCGCTTTCTTCATTCAACATCATTTGTTTACGTTTCTTTTTTTTAGAAACGTGTTTATTGTTTCTGCAAAACATTTATTTACTTCGACTTTCGTGAGCGAATTCGACTCTCTCGGGCTCTCCCTAACTCTATTTCTTACATCGTTGTTGTTGTGCACTGCAACGCAAACTCCTTAACCGCGTTCTTCTTATCACATTTTATGTCTGTGCCTAACACTTCCCTTCTCTTTGTTTCTGTTGTGTGCTATTTTTTAAAATGTGTTCGCCCCAAACAATGCACTATGGGCAAAAAGCGCGAAAATTTTGCAGAAAGTCTCCTACAGGCGACAAAAAAGTTATACTCCACGGAACACAATTAAATATGTTAGATTTTAGCTGTAAAAACTAATCAACAACATTGGACAATACACGACGAAATATACAGACACATAAAAACTAACATAAAATATTGAAAATAAATTCCTGTACGATTATTTCCCATATTAAGAAATTATTTGTACTTTGCGCGGAAATTTATCAATATTTTCGGTTGCATTTCGATCAGTCGATCATGCAGTTAATCAGCTGACTTTGTTAGCGCGGAAATTTTAAATCGTGAGCTTTAAAATTGTTTTAAAAATAGTTTTATTAAATCTGGAGTATTCATATTTAGAAAACACATTAAATTTTGTGATTTAAAAATATGAAAAGAAAGACTTTCTGCAAAAATTTCGCGCTTTTTGCCCATAGTGCATTGTTTGGGGCGAACACTGTAAAAAATGCACAGAACAGAAACAAAGAGAAGGGAAGTGTTAGGCACACACATAAAATGTGATAAGAAGAACGCGGTTAAGGAGTTTGTGTTGCAGTGCACAACAACAACGATGTAAGAAATAGAGTTAGGGAGAGCCCGAGAGAGTCGAATTCGCTCACGAAAGTCGAAGTAAATAAATGTTTTGCAGAAACAATAAACACGTTTCTAAAAAAAAGAAACGTAAACAAATGATGTTGAATGAAGAAAGCGAAAAAACTCATTTGCAAACAAGATTAGTTTGGCAAATTAAAAGAGTGCACTCGCGTAATAAACGGATTTCTGTATATCAACAGGTGATAATGTTAGTAATTTTATGAGTTGAAAGAGAATGAAAAGTTGTGTGAGGAAAGCGCAGCAGAATGGTTCTGGAGGTATCATAAAGGCGGGCATGATATGATGTACCGATTTATTTATAAAAACTCGACGTAAAGATGCACGCACTGATCGCGATATTCAAGCCGCAATAGATCATCGCATGCAAAAGTTGCACGAACGCTTCGATGAGATTTTCGAAGCAATTGCAGCTATAGCTGATCACCTATCATGCCCCGTATTAGACTCATATTTGATGGACGTGCTAAGATCAAATCTCTTACCAGAGATTCAACACCAGCTGTTGCATATTCCCAACCAAAGTGTGACTGAGTTGCTTCAAACCGTACGTACGCACGAAAACTTTAAGCAACAGATATCGAAGATTTCGAGTTTTAATGCATGACCGGTTCAGAAGAAATCAATAAACGAGCTAGCTGAACAGGTAGATAACGATTTAGAAAGCGAAGTTGAGGTAGTAGATGACTTTGCTGCTATAAAGGTCGAATGCTGACACTATTAACGAAAAGGGCATATACTTGTATACCATGACTGTTCAGCGGAGAGTAGAGTATTTTGCTGTGGGCGCGGAAAGCCAGACACCTAAAGACCAAGCTATAATAAGTGTCAGAGTTTAAAAAACCGGATAGCCCGAGTACCATTCAAAAGTGCTCGCAAAAACTAATTGACAACAGGATCGATAATTCAGCTTTAGCTGAAAAAGCTTTTAACTTCTAATTTAAACGTACCAGATTTCTAACTATTCCTGTGATACAAAAACCAACATTGTTATTAACCAACAAGAAGATTGTTCGTGCACGCCTTCGCAACATTTTCAAAAGTGGAGGCAAGAGAGGTCCAAATTATTGTCTGCAATAGTAGAATTCCTTTAGATATTCGACCATATGCAGAGGTGACAATTTTGGGTAACAGATACACAGGCCTTCTAGATACTGGAGCTTCAATAAAATGCATTGGAGAAACATTGGCCAATAAATTTCTTAAGGACCATGAAGTGTTCAAGCCGTTGCCATGATCGCTTAGAACGGTTGGTGGAAAGTCACAGCAAATAATTGGCAGTCTTACCACCACAGTGACTTGCTTTCACACAGCATGTCGCGGATGCCATTCCGATCAAACAAACGCATTTTCCTGTAGCCATAAAAATAATCATATATAAAGAACTAGACCGAAGGCTTGATCTGGGTGTTATCGAGGAGTCCAACAGTGCTGGCTGTCATTCTCGTGGGTAATGCTGGAAAAGTTAGACTCTGCTTTGATAGCAAAATAGTAAATGCCGTTACGGTAAAGGGTGCTTATCCAATTTTTTTGGTCGAGCAAGGTCGGACTCGAGCAGCGGGCAGTGTGTATGTATTTTGTTTTTGTTATTGCCTCATGTGTATGTATTTGGTCTCATGGTCTCATGTGTATGTATTTTGTTTTTGTAATTTTTGTCTATGCAATTACTGTGGCGCCGCGGCGTCTAAATGCAGCTGCAGTTGTTTGCGTTCCTGCTCTTGGTTTCAAGATTTTGCAAGTCAGACATTTTTTGGGAATGCCCCTCAAAAGGGTTCATGTTGTGTGGTTATTTACATACCTAAGCAAGGCGTGTTTTCATCAATTAGATGTAAAAAAAACATGTAACAATTCTATGGGGTGTTCATTTTCCGAATTTTCGATGAATGGAATGTTTGACGTGCAGGTATGCACCTGCATTTTTTAAAAGTGTGCCAAAATTGGGATGCCTTGTATTTTCTAGGTAGCAATGCAATATGCATAATTAATATATAAATTCATGGCGGGAAATATAATAACGGAAAAATAAATCGTATAGGTCCATAGACAATTTATTATTTCTAAGATATAATCTTATAATATTACATTATAATTTATTTCATGTTTTTTTTTTTTTGTATATTAAATTGCTATTAATTATCAATTATTCAATTCGAATTACTTTTTCAGTTAAATTATTTCCCCTTCCAGCAGTCAACAGCATTGCACGCGCTCATGCATACATACAAAACCAGATAGCCCTAATAAAGCACTGTTGATGCGCTTCCTTAGGGATAATTTGTGTAGAGGCGCGCTATTTGTGTGTAAAACCGAATCTTAGTATACATACCCAGATAGCCAAAATGAGTCAAGACGAAAATGAAACACACGAGGCAGCGAATCGGCAAGCGAGAAACGAAATGAAAAGTGGAATGGGGGATTCTGTAACGTTGTCGCTTCAGCAGCGAATGTTTTGACGCATACATAGTTGACGCTGTGCGCCGAGCGTGATTTAGCGTATAGCGTGATTTTCCATGTGATTGATTGTGTTTACACACTTTTGGTTGAACCGAAGCTGTTCTCTGGTCTGGATCTAAAAGATGAATTTTGGCGAATTCCTCTCGAGGGTCGACCCCGTTATCATTATAAAGTTGAGCCATTTATATGCATATGCAACGCACCTCAAACCATGTCCAAGCTAATAGATAAAATAATTCCAGTGCATTTACGGAGAGAAGTTTTTATATACCTTAATGATTTATTAATTGTGTCACACACGTTTGAAAGACATTTAAGTACGCTTAGGGAGCTAGCATATCAGCAAGTTCAATATCTGTGTCATATTGTAGGGCACGGCACATTTGCTACGGTACCAAGATTGGTTAAACAGCTACACAGATTCTTAGGAATGACCGGTTGGTACCATAAGTTCATTAAAAATTATGTTACAGATACTCTGAAGCAAAAGAGAAAATTCGATTGGTCAGATAAAGCTTACAAAGCATTCGAGCTTTTAAAAAAAGCAAATCTGTGAGGCTCCGGTTCTGCACTGTCCTAATTTTGATGCCGATTTTTTCCTTCTATGCGATGCCAGTCACACAGGTGTTGGTGGTGCATGGGTTCAGATAAGCGCCAAGGGTAACGAAATTCCCAAAGCCTATAAATTATGAAGTATGTGTTTACCGCGTCGATACAGTCTTCTCTCTTGGGACGGCGGTGGTGAGAAGGTTGCATCTGGTTTGGAACTTCTTATGAAGATTGAAGGGCTTGACTTCACCCCCTTAGTGTGAATTGCTGGCCTTGTGGCGTAGCAATATAATGCCGATTGGGATTGGCTGTACGCCGGAGCAAAGTAGTGGTTTATTGTGCTTCAAAACTAAGACTGAGCAGTTGATAATCTTCCAACTAAGTTTACCCTTACAGCAATGCATCGGGCCACCAAGGCAAGTCGGCAAGCCGACTCAGCATTCCTTGCAGCGTGAAGCAACACTTCGAATTAGAAGTGTCAGCTTTCCGCTGCCAGACGTTCTTTGCGCGGAGCGCTGAACCCAATTCTAGCGCGTCCGCATTGTTTGTACAATGCTACTTAGTTGCTACGAAGTAAAACATTTTCAGTTGTTAACTACTCCCCCCTCAAGTTACGGTCATTAACTTGAGGGGGGAGTAGTTCGGTCATGTTGAATGTGTCGATGGTTCGCTGTATCTCCCTGGAGGCTCGTCTTCTCCTTAATGTCAGATGAAAGGCGAGAGTCCCGATTAACCAACGTTTAGGAACACACCAGCTGCGAACCAGAGTCTAGGCGAACCTTTAGATTCCATATTATCCTTAAAGTTTTGGATAGAGTGTAGGTTCTTGTTATTCATCCGGTTTAGCAGAGGGATGCTGAGCACAGGGTCGTGGCCGACGAAGTTAAGTAATGGTGAACGCAAAATTCCTGACAGCTTGCTTAATGCTTTCCGTAGGTTTACGAACTCGGAGCCGTTGATGGTTGCCGTTCGCTCGAAGGTCACCAGTGGGGTCCCCTCGACCAGTATTTCTGGGCTGCCATCGGTGCTAACGCGAGCTGACGTTTCGTTGATTATCACAACGCGAACGCGCACAAGTTTCGAGCCAAGACCGCTCGCAGGACGTGTAGTGCGGGGTATCTGTGAATCCAGTGACCGCAAAGGTGTCATGCTCGCATTCGGCCAGCGTATCCTCGTCGAGACCTAAGATGATGTGTTGGTGAGACACAGGGTAGACGGCGACTTTCTTGCAACTGAACTTGACTCTTGGAAAGGGAATTAGAATATAAATGCTATTATCGGACTGGGGTATCTTGTTCTAGAAGTGATTTCAAATCGGCATGGTCAAGAATTGTGGGATATACTATGTTTGATTTGGCCAAAGTAATAGTGAGAACTAAATTTTGAATTTTTGTAGAAAGCATCCTATTTCTTGCCAGTAGTGCTTCATATAAATGTGGAGTGTCATTATGGATGGTGTCAGGCAACTTGTTTATCTGTTTTTGGGTTTCGGAATTTACGGTTATCTACCTGGAATTAGACTCTACTAGTTGTACCTCTGTGATATTAATCTTTAGAAGGTCTAAAGCATCGGGAGTACCCGCCACTACCGATCTCTAATAACTTATGCATATGCGATTGGGGAAAAAACTCAGACAATTTTTCTGTTTCGCCTATCAAAAAAACGAATTCGAACAGGTAGCTTGAATGCCTCAAGAGCTCACGCTGTTCAAAAACCAGCACATCACCATCAACGACAGGGATGTAATTCGCATCCGAAAAGTCGGTGATCCATGCATTCGCTATTGCCAGGGTAATGAACATCATGAGGGCAAACCTGGAATTTAGATACTCGGTGAGACTACAGTGCTCGGGCCCTTCGTAAAGTAACCTACTAACTAACTGCAATGGGAATGCCTTCTTAAGGTTGTCCTTGTGGACCACACTCCCCTTAATAAGAACAGCCCAGGTCTGCTTTCACTTTTTGTTCCGTGCATAGTAGGGTCAGTTTATTTCCTAACCTCTTGTTGTTCTTTACAAACACGTGTTCTCTTACCTCGAACACACGGTTTTGCCGGGATGGGTTGCATCCTCCGATGCCGTCTTGTTGTGCCTTTCCTAATCTTGCCTTGATTTCTGGGCAGCGCTCGTGAGCCCCCGAGTAACCGAGTGCACGGTTTTGTTATATTCCACCGTGGCCCTCAAGATTAGCTCTACTGTGTCGTTTGTCTTTTTGTCCAACTTCAGGCATCTGGCTATTTCTGCCAAGGTGCTGTGGAACCGTTTAACTTGGCCATTGGACGAGCTGTGAAGCGGAGGCGCATTCACAAAGTCGATGCCGTAGCTGTTCTTGAGCATTGAAGTGATTGTCTCTGAGTTGAATGCAGGCTCATTGTCGCAATAGATCGTTTTGATGTTGGGGAAAAAGTTAATAATCTGCAATAGGGGGCCTGTGATGACCACTATAGTTCTGGATGTAACCGGGTATACTACTGCAAACTTAGAGAGTTTGTCAATGCACGTCAGGAACAGCTTCCTGTCAGTTGAAAATATGTCAATGTGCACCATTTCGCCAGTATAACTGGGTATGGGCATTTCCCCGAGCTCTTGCTTCTTCGGGTGTCTGTCGTACTTTGCTTGGGTGCATACCCTACAATTAGCTACCACTTCCTTTGTCAGGCTGCCTATTTTTGGAAAATAGTAGTCTCGAAGGACTTGTTTAATATTTTCCTCCGCGGCTCTGTGCGCACGGTTGTGCTCTGCAGTGACGATTTCTAACTGCTCGTTTTTATCGGCACGACATTCTTGCAGTGACGGAATTGAGTGGCTGGGAAGTGCGTAATAAGGTCGTGTTGGAAACTTGATAGAGTGGGCTTTTAATAAGAAACTTTTGTCAGTAAAATTGATCAAGTGGCGAGTTTTACTTCGGAACATCACTAGGTTTCGCTTGAGTGTAAGGCGTGCTGCCTCCAGAATGATCTGGTTTCAGAAGCAATTTTAAGGATTATCAGTGGTTTCGACTGTGTAGGTCAGAGAGAGCTCGCTGTGCATAGTCGCAGCGTCTGACTGTGGTTCGTTTTGTTAAGATTTTGCCTGGAGAGGGCATCTGCCATGAAATTTTCCTTGCCAGCTTTTTAGAAAACCTTGGCGTTATGTTGGTCTATATAGGATTTCCACCTTTTTATCTTAGCTTTCGTGTTCCGGTCGGCAACAGCGAACGTGAAAGGCTGGTGGTCGGTGAATATATTGATTTCCCTGGAGCCGTACAGAAAGTTCTGTATTTACCTAGGGCCCATACAATGGCTAGCAATTCCCTTTCATTTGTGGCATAATTTTGCTCAACCTGTTTCAGGGTACCGGATATCATGGTGATAAGACTGCACCGATGCCACTGCACCGATGCCACTTGCTGACGCAACTGTGGTGAGGTCAAAGGGCTTTTTGAAGTCGGGGTACATGAGTATGACATCCTCTGATGCCAGAATGTTACGAATCCTTTGAAATGCGCTGCGTTAAGTTTCATTAAACTCAACACAAATCTTCTTAGACATATGCCTACTCACCGAACCGTTTTCCCCATTCAGTATGTCTGTTATGGGACGGGCTATGGCAGCAAAGTCTTTGAAGAAGACTCTGTAAAAGCTAAACTAAGGAAAGACCTAACGTTGTAGACGCTTTTGGGTTCAGGGTATTCCTTAATGGCCTTTACCTTTTTCGGATCAGACTTAGTTCCATCCTTGCTTACTATAAAGCCGAGGTACTCTACACTTTCTTTGAAGAACCAAGTCTTTTCCTGGCTCACCCTCATATTCGCCTCGATTAGGCATTTCAGCACAGTATCGATGTGGCGGACATGGTCAAATTCGTTCTCTGGGAAAATTATGACTACATAGACGTAACATATTTTCCCGATTTGCTCTCTCAGCACATCGTCTAACGCCCTTTGAAAAATGATGCTTGCATTTCTCAAGCCGAATGGCAGACGGCAAAATTCGTATTTATCTTCTCGCGGTCATTAGGAGTGGAAAAAGCTTTTTTCTTCCTCATTATTGTGTCCTTGAACTCCTTTTTAACGGAGGCAGGTACAACAAAATCGTTCACATCAATGAAGTTTACGTTGGGGCAGATGAAATAGTGAAGCTTTTCAGAGATGCCCCGATATTCTAGGGAGTCCTCTGCTAAGTTTAGCTTTACCCCGGGCTGTGTTAACAGGTCCAAGCCTATAATAGCGTCGACCGCGTTGAGAAAATCAAGAAGAAAAAATGGGGAGGTGTGCTTGAAAACTTTCAGAAAGCAATTATGTTTAATTTCGGTAGAGCCATGTATTGAGCTTACCGAAAAAGGGCTGACGATCGGCGTTTCATCTTTCAGCTCCTTTACGGGCCTTATGTAATTTTTTGCTGCGCTGGTGTCGATTAACATACTTAAAGTTCTCCCAGCCAACCGTCGTTTAATGAACGGCAACCGGGAGCGTCCCCTAAAAAATTCAATGAGTCGTCACTGGGAGCGTACTCATTCTCACTGTCGATCTCTTCGACTGTAGCCTTTGTTGCTTTTTCATACTCCTCTTGGGGTCTTTGGGTTTAGGAGCCTCTTGGACAACGTTGTTAAGACGTTGTCATCTCGGTCCTGTCGAGCGTTCTGATTGTCACTATTGGTCTGTCCGTTAACGTTACTCTTTTGACGTCTGAACTAATGCAGGCCTATCCTGTCCCTGCTCTTCCCTGTTATCTCTATTGGGTTTCCCTTGGAAGCGGCTCTTGCCCTTTCCAGTTGAAACGCTCGCTCCTCTACGGCCTTGGCTTAGGAGTTTGCAAACATGCTTCTCTCTATGCTTGCTTCTGCTTCTCTAACCAAAGCCCGTGCAGATGGCAAGTCTTTTGGTTGAGCCGGGAAGACCCCAGCTCTGAGAGACTTTTTGAGCCCTAAAATGAAAGCATGTTGGACGTCGGCTTTGACTTCAGCGTTAAGCAGGTCCTTGAGTACTCTTGTTCATGCGTCATTACAATCTTGTTGGTGACAAGCGTTAGCTTTTTTCAACTTCGTCGTAGTACTGCATTAATGGTAGATCACACTGTCTAACCATCTCCAATCTGTGCCTCAACAGGCGTAAGGATGTTTGTCCGAGTAGGTACAATGACTGGCCAAAATGGCATCGAAGTTTAATACCATGTTGTGGGACACAAGTAGGGCTCCAGCTGCGCCACGAATTTTGTTTTTTAATGTGGCAACAGCTTGGTAATGAGCACTGCTGCCGTTGAAGGGCTTGAAAAGATCGTAGGCGTATATGGCCGATTGTCTCCAGGCCACATACGCGTCGTGAGTACCGGAGAAGTCTGGTACAGACTTTATTATGTCTAGAGGTAAGTCGCACCTAACATCGGGATTAACAGAAACCTTTTCATAAGTTATGATTTGCGGCGCTACCACCTGCAAACTCTGTACCCGATTAGCTAGGGAATTTAATTGGGATTGAAACCGAGATGATGTTGCGCCAGTGCCTGCCTAACAGCATTGTCGAAAAGGGCTTGGATTTGACTGGGGTCCATAGTGTTATGGGCACTATCTAACGGCTGATTTACTATCTGGCTCCCAGCTATCCTCACTTTCGTATTCAATCTTTACGTTTCTATATGTACCTGCCCAACTCATTGGTTGGTTGACGCTACACAATATACTCTCGCCGAGCACAAGCGATCGGCTATTTAAGTGTGGCAGGAAAAGGTATGCAATACAATATATTTCTTACATGGGTAGCAGTAAAAAGTATGCAATATTTATTTAAAAAGGTAGGAATGAAAAAAATGCAATATTTATTTTCTTAAAAGAGTATGCAATAAAAATTTAATCTGCGGAAAGTATGTAATGGAAATATAGTCAAACCGATTTTCATAACCATTACGTGGCCAGATAATAGAAAATTTTAGTTTTTCACTTTATGAGTTTTACTTGAGGCGTGCAGAAGTATTCACTTGTAAAACTTACATATTCACTAACTTAACAACCCTGTTAAATCAGATTGTTGAGCTGAAGATGCAGTTGGCGCCAATTATGAAGTGTGGTTTCCCGCGTCGATCCAGAGTCTTCTCTCCTGGGACGACGGTGGTGAGATGCTTGCGTCTGGTTTGGAACTGCTTATGAAGATTACGGTGAAGAGCTTGACTTCGCCCCTTTAGTGTGAATTGCTGGCCTTGTGGCGTAGCAATGTAATTGATAATAATGTCAATTGGGATTACGGCTGTACGCCGGAGCAAAGTAGTGGTTTATTGTGCTTCAAAACTAAGACTGATGAGTTGACAATCTTCAAACTAAGTTTACCCTCACAGCAATGCATCGCGCTACCAAGACAAGTCGGCAAGCCGACTCAGCATTCCTTGCAGCGTGAAGCAACATTTCGAATTAGAAGTGTCAGCTTTCCGCTGCCAGACGTTCTTTGCGCGGAGCGCTGAACCCAATTCTGGCGCGTCAGCATTGTTTGTACAAAGCTACTTAGTTGCTACGAAGTAATACATTTTCACTTGTTTACTTATATACCAAGCATACTTAACCAAAGCCAAAAAAATTATTCGGTTACAGAAAAGGAGTGTTTAGCAGCTATACCAGCTATAAAGAAATTAAGAGCTCACATAGAAGGGCACACATTTACAGATGTCACAGATCACGCTTCATTAAAGTTGCTGATTTAGCAACTAGCCTTAATCAACAGACTTGCAAGAGGGGCTCTTAGATTGCAAGGGCTTACCTTCGAAATCAAACATCTGCACTGCAAACATGCACTCTCGCGAACATTTACTGAAGGCATACCCTTTGACCTATTTATCGATTTAGAAGCATTCGTTCAAAAGCATTTAATACGACGTAAAAGTCGTGGACAACAATAGCTAATGATATGGCGTGGAAACTTTGGCTATCAAAAGAGATAATACCAATCGCCTTGCAATTAGGTCACGATCATCCTTTAGCATAGCACTGTAGTATAAGGCAGAAACGTTTGGCAAGTGAGGCATGCCCAAAGGCTCGGTAGGCTCGCTCGCTTATGTTGCATGTCGCGAAATATCACTGAAGATTCTACCTGGGCTTAAATATAGTAAAAACTTCTTAACAACGATTTTAAAACGAGATATAGCATATAGCGAACAGGGCAAAAAAAATTGTTATAGTCCCCCGTGTGTGTATAACAAAACTAGCCCCTATCACTTTCAAATTCTGTTAAACTAAATTATTTATATATTGAATTTCAAATACTTTATATACTTGAGAAAAAAACACTAAAATCCAAAATTCATGCCTTTATCGGGTGGGACTAGAACTTGTTCCCTTTCGCTCAACAGTCAGCGACCATAACCACTCAGTAACAGCATCAATAATGCAAGTGTTAAAAAAATAGCAAAGATTATCAGTGCAAAAAATATTGGTACATATAATTGAAAAAAATTCCTTGCCGCCGGAGTTGAACCTGCAAATCTTGCATATCTAACATAATAAAACAGAGAAAACACGCGGTCGCCTGGAACTACTTATTCCTTAATATCTTCCATATCTATAATTCAATCGTATTTATTAAACTGTGGCGGTATAGCTAAGATTGCGGCTGAAATCGGTTTTTTTCGATTTATGGAGACGGATGTGGCAAAAATCCAAAATAAACTTGATCGTAATATCACATAATCTCACAAAATTTATATATTATACTATATACTAGCTGATACCCAGGTGTTCACAATGACGGACAGGCAGACAGACGGACATGGCTATATCGACTCGGCTGTTGATACTGTTGATTCAGAATACTTACTCAGCCCCACAAAAAATTTTTTTTGTCATGATCTGGGCATGCGGCATATGCAGTTATATGTATTTTGGGTCGTTGAATCAGAATCTGGAGTCGGAATTACGTCATCAAGTCTGGATTTTGACATAACCTCACAAAACTGAAAAATTTTAAAACTTCTCCAAAATGATATAGAATCATGATCTGGTCATGCAATATATGTTTTCTTATGTATTTTGACCTTCTAAATCCGATTCTTCAATCAAAATGTATCCTGCACGTCTAAGTTTCGACTTAACCTCAAAAAACATGAAAAATCTTCAAAGCGCCAAAAGATAATGGGGGCCATGCCCTGGTGTTGTGATACATGTTTTCATATGTTGCTGAAAGAGTCTTTTGATGCCCCTGCTGGCGGTACTCATCATGTGACGGCCACCGACTACCAACTGTCACTGGAATATGAAAATGACGTAAGCCTGAAAAAAGTGCAAAAAACTAAGCAAAAAGCTTACATCTTCCCAGGGGATACCAAAGCTCAAAAACTTGGCCTCGAATACAGAGTCACAATCCACTCCTGTGCAACCAAAATCTTATTAATCTGCGGGACGCAGATCTTTAAGGAGGGAGGAGATAAGATATTGCAGTTACCCTGTATGTCTGAAATTCGCTGTTCACCCTTCCCTCTCTTCAGCAACATAGGTTCCGTTTAATAAATAATTGATTAAAGATTTTTATTGTCAACCCTATTCCTCTGAGTCTTTTGAATTATGGTGTTTCAAGGGATTTACAACGCTGAATATGCTTTGCAACTTATGGTAATATCGGCGCGGGCATTTTTTCTTTATTTTAATAATATATTTTATTAATCGAACAGTCGAATATCTTTGGTTGACGTCAAATAAATAAAACAACGCGCTGAGGCTACAGCCCAGCGCGTCTGACAGTATGTAAATTATGAAAAGTGTATTTTAAATTGTCTTCGTTGCAATGGCTGACAAGAGACTTTTAACGAGCAGTCTGCGTAAAATGAGTACACTTTTCGGTTTCTGCGTGGTGATGACCCATGCTTTTAATGTCTTCAAAACAACTAACTCATGCGTTGATGCTTTGTTGAGTAAATTACTAGGTACAAAACGAGAAGCTATCATTCTAAATTAATATAATATAATAAGTTTCAATAATATATCCTTATAATTACACAGCCTCACAAAATTTTTGTCATGATCTGGGCATGCGGCATATGTTATATGTATTATATGTATTTTGGGTCGATGAATCCGAATTGGAGTCGGAATTACGTCATCACGTCTGGATTTCGACATAACCTCACAAAACTGACAAATTTAAACATTTTTTTTGTGGGGCTGTGTTATCTATGTAGAACGCTCATTGGTTAAGTTTGTTTTGGACTTAGAATTCATAAATATTTATACATATTGTAATCTCGTTTAAAGAGTTGGTTTTCCTAGCAACTTTATTGATTATTATTTTTTTATTTATTTTTTTATTTAACGTCAACTAGAAGCAGTCAACTTGAAATTAAAAGGAAAGGAGAACATTTTAAATATAAATTATATTAAAACAAGAAGGTAAGGCTACAGTCGGGCGCCCGACAGTAAGATACCCTTCTCCCAATTTTTAAAATCCGTTACAAGCGTGTAACTATACTCATAATTTCAAACAAAAATTCTGCACAAATACTTCTAATACATATAGCTTACTCGCTCGCACTCACAAATCGACGCGCGTAGAGAGTAAAGCGACACGACGCAATGTCGACGTCGGCGTCAACTGCCCAAAGCAGCGCGCAAACTGCTGCCCGTACCGAACATTTGTACTGAAAACGTTGACTTGAATAGCTTCTGTGTTATTGGTCCGATCGGATTGTAAATTGGAGAGTATGTTTGTTCGCTCTAGAGTCTCAAGGCAGCGTATAAATGTTTTATATTGCATATAAATCCGTTTTCCTCTCGAATAAAATCGCACGTCAGCTCGCCTCTAACTCTATTCGACATATAATTTCTAATTTCATTATTTCTTCATTTCATCATACATCTGTTTTACATCTCCTTCTTCGTTAAGTTACAACAGCTGGTATTCATTTCTGTTACGTTAA
The DNA here is from genome assembly GCA_018901885.1 of Zaprionus kolodkinae. NCBI lineage: Eukaryota > Metazoa > Arthropoda > Insecta > Diptera > Drosophilidae > Zaprionus > Zaprionus kolodkinae. The sequence continues at coordinate 1,099,387 of JAEIFM010000212.1, read as the reverse complement.
TTACATTTCTCATACATTGATAATTCATGTTAACTACTCTGTGAATTTAATGCTAACGATGTCAAATAAATCTAGTTTAAGTACTACAATCAATTTAAGGGCGCGAACATTCTCCCCGCCTTGGAAGCTCCTTCCAACCATACATGACCAATTCCTTCTCCAGGCAAAGGGCATATTTTGTGTATGTTTCGTTTAAGTGTGCCGCTTTTGGTCCTTAGAGTAACTACTCGCACCACGCCGTCTGCTCCTGGATGCAACTCGACCACTTGTCCCAGCAACCATTGCCCAGGTGGAGAGTTATCCTCTGCAATCAAGGCTAACGAGTCCAGTTTGATGTTACTAGCGCCTTTTGTTCATCGGGTTCGCTTCTGTAGTAAAGTAAGGTACTCTGAAGATCAGCGTTTCCAGAATATGCTCTGAACCACTAGGATTCGTTTCCAGTGATTGATCATGGACAGTTTAACCAAGTCACTGTCAACCGATTCCACCAGCGCATTCAATAGGCGACCAACTAGGAAGTGGCCAGGCGTCAGCGCTTCCAAATCATTTGCGTCAGACGACAAGGGGTGGAGTGGTCTCGAGTTCATCACCGCCTCCACCTGTGCTACAGCGGTCGAAAGGTCTTCGAAGTTTATGTATGTCTTACCAGCGCATTGATCACTGGATGATTAGAAAGTAGCAAAATTGGATGCGTGGTGTCAAATGCTAACTCTGCCTTACCTAAGCGACCACCTACTCGAATTATGGGTATACCCTCCTCTTCCGATATGAAAGGATTAAGCATTGTATTTTTGCTGAATAAATTTGTTTTCTTTGCCTCAACTTAGTGAATTCCTCACGCAATATACTGTTTTGTAAATTAAATACAATGTTACGAGGCCTCCCAATAATTCTGCTGCGGTTAGGGCACTCAGTTTCTGAGTAGTTGCTTTCATAGTGCGTTTGCGCCAACGAAATATGAAACCAAATACTCGCTGCAGCTTAAGAAAATCATTTGCAAATTTACTTGTGCTGACCCTATCATTGTGATTATTATGGCTTATACTCGCCGCTAAGGAAAATGTGTTTTTTTTTTGCTCTGGCATCGGTTCGTCGTTCTTCCAACGCTCTGATCGCCAAGTATCTTGAACATCTTTTAGAAATTGGGGGCCATGCCACCACAACTCTGAATTGTGTAAGTCAGTTGGGTACAATCCCCTAGATACAATATCTGCTGGATTTAGTTTAGTGTCTACATTAAACCAATCCTGTATATTCGACAATTCTTGAATTTGAGCTACTCTGTTAGCCACAAATGTGGTCCATCGGCTTGAATGAGCAGATAGCCACTTCAATACAATGGTGAAGTCCGTGAAATATGCTATCTGGGATACCTTCAGATGAATGCTAGAGCAAACCTTTGCCATCAGTTTGGCCATAATCACAGCTCCTTGCAATTCTAATCGAGGTAGAGAGGACGCTCTAACTGGCGAAACTTTTGATTTGGCGGCTACCAAACGCACGGTCACTTGGCCTGTCGTGTCTTTTAGGCGAGAGTATACAGCTCCGCCGTAAGTCCGATTCGATGCATCTAAGAATCCGAAAAGCTCCAATGTATCTACCTCCGCTTCAACTGGTACGACTGAGCGAGGTAAGGAACATTGATCAATTAATTTTAACTCTTCTCTGTACTTGCTCCATTAAATAGCATAGCTAGGGGAAAGTTCCTCGTCCCAATCCTGCTTCAACAACCAGAGCTCCTGGACAAAGATCTTGCCTAGGATTAGAATTGGACTCAAGAATCCTAGAGGATCAAACACATGAGCCAGCTCTGACAACACTGTACGCATGGTAATGGTTGAACAGTATTTGATATTATAAGACAACTGAAACCTATCAACGCCACTCGTCCAATATATTTCAAGTGTCTTGGCTGCATCTTCTGTTTTCAGCGTTAACGGATCAGCAGGTTAAGAGATTTGCTTATAATCACTACGCCATTTACGCAACTCGAATCCACCTTTCTCTAATATTTCCGTTGCCTCTCGCTTAAGCTCTAAAAGCTCAGCTATCGAGTCTGCACCACATAGCAAATCATCCATGTAAAAGTTTTTATTTATGGCCTTAGCCGCTAACGGGAATTGTTCACCAAATTTCTCTGATAAATAATAAAGACAGCGTACTGCGAGAAATGGAGCGGAATTTGTTCCATAAGTGACAGTCTTCAGCCGCAACACCTTAATAGGATCCGCAGAGTTCAAGCGCCACAGTATACACTGATAATTTCGCTGAGATTCTGTGACTAAAATTTGTCTGTACATTTTTGCTATGTCAGCCGATTGCGCGTACTTATAGAATCTGAATCGCGTCAGTGTCTCAAACAACTCGGGTTGTAAAGTCGGTCCCACCATCGTCAGACTATCAGGTCGAACAACTGGATGATGTGGTAAAAAATACTGAACTTCTTGTATTTTGGAGTCCTCCAATATTTCTAAATGACCCAAGCAGGTGTATTCCTCAATGAAATCAACATATTGCTGCTTAAGCGCAGGCTGACGACATAATATGCGTTTTAATTTCAAAAATCGCGAAAGTCGATTTTGTACGTGTCGCCTAACGATACCTTAGGCTCTTTAAAAGGTAGTGTCACCACTAGCCGCCCAGACTCCAACTGCCTGACGTTTGACGCAAAGTGAGTTTCGCACTGCCGTTCCTCACTAGTGAATTTATCCGCGACCTCGGGCAACTCATTAAACCTCCAAAACCTTTGCACTAAGTCATGCAACTCATCTGGCTTCGATGGCCCTTTTTTTAGCTTCGTTCACTTCGTAAATTCCCCAACGACTATCCAGCCAAACAACGATCGTTGCTAGATTGGCATGTTTGGTCCCAGCTTGATCTGACCAGCCACAATCAACTTAAAAAAAATAGAAACCCCCAGCAACATGTCAATGCTTTGAGCAGAGTTAAAGGTTGGGTCAGCAAGTGTTTGTTGTTGAGGAATTTGGCCGTTGACACCTAAAGCAGAACGGGATGGATTATATTGGGTGATTTCCGGCAACACATAAAAATTGGGGGTAGCAGAAAAACGCGTCACTCTAGATTTAACAATATGTATATATTTATGTAGGCGAATGTATGTATGTACCTTTTAGCACTGCACAACCGTTTTTGATTTTTCTACACTTGCAAATTCACACCTGACACCAATCCAAATATACTGTAAGGTCTTAAGGCAATTTTAATCACACTTCAATTTGACTTTAAATGCCTGCAAGAAATATTAAATCGTAACTCACAAAAAACTCCACAATTTTGCGCAAGGCGGACGCTGCAGTTAAGCCGGCTCCTCAACTATTTGTAAGCTCTAGCAATGAGCTTCAATCCGGGTTGAACTTTATCCAAAAGTCCCTGCTCAGGCGCCAAATGTTCGCTCCAGAGTCTCAAGGCAGCGTATAAATGATTTATATTGCATATAAATCCGTTTTCCTCTCGAATAAAAACGCACGTCAGCTCGCCTCTAACTCTATTCGACATATAATTTCTAATTACATTATTTCTTCATTTCATCATACATCTGTTTTACATCTCCTTCTTCGTTAAGCTACAACAGCTAGTATTCATTTCTGTTACGTTAATTACATTTCTCATACATTGATAATTCATGTTAACTACTCTGTGAATTTAATGCTAACGATGTCAAATAAATCTAGTTTAAGTACTACAATCAATTAAAGGGCACGAACAATGTTCGTATTGCATTTAGCTTTATACATTCCAAAGAAGAACTTTATAAGTTTAATACTTTGCTTAATAATCGTAAATTACGGATTTGCGGGGGCGGTGGGCGTGGCATCAAACATTTGACATAAACTTCATCTGCCCCGGATATATAGGAACCTTCGTCCCAAATTTGTTGTCTCTAGCTTTTTTAATAGCTGAGATCTGTTGTCTCAAACAGACAGACGGACAGACAGACGGACATGTCTCAATCGACTCGGCTAGTAATCCTGAGCAATAATATATATACTTTATGGGGTCTGCCACGCCTCTTTATGCCTGTTACATACATTTTGCACAAAGTTAGAATACCCTTTTTTGACCATTTTCAATGGTCGAAGGGTATAAATAGAAGTATAATTTAAGTTCGAATTAATAATATTAAAATTTTTTTTTTTTTTAATTTTTATTATTTAAGTCATTAGAATTTATACTTCTTAAATTATTTTATCATTTAATCTGGGGAGAAAAAGACAATTTAAGTGGATCCAACATTTGTTGCAAAGGATTGGGGAAACCCAGAAATCCCAATCATCTCAAATGTAATGTGTTAATAGATTAATGCGGTCGTTACGACCGAGGTTCGCAGTTAACGTATAGGAAGGTCGCAAGAAGCGGTCACCGATTGGCTAAGGAAGGTAGATTTAGTAGCAGAAGTCGGTTGGAATAGGATGGTAGTCTAAAGTTTGAATCCCAATTAAGTCCACGTAATACGAAAATCTAAAATTTTTTTTAAAGGGATTCAATACGATACTTGTTAAATCCAAAAACTTATTGTCTATGGAAGAAATGTGCTCGAAGAAATGGAATTTAGGGTTCATGCGTACTCCAAGGTCGTGCACAGAGGTTATTCTTTCCAGAGGGCAACTACATAAAGAGTAAGATTGGTACTTAGGACAATCATCAGCTTTTATTTGGAGCTGCTCAGATTTCATAAGTTTGCACCACACCAACTGTTAAAACGATTAAGGTCGGCTTGAAGGGCAGAATGACAGGAGGCGTCTTTAAATTGAAAACAGAGCTTTACATCATATACATACATACGAGTACGTGAGTTAAGTATGAGCAAAAGAAGGTCTTTGATGAAGACCTTAACAAGAAAGGGACCTCAATGGCTCCCCTGAGGAATACCTGAGGTAACTTGAATCGGGTCAAGAAGAATATTTTAAATGAGGACTCTTTTTATTCTGTCAGTTTGAAGACTTTTCTGAAACCCCCTTTATTATAAAGGATGTCAGCACAAGTAAATTTGTCGAGTTTAAACGACTGTGAGGCCCGTGTATTAATTGTTTTGTTTTTGTCAAATTTTTATATGGTGAGCGATTTGCCTCCATACTCGTTTAAAAATTCAGTAATTCAAATTTAAATTTGAATTTGAATTTGAACAACGGTTTTCACCACACCGGTTCGACCGGTCTGGCAACTCCAAATCGGCCGATCCGAACGATCAGTGTTGGGAAGTGGGGTGGGGATATATCGATTGCCTAAGCCACCTATCGCGCTCCATATTATTTTCCCTCTTCACTAATTGAGAAAAAGCTGGAGAACACGCGTCGATGCTAATTTTTAAATCGAAATAAATCAAAAGTGATCGCAGAAAAAATATTAAAGTGAACTCGAAAATTGTTGAGCTTGGACAATCAAGCTTTTGGTGCGGTTAATATTGTGGGTGTACGAGGCTGGACGTGAGTATAAGCTTTCCAAACATTGTTTGGCAGGTTCTAACCTCGTCTTGCTTTCTAGTAAACCGCTTGTGCCCAGAGGAGCCCTAGCGCTCTCGCGCCTTTTTTACTGGTGGGCGTGCGTATTTGCCCTCATCTATTCAGGTGCCGTGATCGCCCGGCTACCTTTAGTTGTTGTTTGCTGTTTGTGGTGAGTGGTTTAAAATACAAAAAAAGTTATGCTTAGGCAGCCACCTGATGTGCATTTTTCTATCTCCTCATAGCCTGTATGGTTTCCGAAGTTGAACCTGATTATAACACAGCGGGTAAAATTCCGGGGACTTCTGGAAGGAGCATAGGACACATCTGCACAATTTTCCTTACTACAAAACACGCAGACCTTAACTAAATATTACACCAACACATTCACTTTCATACACACATACATACTTGCAGTACACATACACATTCACTTTCATACACACATACGTACTCGCAGTACACATACACATTCACTTTCATACACACATACGTACTTGTAGTACACCAAAAACATTCACATCCACATCGTACTTGTAGTACACCAAAAACATTCACATCCACGTTTATATTCACACAATTCTCATTCATTTTTCTTTTTCACACTCATTTAATTCATCATTCTATAATTTTTATTTTCATTTTTGTTTCATTTCATTTATATTGTTCATCCTTTTTGATTTAATCTTTTTATTTTTCTCATCTTTTTCATTCACTCAGTTCATTCATTCATTCATTCATTCGCATACGCACGTATGCGTATATGAGAAATTCGTAACGTAAAATAAAACAAGATTGAGTGATAGGTCAGAAGATATTTTTTTTGTGTTTGGGTATTATTGGTGTCTTGGTTATTGTTGCCATTATTATTTTTCCTCAGCTGTTTCGTCGGGGCCCCAACGGATCACGGGTGAGTGGACAACAATTTCAAAATATCGAAACCAATTAATATTCAAACAATCGCTTGCCTATCGGGAGTAGAAATATCGAAATGAAATACTAAAACTATCGTCTGCCTATCGTTTGCAAAAATATCCCATCTCTTCCATTCGAAACCAAATAATATATATAACTATCGAAACCAAGTAAATTAAACTATCGACACCAAATAAGAAAAAAAATATTTAAAAGAAAAAGATCTTATTACATTGAGATTGAATAAATAACAAAAAATAAATCAAAAAGGACTAAAAATTAGGGAAGTAAAATTAGAATTCTCGAATTCGTTATGCAGCACGAAGCTGCAAGCGCTAATATTGTTTGTTATTAAATAACATTAAAGGAATTTAAAATGGAATAATCTTTTCTTTTTTGAAGCACTAAGGGCGGTAGCATAACAGCAACATGGGTAGTATCGGTATTCCGATATCGATAGTACATGGTTGGGTGGGTGAAGAAGGAGAGCATTACATCTAGCTCTCCGACTAGATCGTTCGTTAGGGGTAGTCCGTCCGTTTATTTTGGCCTTCCCTTTTCTTGCCATTCCCTCCTCTAGCAGTCCTATAACCTGTCGATATTTTCTAGTAACATCGATAATCGAACCTGCACACAAAACCCCGCCCATTTTCCCTGAGCTAAGCCGGCTGTAATTTAGACAGGGTGTGCAGGGGACGTTACTGGACTTCGGTCGTTACACGACCTTTCAAAAATCCGTGCTGACAAGGAGACATGACTGATCTACAGAAATGCTGCAAGCAAGGAGTTAAGAGATTTTCGATGAGTTTTGGAATAACTGACAATTTTAAGATACCTCTATAGTTGAAAGCATTAGACTTGCTGTCACTTTTGTGGAGCGGTAAAATGTACCTAAAAAGTAAGCAACAAGGAATTCCGTCAGGAAGATAAGTCCCTGAAAATCGAACTTTCGTTTAATTGTGGGGCAATATGCCATTCGAACTGGGAATGGTGTTCAAATAAATATCGCGTGTTGAAATTGAATAGGTCGTTTAAAAGAACTTTGCAAACAGATCAGCCATGTCTTGGTCAGGGCTTGCATTTGCACCTCCGATAGGTAAGATGGATAGGCAGATGACTTACGCTTCATGTTAACAAACTTATAGAACTGTCTGGGGTTCTGTCGGAACTGAATCCCGCAATAAGTCAAATATTTTTGTGGCATGTTGCGTTGAGACCAACAAAATTGGTCTAATTTTGTATGTATGAGCAGTTTGATATCTTGAAAAAATAGACGAGGAATAACATCTAGTATAGTTTTTAAAGAGTCTAGACTTAAGATTTTTAAGACTGGATAGTTCTTTAGTAAACCATGGGGGTTAACTTGAATGCCTCGGATAAGAAAAAGGCAAATGTCAAAAACGTTATTTGGACGTTGAATACAATGAATGTATTAGCAAGTGGTCCAACGACACCAAGCCGATGCTTGTTGCGCGCGGAACCCAGACGAAGTCCACCTCCCGCCTAACCGACCGAGAGGCACCGTCGCGTAACGGACGACACGGAAACGCGATAAAAATTCGAATAGACACGCGAGAAGAAACTAACGCGATAAGAAAGAAAACGCGGATAGGAGATAGGATAGGAGCATGCAAAATTAAATAAATAATAAAAAAGAATATCGAGGAAATAATATTACTAATTACGTGCTAGATAGAGAAGAATTAAAGACTTCATAGTGGCAATAGAGTTAGTGCCAGCTATGACATGTTGAAGTTTATTGTAGTCCGAACATAATACCCTGAACGGATTGTGCAGTGCATAGTTCGATCTACAATAAGGAAGAGTTAGTGGAAGATAGTTACGAGTACTTCTGCAAGGGACAGAGAAGTGAAGCTGCATTACAAGGGCCTCACTGTCAATGTCACCTTGCATAAGGTTGTTAATAAATAATACCCCTAGCATGGTTCTGCGATTAGTTAGGGAAGGCAAATTTAATAATAAGAGTCTATTGTTATAGGAAGGCAGTCTTAAATTTTCCTCCCAGTTAAGGCCACGTAACGCAAACAATAAAAAGTTCTTTTGTACGGACTCGATGCGTTCTTTATGAATAGTGTACTGGGGACACCATACGCATGAACCATATTCAAGAATAGGACGAACAAGTGAGATGTAGAGGGTCTTTGTAAGATAAGGATCGTCAAATTCCTTAGACCATCTCTTAATAAAGCCTAGAACACCCATGGCTTTATTGACCATATTAGAAATTTGATTGGAAAACTTTAGTTTTCGGTCCAAACGGACCCCCAAATCATCAACTAGGGTAATTCTTTCCAAGACAGAACCACAAAGAGAATAAAAAGTATACATTGGACTGGCTCGAGAGAATGTCATCAGCTTGCATTTGGAGCTGTTCAGGTTTAAAAAATTGGCACAACACCACGAATGAAAACTATTTAGGTCAGCTTGTAAGTGTGACTGACAGTGGTCGTCTTTAAATTGATAACAAAGCTTTACATCATCCGCGTACATAAGAGTACGAGAGTTATGTATGACCGAAGGCAGGTCATTGATGAAAAGCGTAAAAAGTAGGGGGCCAAGATGACTCCCTTGAGGAACGCCAGATGTGGCGTGAAGTGGAATTGAGAGGCTGGTTTTAAAGAGGACTCTTTGAGTTCTGTCAGTCAGATAGCTTACAATCCAACTAAGTAATTTTGGTGAAAAACCTAGAAGGTCAAGCTTATGTGCCAAAAGGGAATGATTCACTGAGTCAAAAGCTTTACTGAAATCAGTATAAATGACATCAGTTTGAAGATTTTCCTGAAATCCTTTTACCACAAAGGATGTCAGCTCAAGCAAATTTGTCGTAGTTGAACGACGTTTAATAAATCCGTGTTGAAAAGGTGAAATAACGGATCTGCATAAATGTTGCAAGTGAGGAGTTATAACATTCTCGAAAAATTTAGGTATAGCCGACAATTTAGAAATACCTCTATAATTGCTTGCTTCAGACTTGCTGCCCTTTTTCAATAAGGGGATAATAAAAGATTCCTTCCAAATGGAAGGAAAGAGTGAAGTTTCTAAGGACAGCGAAAATAGTTTGAGCAATGGCTTACTTAAGGAGTTGGCACAGAACCGAAGTATACAAGCGGGAACACCGTCAGGTCCGGGTGAAAAAAACTGGCTTAACTAAATAAAGATCCTTGACAAGGGAGCTTTCGTTTAGAAAGGGGGAGAAGATACCATTCGAACTTGGAATGTTGTATGGATAAAAATGAGTAGTATGTGTAGAAGGTGAGTAAGTCGTTTGAAAAAACTTTGCAAACATATCGGCCATGGTTTGGTCGGTATTTGCACTAGCATTTTCAAACGTTAAGTTATTAGGAAATGCGGAAGACTTACGCTTCGTGTTAACAAAACTATAAAACTGTTTGGGGTTCTGAATAAACTGAACCTTACAACGAGCTAAATAGTTTTTATAACATTTCGCGTTTAAGACTGTAAAGTCTGACCGCGCGCTTAAATAGCGTGAAAAGGCTAAGGGCGAGTTACTAAATTTAAATTTTTTGTAAAGGCTTGACTTTAAATTTTTTAACCGTGACAACTCTCTTGTAAACCATGGCGGCTTACTCGAGGATGATGAATAATAGCACGGAACGCAAATATCAAAAAATGAATAAATATTTTTATAAAAAATATTGGTCGCTACTGATATATCAGTAGACAAATATAATTCCGACCAATCAAACTGTGAAATTAAAGAGTTTAATAAATTAAAATCTGCTTTTCTAAAGCAGCGTACGCGCTTACACAATTTTTCATTTTTATCCATACAAGCACCAAAATCGAAAGACACTTCCAGAGTAGGATGGTAAGGATCTTTTGGGAAAGAAAGTGGTTCAGTCTTGACTAAATTTACTCTAGATGGATCGGAGACAAAGCATAAGTCTAACGATCTGTTACTACAGTTTAAGATATGATTGACCTGCGACAATGACATATCAAACAGACCGTCAAAAAGGTCGTGGTGCCGTGAGGGCAGCAGAGAATTTGAATCAACACTTGTTGTCCAATTGCAATCTGGTATATTAAAGTCCCCAAGGACTGAAAGGTGATCTCTGTCTGATAACAGATTAAAAATAGTCTTTATTGCAGACAAATGTTGCAAATAGACAGATACATCCGATGACGGCGGAATATAGGAACAGGTTATATAATGAAAAAAACCGGGAAAGTGTAATTTTACACAGAGGAATTCAATAGCAAGTTGAATCTCCGGCTGTAAAAGTTCCGAATGATGGTGGAATCGACTGCAATAAGGACTCCACCACCACGACGGTCAGGTCGATCACACCTGTAGGTTGTGAACTTGCTTGGAAAAACTTCGGAGTTTAGAATATCCGGTTTTAACCAAGTCTCAGTAAACACAACAATTTGAGAAGAAAAAGAAAGACTGTTTATATATAAAGTTGAAAGTTTAGTATTTAGACCTCTAACATTTTGATATGAAAGAGTTAAGGAGCATGTTAGTTTTTTTTGTTTAAGGTTGTTTTTATTTGGGCTGAAGCTAGAGACGGCAAAGGAAGATTAATCGGAGGGCGATTTTTCTTCTTCTTTGTTTCGAACTCTTTGACCATTACATGCTCCGGCCAAAATTGAGCCGAGCATATAATGCCCATGAGTTCGTTGGGGACACTTATTTTGAAGGATGATATGTCCCTCTCATAAGAAAACTTAAATTTTTCCACTTTTATATCCAAGGCATGAGTATTTCCTTGGATATAGGCTGTTACATCATTAGATGTGAGGTCAGGGGCAAGCCTGGAAACAAAAATTTGTTTCCTTTGTGGAACGCCTAGAATCTTTTTAGGCGCCTCGGGTGTAACTCCAGAGCATAGGTTCTCTTCTGGTAAACCGGAACTTGAACACGCCTTCGGTAAAACTATTAACTGTGGCACGGGCAACGATACCACAGCAGACTTGTCAGAAATCATGGGCGTCACAGGTTGCTCACACTCAATGACATTATCGGGAAGCGAAACCGATTGAGCCGAAGACCTCGTTACTATTGGGGGATTGGTGAACGAGATCAACGGCTGGGTCACTGGCGTGCCTGGCTGATCAATTAGAGGGAGCTGGGTGGCGCTAACTGAAGATTTTTGAATTCGCGAGGTTTTCTTGCGCTTTGGCGATTCATTCAATAACTTAAGGTTATTGAAAGACGAATCAAGCGCTGAGAACTGGTCGGAAAGTTTGCGAAAACTTCCAAACAGTTCCCTAAAACCAGTCTTCGTTTGACGCATAAACGAACACATTTCGTTCTCCACCTCCCTACACACATCACAGCAATAACGCAACCCCGTGCGCTTGGCTACGGCGTCAGCCGTCGGGCCGGTATATCCAGCACACTTCGCGTGTACTACGTTGTCACATAGCCAACACGAGATGCTTGCCTGGGCGGCAGTCACCTGCTTAAGGCAGGATTTCTTGAAACAAATTAAAACGTCCATTATATGGGACACCTACTGTTAAAATAAAAACAGCCAAAGGAAAACAAAATCAAAACAAGAAAAGGGATGAGCGCAAGAGAAAGAACTTAACGCGCGTAAAGGGCAGAGAGCAGAGAGAGCAAAAATAATAAAAAAGATAAGTTCGAGAGCGGCAAAGCGTGAGAGCTGCTTAGGCGCGCTCAAAGAATTAGGAGAGGTAAGTAGAGAGAGAAATTAGCGGTGACTAACAACACTAACAACTACGTCGCTTACCCAAAAGAGAATAAAGAAAAATAAGAAATGCACCGAAAGAGGCAGAACCAATGCACAAAACAATAGAGATCTAAAATTTGCAAACACAGATTAGTTTGGCAAATTTTAAGAACATGCACACGCGTCGTGAACGGGCTAAAGTTAAAACTTCGGTTTCAAAGAAAATTTAAATAAAAACACCGGTTGTTTTTAATAAAAAAAGCCGAAAAATCGAAGCGCAAAAAAAAACACGTCCGTTCACTAGGAAAATGCAGGAATTGAATGTTTTATAAAAAATATATAGTGCCATATCCATATTAATACTTTGATAACGGCGTGACTTTTTTATCCAATACATTTGAACCAGTTTTAAAAACAACTTCGAACGATGATAGGGAAATTTTCGTAGGGTAAGTTGGTGGACTCTAGTGAAAGTAACCATACTCAGATCGGAGACAAAACATTTTGTATATCCGGATGTACATGTTCCGACGCGATATCAGAATTTACCGTAATTAGAACTCCGCCGTCCCGCCGATCATGATGATCAAACCTATAAGTTGTGAACTTGCTTGGACAGAGCATAAAATTTCAGGTTTTAACCAAGTCTCAGTGAACACAAGCACTTGGGATTCAATCGTACGACTAGATAAGAATAACATAGGTAGCTTGAGACGCAGGTCTCTTACGTTTTGGTTGGTTAATGTTAAAGTTTTAATTAGTTTTTTGTTGTTGCATTATTTTGGCAAAGGTAGTCTAATCGGTTGCCAATTCTTTGTTTTCTTTGCTTTGAATTCTTTAACCACAATATGATCAGGCCAGAAATTAGCTGAGCATATCTGGTTAAATAAATCGTTCGAGAAACTAATTGTAAAGGCTGATATATCCCTTTCATATGAAAACTTAAATTGTTCCACCTTTAAATCTTCGGGAGATTTGGCTTGGATATAACCCATGACATCTAAAGATGTATGATCAGGGGCATGCCTCGAAACAAATTTAAGTTATACTAAATGTATGGTCGCTGCGATGACATGCTCTGCCGTTGTAAGGTGAGGGGGATTTCCGCTGCTCGCAGCGGTCTATCTTAGCTGGTCGAGGGACTCAGCAGTGATACGCAAAAAGTAATATATTGATTATTTATTACAAGGCACGATGTGCTCTCGTCCGTAATCCAATTAAATCTGAATCTTAAAACAATTCTACGCTTAAGTTAAGGCCCTATACTCCAACGTCGCTGCCGCCGCTGTTACTGACACCGCTGCTGCTGTAGCTTGGGATCACTGAAACCGCACTTCATGCAGTGGTTATGCTGGCGATGCGGATATTGCACAACATTGTTGACCAATGCTGCAGGCTCTGACCGCCTGATGATGGGCCAGCAATTCCACTGGCAACACGTAACTGGAGTCGCCTTGCGCAGCGGTGGGAGATCATGGCGGCTATTTTGCGCTCGTTACGTCGCTTTACCCGCAGTTTTGTTGAGTATAACTGCGCTGCTCACTATGGCGCAAACCCAAGCACGAAGCCAATACGATAGCTTGACGAAAATTCATCCTCAATGCTCCTTATGAAATTGATGGTTTTCTCGCTTAGGTGTAGTAGGAATCGTAAACTCAGTACCGGGTTGTGACGTGTGATTTTCAACAAGGGAGAGGCTGCAACTCCAGGATTCGGCTTTGAACGTACTTCATGTACTTCGTGTCGTTGGTATAGGTGAACGTAAGCAGGGAAGTGACTGCCACTTTTACTTCAGGCCCGTCATCGACGCAAACTCTCGCTGGCTGGTCATTAACGTCGATGATACCGTGGCTTCAAGATGAGTCGGTTTCGTCTCACAGTGGGGGACGCCTCCGGTGTGCAAACCTCGAGCACAAGTAGATTCTTTCGACAACTTGCAGAATGCTGCTGTTGTGGCAACACTGCAATTCGCCATACTACAGATTTCGTCATCGCATTCAGCCAGGATGTTGTAGGCCTGTTAAAGGGTGGTCGTATTGTGCGCCGCGAGATAGATAACTATCTTCCTGCATAAAAACTATACAATGGGGTATTTTTATAACAAAATAGATTATACTATCGGATTGAAATACATTGACACTAGCTACTTCTAAGACATTCGCAATTGTGATTTCTGTGAACTGATCATTAAACAGATTTTTTATATCGGCACCGTCTAGGATTGCGGGGCTTATGATATTTTATTTTGCAAGTGTTATTGAAGGCTTTATATTCTGTATCTCTGTTGTTCGTATTCTCTTTCTGGCCAATAAATGTTCATACAAATGCCATGTGTCTATTTGTGTTTCTTTTGAGACCTGCAAAAGCTTATTGACTGTGCTAGTCAGTACGTTAATCAGATTCTGGGATTAAGTGTTAATTACTACTTGTCTGTTATTAGACTCTATGAGATGAGCTTCGGTGATCCAAATGTGCTCCAAATCTGTGCCTGCTCTATATTGTCCCTCGCCCTTTGGTGTGTGTCAGGGGATGAGGAGAATAACAAATCGACGGGTCTTTCTCCCGTAACTGAGTGTACGGATTTATTATACTCAACAATTGCTTTCATTACAAGGTCAGTGGTGTCGTTTAGACCGTTTTCTAATTTCAAACACCTTGCTTTCTCTAATAGGGTACTATGAAATCGTTCTACCTAACCATTTGATGTGCTATGATGTGGCGGAGCATTAGCAATAGATACAGAGAAGCGGTTTGTTAGCAATGTCCTGATGGTCGCTGAGTTCAGTGACGGTTCGAAGTCACAGTAGACCTGCTTGGCGTGGGAGAATATGTTCAATTGTTGCTAAATCAAAAGCTACGTCGTCGCCGTGTAAGGCATTGACATTCTGTCGAGACTAAACGTCGGGACAAGGTTCTCTTTGTTTACCCCACACTATTGCTAACAACTCACGCTCGTTAGTAGCATAGTTGACCTCATTGTCTTTAAGCGTTCTTGAGATCATAGTTATTGGGCGACCCCTTTGGGATTGGACGGCACCGATGCCCTAAGCGAAAGCATCGGTAGTCAGGTCAAATGGTCTTTTATAATCAGGGTAAATCAGCATTACTTCCTCGGAAGCCAGGATTCTTTGTAGTTTTTCGAAGGCAATGCGCTGCAAGTCGTTTAAAGACATCTTTTTTTAAACATACTTGCTAGCAGAACTGTTCTCTCCCTTTAGTATGTCCGATAAAGCAATAGCAGCAAAGTCTTTAACGAAACACCTATAATAGCTGGCTAATCCTAGGACTAACCTAATTTCAAAAAGGGTCTTTACTTCGGGCTAATGCTGAATCGATTTAACTTTCTCCGGGTCTGTCCTAGCAATTGTGCTGGTCACAATAAATCCAAGATACTCTACGCTGGTTTAAGAAAACTGTGACTTCTCTTCGTCGTCGATGGCACTTTTGATAAATGCTCCCCGCGTTCTTTGAACCGTCTGCAAAATGCATATTTCCCTCCGTTTATTGAGAAGGAGGTCTTCTGACGATCGCGTTCCGCCAAAGTTATTTGGTGGCATCCTGACTTTATGTCTAGGGTCGTGAAGAACTTTGCTTGACTTAAATTTGGGAATATCATGGAGATGTTTGGCATGTGGTATTTGTCGGCCACCGTTTTGGAATTTAGTTTACGAAAATCTATACCCATGCGTTTATTCATATTTCCTAACTCATCTGTGGCTTTTTTATCAATGAGCCATATGGGATTATTATAAGGCGACCTTGACTTTCATATGATATTGTCCCTAAGGAGGCTTTTCACGTCTGCGTCGACAAAATCTGCCATACTCATGGGGTATAGGTATAGTTTGGAATAAACTGGGGGGCTGTTGACGGTTGTCGCTACTACTAACGTGTTATACGGAAGGGCCTTATCTGGGTCTGCGAAAGCTCCGTTCCTTGTCTTAATCATTCGTAAGAAATGCTCCTTGACCAGGGGTGAAGCTTCTATGTTAGCTGCCTTTGTCAAATTAACGATGGCGCACTTATGATACTTTACATTTTCGGTCTTACTACCTATTATTAACTCGCCGTTTTTTTGATGTAAAAAACGGGGAGTTAAGAATAGGTAGTAAGACCAGTACAAATAAATCCACACCTGCTTGCTGTAGCAAGTCGTGGCCTATGATGCCATCGAATGTTGATAGGCTATCTAGTAAGAAAAAAAAAGGTGCTTTACACCGAACAACAAACGAACTGACACAGTGCACTTCTGTACGACCTGGCTTAAGCCGTGGATAGAATGCACCATAAACTGCTTCTCGACCTGGGTCACGCCCTTTAAATGCTCGCAAGGCTTGATATAGCTTTATGCGGCACCCATGTCGATCAAAAATTTCTCGTCAATCCCTGCTATTGGGCGCCGAATAAATGGAAGCGGGGACCTTCCCCTTAAATTTAGAGCGCTGTTATCCGACTCTGCCTCGCTCTCGGACTCTAGCTGGCCGGCCGCATCGGTGGCCGCCTTTGTATAGGCTGCCTGTGTCTACGCACCCTATGCATCAAAGTGGTTGACTCTTTGTTGCCCAGAAGTGCGCTACGAACCCGATTGCCTCGATGATTGGCCTTGTTTGCTCCTGGCAGAACCGCTTAGTTCCTGGTAGGCAATTGGATGTTTAAACTTGGACGAGGGATCTACATCCAAAGGATCGGGCGAGTCTCTGCTTGGCCCATTTCTATCTTACTTTCCCTGTTGGTGCTTATAATGCGGGGACTTGGGCTGTGAACGCACGCCCTGTTTCCGGGGGTATTTTTGCTCTCGATTCGACTTTTGTGAGCTTTTTCTTCCTGGGCTATGGGCATTTTCTTCCTGACCTCCGCCGTAATTAAAGGCGAAGGTATACCTGTCCTGGCTAGCCTCTATCTCTTGGGCTAACGCAAGGGCTGTAGGCAAATCAGAAAGGTGTGCCGCGAACAAAACATCGGTTAAACCACGCTTTAACTCCGAGATGAACACCCGCATGGCATCGCCCCTGAATAGAGCCGTAAACGATTCGATTCTCAGCGATTCGATTTTTTTCGATTCGATTAAAAAAATATGGATTAAATTAATTGCTTGATGAGATACAATTTTTTTATTGTGCTGTTATCCACTGGTTTTCACTACAGAATATGAGTTTATTTACATTTTTTGGTTTAAGGGCTGCGCGGCGGTCACTTATAATACATCCAGCTCTGCTCAAAACCGTCTCTAACTCCGTGGAGCATGCTGGAATGCACATGTATGTGGGACTTCGGTTAAGTTTAGTCCCAGTTGTTGTGTAAAATACACGTTGGTTTTTAAGTATTAAATTATATGGTTTTATTTGTAATACTTCAATGAATTTTTCTTATAATTAGTTAGTTATAGTAATTGTAGTTAATCGTTTTATTCTTTAATATCGTTGTTATTTAATAATTAATTGAGTGTCAGCATTGCTTTTTTTCGTCACGTCTTTACTCTTCGCGTCTTCATCAAGCACTCCCCGCTCTTATTCTTCCACATCTACGTCGTTGCCAGTCCGTCGACTGTTGCTTAGGCCATCTGACTCGGCGTTGCCAGATCATTCCCACAACTCGGCTATCCTACACTGCATTCGCCTCGAATGCGTCGTCGTTCATGCTCATCCAGGGCTTCATATATTCAGCACACGTCGTCGTCTTCTTTGGTCCATCGCAAAATGCTGCATTTTTAATTACGTCATAGGTGTTGTTCGTCTTTACATTGGTGATTTTATACGGGCCTAGGTATTTGGGCTTCAGCTTAAGTCCACCACCTAGTTGAGTACGCTTGATCGCAACTAGCTCTCCTTGTATGTGTTTGCCGTCTTGCGTAGGTAATTATATGTATGAGTATTTTCGTATTTTGATTATTTGCTTTTTTGCTTGTCGTCGGATTTCTTCTCGGTTGTCATCAAATATCTGGATCATCTCGTCGTGTATTCTTTTTTGTATATCCACATCAGCTTCTCTCCGCATTTTGGTACCAATAAAGAGTTCGAAAGGCGTCTTTTGGGTACTTCGACAAAATGTTGAATTTATATTTTGCTGAACCTTATCAACAAACTTGTACCATTTACAGGGGTCGTCTATAGCAAGCTTAGATAAAACAGGTACAATAAAAGCATTGAGTCTCTCCACTTGTCAGTTAGCACGTGGTAATCCAGTTGTAACTACGTGATGTTTGATTCCTTCATCTTCGCAGTATTGCTTAAACTCTTCTGAAGTGAAAGCAGCTCCTCGCTCGGAAATTATAAGCGTTGGATTCCCAAAGGTCATACATAAAATTTCATTCTCTTTCAAAGTGAACGGACGCGTTTGTTTCTTGCTCTCCGAAGCTTAGTTAAATTATAAAGCAATCGGTGTTTAATAACTCTAAAAAATACTAACATTATCACTTAACCTGCTGATATACAGAAATCCGTTTACTACGCGAGTGCCTTTTTTTAATTTGCTAAACTAATCTTGTTTGCAAAAGAGTCTTTTCGTTTCTTCTTTCAATTTCATTTGTTTACGTTTCTATTTTTAGAAACGTTGTTATTGCTTCTGCAAAATATTTTCTTTTACATCGACTTTCGTGTGCGAATTCGACTCTCTCGGGCTCTCACTAACTCTTTCTTTGATCTTTGTTGTTGTGCACTGCAGCACAAACTTTCTTACCGCGCTCTTATCACAGTTTAGTGTGTGCCTAACCTTTCCTCTCTCTATATTTTTGTTGTGTGCATTTTGGACAGTGGTCACCCCTAATAATGGAAGGAGGAATTATTTGTTTCAAGAAAACCTGGAGATCGATAGCGAACGTCGGCGAGTGCAGACGTGTTTCTTTCAAGCTACGAATAGCAAGTTCTAAAAACTACAACAGTATAGTGAAAGTTAAACACAAAGTGTAAAGTGCAGTTTGCACAACTAACAATTATTAACTATAGTAATTATTTACTAAAATAAATAATTATTCCATATTGTTCTGGTAATTGTTATATGTGGACTTAGAACAATGAATCAAAACGACATACGTTCTCAGCGACAATGTGAACAAGACGAGCGCCGGCTCTCTTTACAACGCAACAATGCATACTTTTCTTTCGTCTCACCGCAAATCGGTGATCGAGCACCCTCACCTTCAACTAACTCGAAACTTTTGCCCTCAGAGAACGACAGACCGCGTTCTTGCTCTCCCTCTCTGCCTGCTTCGGCTCACAAGTCGTGGAGCGAAGAGACCGCCTCTCCTACACCGCTCCTCTCGCAGCGCCAAACGACCATTCCGGGTAACTGTATCACTGCAATAACGAGTGCAGTGACCTCACTGGCAACTGTCACTGCTACCACAACAACAACTTCGTCAGCGGCCCAACTAATTATCGCTGTGCCAGCTGTAAATAATTCAGCAGCACTGACCGTTTGCAACAACAATAATGCACGCAAAGAAGAATCAAAACAAAAGCAGAAGTCGATTTCGACTGTGCAGACTGGCATGGATCGCTACATCCAAATCAAGAGAAAACTCAGCCCTCAAAACAATAAGGCGGGTAATCAACCCAAAATCAATCGAACCAACAACGGCAATGAAAACTCTGCAGTAAATAATTCAAACCGATATGCTATCTTGGCTGATTCTGCGACCGAACAACCCAACGAAAAAACGGTAGGGGAACCAAAAAAGACCAGGCCTCCACCAATTTTCATACGAGAACAAAGTACAAATGCACTTGTAAATAAACTCGTTGATTGGTGACAGCAAATTCCACATTATCCCACTTAAAAAAGGAAATATTCATGAAATAAAACTACAGATCCAAACAGAAGCAGACCACCGTATAGTGACTAAATACCTAAATGATGCTGGTAAAAACTACTACACATACCAATTAAAAAGTTGCAAAGGGCTACAGGTAGTACTTAAGGGCATTGAAGCAACAGTGACACCAGCTGAGATAATTGAGGCTCTGAAGGTCAAAAACTTTTCTGCAAAAACAGCTATTAATATTTTAAACAAAGACAAAGTTCCGCAGCCACTATTCAAAATAGAACTCGAACCAGAGCTCCAGGCACTAAAGAAAAACGAAGTGCACCCAATATACAATTTACAGTACTTGCTACATCGGAGGATCACCGTGGAGGAGCCGCACAAACGTATCAATCCAGTTCAATGTACTAATTGCCAAGAATACGGCCACACCAAGGCATACTGCACCCTTAAGTCCGTATGTGTTGTCTGTAGCGAACCTCATACTACCACTAACTGCCCCAAAAACAAGGACGATAAGTCTGTGAAGAAATGCAGTAACTGCGGGGAAAAACATACTGCAAACTACAGAGGCTGTGTGGTGTACAAAGAATTGAAGAGCCGCCTAAACAAACGTATTGCCACAGCACATACATACAACAAAGTCAATTTCTACTCTCCGCAACCGATTTTTCAACCACCCCTAACTGTCCCAAGCACTACTCCAACAATTTCTTTCGCTAGCGCCCTAAAATCCGGACTAGGAGTGCCCGCCCCACCGACAAGAACTGCTCATTCCGAACATACACCGACAAACATCCAACAAACACAAAAAAGTGGCATCGAAGCTATGATGCTATCCCTACAGCAAAGCATGAAAGACTTTATGACGTTCATGCAAAATACTTTGCAAGAGCTCATGAAAAACCAAAATATCCTGATTCAACTTCTTGTATCTTCAAAATCCCCATAATGGCTTCCCTACGGATATCTCTGTGGAACGCAAATGGCGTTTCACGGCATACACAAGAGCTCACACAGTTCATTTACGAAAAAAACATCGACGTAATGCTACTATCAGAAACGCACCTCACAAATAAAAACAATTTTCATATACCAGGATACTTGTTCTATGGTACAAATCATCCAGATGGTAAAGCTCATGGAGGCACTGGAATACTCATCAGAAATCGCATAAAACACCACCACTTAAACAATTTTGACAAAAACTACTTACAATCAACGTCCATAGCCTTACAACTCAACAATGGTTCAACGACTCTAGCCGCAGTCTACTGCCCACCGCGCTTTCCAATCTCTGAGGATCAATTCATGGAATTCTTTAACACACTAGGTGACAGGTTCATCGCAGCGGGTGACTATAACGCCAAGCACACCCATTGGGGATCTCGACTTGTGACGCCAAAGGGTAAGCAATTGTACAATGCGCTTACGAAGCCAGAAAACAAGCTAGACTATGTATCCCCGGGTAAGCCTACATACTGGCCAGCAGACCCAAGAAAAATCCCAGACCTGATCGATTTTGCAATTACTAAACATGTCCCCCGCAACATGGTCACCGCCGAAGCACTAGCAGATTTATCATCAGATCACTCACCTGTTTTTCTAAATATGCTAACTCGCCCCCACTTCGTCGACCCACCGTATAGACTCACAAATTTTAGAACAAACTGGCCAAGGTATCAAAAGTATGTCTGTTCACACATAGAACTAACGACGGCATTATCTACAAAGGAGGATATAGACAAGTCAACGGAAACTCTTGGAAATATTTTAGTTTCGGCTGCAAAGGCTTCAACCCCGCCAATGACGTATGCAAAACCAAACTACATCAAAACTAATCGCGAAATCGAGCGGCTGGTATTAGATAAACGACGCCTACGAAGGGATTGGCAGTCTAATAGATCACCAACTACAAAGCACATGCTTAAAATAGCCACACGCAGGCTTACCAATGCTCTTAAACAAGAGGAAAAAAACAGCCAACGTTCATATATCGAGCAACTCTCTCCCACCAGCACTAAGTACCCTCTGTGGAGAGCTCACAGAAACCTAAAGACTCCAATAGCGCCAATTATGCCACTACGAAGTCCCTCTGGCACCTGGTTTCGAAGTGATGAGGAAAGAGCCAGTGCTTTCGCTGACCATTTACAAAATGTATTCCGACCAAATCCCTCTACCAACACATTTATTCTCCCTCCTTTAATAGCAGCCAATCTAGATCCTCAAGAACCCATTGAATTCCGACCATGTGAATTAGCAAAGGTTATCAAAGAGCAAATGAACCCAAGAAAATCGCCTGGCTACGACCTAATAACTCCAAGAATGCTCATTGAACTCCCAAAGTGTGCTATTCTTCACATCTGCTTGTTGTTCAACGCAATCGCCAAGCTTGGATACTTCCCTCAAAAATGGAAAAAGTCGACCATAGTAATGATTCCAAAGCCAGGAAAAGATAAAACGCAGCCATCATCATATAGACCGATAAGCTTACTAACATGTCTCTCAAAGCTGTTTGAAAAAATGCTACTCCTACGGATTAGCCCTCATCTTAGAATAAACAACACACTTCCAACACATCAATTTGGCTTCAGAGAAAAACATGGAACCATCGAACAGGTCAATCGAATCACGTCGGAAATTCGTACTGCTTTTGAACATCGAGAATACTGCACAGCCATTTTTCTAGACGTCGCGCAGGCATTTGACAGAGTGTGGCTCGATGGACTTTTGTTTAAAATAATCAAGCTGTTGCCCCAAAACACACATAAGCTACTGAAGTCATACCTATATAACAGAGTGTTTGCAATAAGATGCGATACAAGCACCTCACGCGATTGCGCAATCGAAGCTGGAGTGCCGCAAGGCAGTGTACTGGGTCCAATCTTATACACCCTGTATACGGCGGATTTCCCCACAGACTACAATCTAACAACCTCCACGTTCGCTGATGATACCGCGATACTCAGTCGCTCCAAATGCCCAACAAAAGCCACGGCACTCCTATCCCGACACTTAACATCTGTAGAACGATGGCTTGCCGACTGGAGAATTTCAATAAATGTTCAAAAATGCAAGCAGGTTACCTTTACCTTAAACAAACAAACATGCCCACCACTGGTCTTGAATAACATATGCATTCCACAAGCCGACGAGGTAACATATCTGGGTGTTCATCTGGACAGGCGGCTCACTTGGCGCAAACATATAGAAGCCAAATCGATACATCTTAAACTTAAAGCAAGGAACCTCCACTGGCTCATAAATGCTCGCTCTCCACTTAGTCTGGAGTTCAAAGCTCTTCTATACAACTCCGTCTTAAAACCTATCTGGACTTATGGCTCCGAGCTGTGGGGCAACGCATCCAGAAGTAACATAGACATTATTCAGCGAGCACAGTCAAGAATTCTGAGAACTATCACTGGAGCGCCGTGGTACCTTCGGAACGAAGACATACACAGAGACCTAAAAATCAAATTAGTAATCGAAGTAATAGCTGAGAAAAAAATGAAATATAAAGAAAAGCTGACCACCCATACAAATCCCCTCGCAAGAAAACTAATCCGAGTATGCAGTCAAAGCCGGCTGCACCGCAACGACCTCCCAGCCCAGCAATAAACTTATTAGGGCATTAATGAAAAAACTATCACTAAGTGAAAAAAAAAAACCTGCCAGAAGCAGATTAGATCTGCTCAGGCAAGTATTTGTTGTTGGATCTGCAACAACGTTGCTCATGCAAAATGTGCGGGCTTCGGTGGCCCAACGGCCGATGCTGTAGCCAAGCGAAACGGGCTGCACTATTGTTGTAATGCGTGTCGTGAGGTTGAGAACGATTTTGTATCGTTCATGCGCCAAACTAGGACGGGATTTAGGGAACTGTTTGGTAGTTTTCGCAAACTTGCCGATCAGTTCTCCGCGCTGGACACTTCATTAAATAGCCTTAAGCTACTAAATGAGTCTCCCAAGCGCAAAAAATCAGCTCAAAAGGAGCAGCCGTCAAATAGTGCCTATCAGCCTCAGAACGTTGACCAACTCAGCACATCAGTGACGTTGCCGCTGCTATCATTTACTACACCTGTACTTACGAGATCAGCAGCACAAAAAAATGTCTCTGTTGAGCCCTTGGAGCTCATTTCCCCTTTGCCCAATACTCCATCTGCGATTTCTATTCCTGTGAAACCGCAAATACTAATTACCCAACCGATAGTCCCTCAGGCAAGCTCGCCTTTGGGATTATCGGCACAACCTGCTCCCACTGGTCCTATATCTGTGGGACCTAAGCCTGTCACCGGAATTCCACCGAAGAGGCACATATTTGTTTCGAGGCTAGCCCCTGATCTCACATCTTCAGATGTCATGGCTTATATCAAATCTCAAGCCCAAGATTTAAAGGTGGAACAATTTAAGTTTTCATATGAAAGGGATATATCATCCTTTAAAATTAGTGTCTCTAACGATTTATTTAACCAAATATGCTCAGCTAACTTCTGACCTGATCATATTGTGGTTAAGGAATTCGAAGCAAAGAAAAAAAGAATCTTCAACCGATTAGACTACCTTTGCCAAACCAGGCCACTACTTCCAAAAATGCGACTTCAAAAAACTAATAAAATTTTCAACATTAACCTACCAAAAACCTACCAAGCAAGCTACCTACGTTATTCTTAAATAGCCTTTCGTTTGAATCCCATGTGCTTGTGTTCACTGAGACTAGGTTAAAACCTGAGATTTTATGCAAGCAAGTTCACAACTTATAGGTGTGATCGTCATGATCGGCGGGGCGGCGGTGTTCTTATTGCGGTAAATTCTGATATCGCGTCAGAACATGTAAGTTAACAACAATAAATATAAAACAATACAAACAGCTAACTAATCAAAAATAGTACTTAAAGCTAATAAACATAAAACAACATTTAACAAGAATTGCCTAAATAATAAATAACGAAATATTTAACAAGAATTGCAACATTGTTCAGTTCAATGAACTAAACATCCGAGCAAAACATCGCAAATGCCACCAACAGCGTCCGCAGTTTGTCTTGCGTGCGCACTTTCGACCCTTGACGACAAATTGCTGACATTGCAGATCATGGCCGGTTCAATCCAGATCTGCAGAGCTCTGCCGCGTCGCTGCCTAACACCCACAGCTATATTAGGGTATTCTTAAGACTCTTCTGTTCAGTCACAATTTGGAGTTGAATAAAACGACATCAAGATAAAATTTCTGAGTTTTAATAAAACGGAAATTAATTGGCGCCCGAGCAGGGACCAGTGTGAGGACAAGTGATTAAGTTCAATTGAGTGCAAAAAAAACTAAAAGTTATTGTGCGACTCCACTGGCCCAAACCCAGTTGTAATTCGAAGTGACTCTTTCCATTAATTTGGAAATCGGAAAGCAACACAGGATTGGCAAATTTAATTTTGCTGATCTATCGGCGGTCTACAAGTCTTGTCAGGTACGCCCGCAGGACACCCTCTACTTTGTGTGCGTCGCAGGATCCCAAGTAGATAGCGAACAGGACAACATCCGGACCATCAGGAGGAGTAGCCACATCATTCAGATAATGTAAGCTAGTTAATAAGTGAAAACAACAGAAACAAACACACTAACCAATTCGAAATAAATTTTAAGTGAAACCAAACCGAAATAACTTTAAGCAAAAATAAAGTGAAAGTGAGTGCCAAAAGGAAACAACAACTAGATAAACTAAAGTATTTTTTTTTATTAAAATCAAAATTAATACAAAATCTTCTACTATTCAACAAAATATTTCAAAATTATTAATACCAAACCAATTCCTTTTGCACCAGACTTTCATTATAACTATAAGTCAAACAAAAACTAATTAACTCCAACACACACACTTTAATTTTAAGCGAATTTAAACACCAAACAAACTTCATCTCTCCAACACCGAAACAATTTAAATACCCTATGTCACAGTAATATTTTACCTTAATGAATATTCCCCTTTATGGCTAATTTTAACAATTTAATCAGACCACCAGTACTTAATATAGAAAGAGAAGCTGAACCAACAGAACCTAACCCACATAGTTTACACCAACAACGCAGACAAATTACAAGACAAGAAACACACCAACAAAACAGAAACATAATGACACAACCCGAACAATTAACTGCAACCATTCGTCAGATTCTGAGCGAACAACTTCCGATTCTCTTAGAACAAAGTCAAAATGCTGGCTTCGATTTCGCGAATGCCGAAAGCCAGGGTATTGCCCCAGAACACCGACTTGATCTACAAGACTTAGACAAAGTCCCTGATATCGTCAAATCTCTTCATGAATTTTCCGGCGATCTAGCTGAGTTTGGCTCTTGGAAAAAGAGTGTAGATAGAATATTAGAAACCTATGCTCACACCATAGGTACAGCAAAGTATTTTGGTATCCTACATACAATTCGAAATAAGATAAAAGGCAACGCTGACATCGCCCTCGATTCTTATAACGTCCCTTTAAGTTGGACAGCTATCTCCAAGTGTTTAACATTACATTATGCAGACAAACGCGACCTCGCTACTTTGGAATATCAAATGACTACAATATTCCAAAGACCCAATCAGACGGTTGAAGAATTTCATCAAGTTGTTTATAGACATCTGTCTTTAATACTCAATAATATAAACTGCATGGATTTAGCCAGAGAATTAGAACTGCTTATGACCAAGTTGTACAGAGATAAAGCTTTAGATACCTTTATCCGAGGTCTTCGTGGTGACCTCCCACGTCTGCTGGGCATGAAAGAGCCCACTGATCTCCCATCTGCTTTGCACCTGTGCTTAAAGCTAGAGAATCAGACGTACCGTACTAAACACGCTTCGGCAAGATTTCAGCAGAGCACTTTTAGAAACACACCTCAAGGGCCGCTACCACGCCCACAACCTATACCTAATAATATGGGTTTACAAGCTAGACCTATACTACCTCCCAGACCTATGCCGTTGCCACCTTTACCCATGCCAATGGGGTTCCCTAATACTAACTTTGGGCATCCACAATACCGACCAGTGCCGAATAGTTTCGGTAACCAATTTCGACCAGCACCTATAGCACAAGCTCCACCACATCAACCATATCAACCACCTCGTCCGATTGAAACCAAACCCCAACCGCGACCAGAGCCAATGGACGTAGATAGAAGCCTTCACAGTAGGCAACTTAATTATATGAACAGACCTCAATTTGATCCCACCGGCAAAAGACCCCCAATACCTATCGCAGACCCCGCTAAGAGGCAAAGAAACTTTAATATCCAAACAGAGGTGGAACAGCAAACAGAGTCAGAGCAAGAGGCATTGTCAATGACCGACTACGAACAAACACTGGCAGATCAAGAAGAACAGACGAACTGTGAAGAAACACTGACTGAATACACAGAACTTATCAATAGCAAAGACCAAGAACTACAATATGACTATACCCACCTCAATTTTTTAGAGTAATTGACTGCCGTACTTCGAATGTAAGGTGAGAAGTGGAGAAATTTTAAAAATACTTATAGATACCGGCTCTAATAGAAACTATATTCAACCGAGACATGTCTCAAACCCATTACCAAATAAAATCGTATTCAATGCTGTCTCTGTGGGCGGTAATACTAAAATAACTCATCATAAAAACGCCAATCTATTTAATGACACAAATACATTAATTAAATTCTTTATACTACCAACTCTTAAAACTTTTGACGCGATATTAGGCAATGACAGTTTAAAAGAGTTAGGTGCAGTCATTGACACAAAAAACAAAATAATGTATTTAAGAAATGGCACAAATGTCCCCATTAAAGAAAAAAAATTCGATTCAGTTAACGTAATAATACCAAGGTCAGATCATCTTACACACAATCAGCGAATTG
Source organism: Zaprionus kolodkinae (assembly GCA_018901885.1). NCBI lineage: Eukaryota > Metazoa > Arthropoda > Insecta > Diptera > Drosophilidae > Zaprionus > Zaprionus kolodkinae. The sequence goes on along the minus strand of JAEIFM010000212.1, from coordinate 1,071,691 downwards.
AATTAAACCGTCTACTCAGAAATTACCCAAACTTATTTGCAGAACCGGATGACAAACTGACCTACGTCACTAATGTAAAAGCCGAAATACGAACGACTAATGACACACCAGTATACTCTAAGTTTTATCAGTACCCAATGAGTTTAAAAGCCGAGGTGGACAAACAGATTAAAGACCTTCTAGAAAACGATATAATACGACCATCGCGATCTCCATACAATTCACCTGTGTGGATCGTACCGAAAAAACTAGATGCTTCCAATATTAGGAAGTATAGAATGGTCATTGATTATAGAAAGTTAAATAGTGTAACGATACCCGACAGATACCCTATACCGGACATAAATGGAGTCATTGCACAGTTAGGTAATAATAAGCTCTTTTCTGTTCTAGACCTGAAAAGTGGATTTCACCAAATTCCACTAAAGGAAAGGGATATAGAAAAAACAGCATTTTCCGTAAACAACGGAAAATACGAGTTTACTAGACTCCCTTTTGGCTTGAAAAATGCCCCTTCAATATTCCAACGCACCCTTGATGATATTCTTAGGGAGCACATAGGAAACATTTGCTACATTTATATTGATGATATTATTGTCTTTAGCAAAGACGAAGAGGCCCATTGCAAAAATCTAGAAATGATTTTTAAAACACTAAATGCAGCAAACATTAAATGCCAACTTGACAAGTGCGAGTTCTTTAAGAACAAAGTAGAATTTTTAGGATTCGTTATATCGGACAAAGGAATTGAGACTAACCCAGCAAAGGTAGAAGCCATAGCTAATTATCCGCGCCCAAAAACCCTAAAGGAACTTAGATCCTTTCTCGGACTATCAGGTTATTACAGAAGGTTTATTTTGGGCTATGCTACTATGGCTAAGCCACTGACTGATTTGCTTAGAGGGGAAGACGGAATGTCTGCAAAGAAACAGATCCATTTAGACGACAAAGCGATAAAAGCATTTGAACAATTACGCAGTACTCTGATATCTAACGACGTAATACTCCACTACCCCGACTTTAAGAAAGAATTCACCCTAACCACAGACGCCTCTGACTATGCAACAGGAGCAGTACTATCACAATCAGACAGACCAATTTCATTTATATCTAGAACCCTATCTAAAACCGAAGAAGGATATGAAACAGCAAAGAAAGAAATGTTAGCCATACATTGGGCTGTTAATTTCTTCAAGGGTTATCTGTATGGTGGTTCAAAGGTAAAAATTTATACCGATCACGAACCACTCACACATGATTGCAATTGGAAAGGCGGGATAGCAATTAGAAGATGGAAGTCTTACTTAGACGAATACAATAAAGAACTGCTCTACAAGCCAGGGAAAGAAAATGTAGTGGCAGATGCACTATCAAGGGCACCAAAGCAAGTTGAAGTTAATTCATTAACAGCAACTCAACATAGTGCTCAAACTTCCGGACACAATCTGATAGCGAGCGTTGAATCTCCGATCAATGTATTTAAAAATCAAATTTGTATACTTAAAGAAGAGCCACCTGATTATAAATTTACCCTCCCATTTCCAACATTCCATAGGCACACAATATCTCAGTTAACATATTCAGAAGAAGACCTAATACAAATTTTAAGAAAATACCTATATCCCACAGTCATTAATGGCATCCATACAACAGAAGATATAATGGGTCAGATACAAAAAATTTATCCAGAACATTTTGGATCCTTTAAAGTCAGATTTAGTCAAAAAAAGGTAGAGGACATAACAATTGAAACAGAGCAAGATGAGCTTATCTTAAAAACTCATAATAGGGCACATAGAAATGCTGACGAGAATAAAATTCAGTTATCCGAAAAGTACTATTTCCCCAAAATGAAATCTAAAATAGTAACTCTAATAAAACAGTGTCAAGTGTGCAAAGAAGGAAAATATGATAGGCATCCCACAAACCCAGAAATAACGGAAACACCAATTCCTGAGTTTCCGGGACACACAATTCACATAGACATTTTCTCCACAGAAAAAAAACTGGTACTTACGGCAATTGACAAATTTTCTAAGCTTGCGCAAGCAAAAATAATAAATTCAAAATCAATAGAAGATATTAAAAAACCCTAACATGATATCTTATTCTATTTTGGCGTACCAAAGTACGTTTTAATGGATAACGAAAAATCTTTTAATTCCGCCACTATAACCTTTATGATGAAAGATCAGTTGGGTATACAAATTTTCAAAGCCCCCCCTTATAAAAGTTCCGTAAATGGACAGATAGAACGGTTTCACTCTACCCTCGCCGAAATTATGAGATGCTTAAAAACTAAACAGATACACCGCACATTTGAAGAACTATTAGATTCAGCTGTCTATGAATATAATTTCACAATTCATTCTGTAACAAAAAAAAGCCCTTTAGAAATATTTTTTGGCAGAAATATAACCATTGACCCAGGAAAATATGACGAAACCAGACAAAACATAGAAAAACTGAAATCAAAACAGACAACCGACTTAAATAACCATAACAAAAAACGCAAAAAGATCAAGGATTATGAGCCAAGACAGACAGTATTCATAAAACAAAACACAAGACTAGGTTCTAAACTGTCCCCACGGTATAAAAAGGAAATAGTAAAAGAAAATAGACATACAACTATCGTCACCGAAGCCGGACGAGTTGTTCATAAAAGTAACATCAAAAGCGACTAGAAATTTTTTTTTTAAATGCTAAAAAGTCCGAAAAATCCCTAGAAATTAAACCTAAGTCCATTCAGTCCGAAAAAATTATGTAAAAAATATATAAAATATATAAATATATAAAAATATATAAAAGTCCAATCACATTTACCAGCCGTCGTCCGACTGCGGGTATCAATCCGATCATGAAGGGATCGGCCCATACCCGCCAATAAACTTGGTTGTTTAATAAAACAAAATTTAGTTTTCTTCTTTCATAAGTATTTTTTAATTTTAATATTACTGCCATTAGCATTGGCAAACATGGAAATCACTAATTACACCGACGCTCAAACCGTCTCAGTGCACAAAGGATTAGGGAAACTACAAGTATCATCAACAAAACTTATCCATCTTATAGACTTAGAACAGCTTGAAACAGAACTGTACAAAATACGAGAACACACTCCTTTTAAATGAATTTGAGATTAATGAAGTACACAAAATTTTTCAAAAAAAGAATGTAACCTCTTTATCAGTCGAAGAAATGCTAGAATTTGTCGATGTCTCGGTATTGCACAATAAAACAGCAATTACACAGCCCCACAAAATTTTTTTTTTGTCATGATCTGGGCATGCGGCATATGCAGTTATATGTATTTTGGGTCGCTGAATCCGAATCCGGAGTCGGAATTACGTCATCACGTCTGGATTTCGACATAACCTCACAAAACTGAAAAATTTTAAAATTTCCCCAAAAAGATATAGAATCATGATCTGGTCATGCGATATATGTTTTCTCATGTATTTTGACTTTCTAAATCCGATTCTTCGATCAAAATGTCTCCTGCACGTCTAAGTTTCGACTTAACCTCAAAAAACATGAAAAATCTTTAAAGCGCCAAAAAATAATGGGGGGTCATGACCTGGTCATGTGATATATGTTTTCATATGTTTTTGGACCTCCTTAATCCGAATCCGAAGTCAAAATATTTTCAGGACGTATACTTTTCGACATAACCTAAAAATTTTTTCAAAAATTTTTCAAAAACTGGGTTTTTTTATTCTGGATTCAGCTAAAATATTTTTAATGATCATTCATGGACTAACCTAAAATATAAATGCATTAGAAAAAAAATTACAGGAGAAACAATGACACCTTAAAAGGTGTATTGCAAAAGCCGTTGAAAGAGTATTTAAAGTGGTATTTTAGAATGGAAACATTTTTTTTTTTTCAAAATCTACATTAATAATATTAATAAGCTTAGTTTTCAAACCAAAAACCAAGGTTTTTCTTCCCACTTTTCCTTGAAAATATAAAATGTTAAAAATTCCAGGACAACAAATTGTTTAAAAAAAAAAAAATATTCAGTTGAAAAGCGCATAAATGCTAGACTCTGAAAAATTATAATTTATCATAAGCTTTAGTGAAACTAAAAAATTTTAAGGGAATAAAGCACAATAAATAAATAAATAAATAAAGTGGCTGCTCGTCTTTCGGAATTGGATTAAGTTCACCTTCCTTCTTGCCTTGTTTCCTATTAGACACAACAGGGTATACAGGGTATACTGTGAATAATATTCTTTTGGATTTTTTCGTTAAGTCTGGGAATATAAAATTCTTAAATTCTCTTTTGTGTTTTTTTTTACGGAAAAATGTCCTCCTTCATGCGCTTGCTTTATGATTTCGTTTTGCATCCCAACAGGCACTACAATTAGCTCGTCGTCGTTGACCACCTTGTAAGACACCTAATGAAATTTCATTAAATATCCGTTGTGTGATGTCTTCTCTCTGTGGATGTCCATAATCGCACGTAATTCGTCATCTTGATTTTGCACATATTTTATATTGCTATGTTCAGTGTCGTCCTTTATTATCATGATCGGGTGACGGCTTAAAGCATAGACGTGTCGTATTTGTGTTCCACTCCTGTGTTCAATGTCGGAATTAACGACTTAACTTATTATTTTTGGACTTGCCCTTTCGTCGATATTAAGTTCAATCTCTTCACTACTATCTATTTTCATTAGAAAGTTTTCTTCTTCCTTTTCGTCTTTAATCTTTTTAATCGTTATTCTATTACGCGTTTTTTTGATTTCTGCTTGTGCTTACTACCAAAAAACTACTGATAAATTCTTCATTGTCATTATAAAAGATTGTTCAAATTCACCAAATGGTTTCACTCTGTCTTTATTATTCTTATTCCCAAATCCAATAAGATATACGATAGTTTCAGTAAGTTTAGCATTTAAATTTTTATAAGTTTCCACCGCCATTATATTATGTTTACTTCCCGTATCAATAAGCGCTGTAAATTAATTTTCTTTAATATTCACAGTCTTACACATCATTGAATCATCAGCTATCTTACGCAAATTTGCAACGTTTGAATTGTCTTTTGAACTTTGACATTCTTTGGCATGTCCCCGAAATTTTTGCACTTGAAACACTTTTTTTCTTTTAGGTTATCGGCGCAGTTATTAGATGTGTGTCCTTTCTCACCACAATTAAAACATTTTATTTCATGATCATTTTTATTTACTGTATTTTCTTTTTCACTGTCAATTTTATTTTTATCGTAACGGCGGTTCGACTGATATTTCTTACACATTGATCGTAGCACTTGAATTTTTGTTTAAATTCATTTAGATTATTTGCATCACATAAAATTGATTTATTAAAACTTAAATCGTTTATGTCATCAATCACATATTCCATTAATGAATTATTGTCAATATCACCGCGAGATGATAGTTCTTTCATTATCAAAAAATATTCTTGAAAGCTTTCACCTTTCTTTCTTTTCCGATGTTTTCTGTTGTTGTTTTAAATTCGTTTAACAAGGCTTTTCTTAAATTGTGCCAGCATGATATACCGCGTTCACTAGCTACAAACATTCGTGCCAGTCCTTTCAACGATGGTTTGGCAAAAATATATATATATATTTCTTTATAAATCATCCCATTGCATTACTTGTGCAGTGTCTTCAAAGTCTTCTAACCTCACTTCAATCGAAAGTGTATCATCACCACCGAATTTACGAATCGAGTCTTCAATGTCACGAAAGTTTAAAGCGAACCTCTGAGTCGCTAAACTATTTTGTATACCAGCATCACTATTTTGTGCCATCTCCTTTGTTCCTGACATTCGCTTGTTCCAATTCCACCGTTTCGCACTGATTGTCACAGCCTACCCACTTTTGTGCGTGCTCGTAGTTTTCGCTTTGATCGTTTTCGTTATCATCGTATTCGTTTTCGTCTTCATTTTCATCGTCGTTGCCATTGAAATTGGCATCCCTCAGTAAATTTTATATTTTCAAATTGCGAAAAACATGCAAGGCAACGTTACTTTTATTATGTGGAATGTTTATTATATGGCACATGGTATTAACACCAGATCTGCTTCTGTTAAATTTTCGTTTATGTAATCAATTTTTTTAATAAATTTTTCATTTATTTCGTCATATTCAAATCCTTCAAACTCGCGTAACCGATTACGATTTTGTCTGTCACCATTTTTTTCGAATACAAATTTATGAAGAAGTTCAACATTCTCTTTTCTTTCTTTCCGTAGTATCTGCTTTATTACGTCGTATTCTGCAAGTCGCGACATTTTTCGCTTTTTGCGTTTCTTAGTTCTTATTTTTTATTTCGCGCGCGACTCCACAATGTACAAGCTTTTTTCGTTTCTCTTTAAACCGATATTTTTGACGTCGTTGCAAACGCAATATGATTAAATTATTCTTGACACCATCTGACTCGGCATTGCCAGATCATTCCCACATGTATATAAGCGAACATTATTTTATGAATCCCACTTTATTGGTATGATTCTGAAATAAAGAATGATGTTAAAGATTTATTCAATGAAATAATACAAATACGAACCTTGCAAAAGACTATTGGATTTATGTTTGGTGCCGCAAGTGAGTTCTCGAAATATTGCTGGAGGGCAATTATGGCGTCTGACGTAGATGTGCTCACTATTGTTGATTTTTGGGCTTCCATAAACGGAAATACTGTTTCTACCTATGGTGTTGGTGATTCCGGTGGTGCTGCTGCTGCGAAAGCCTCGTTTTTTGAACCGTGGGTCCAAAATAGTTGCTATTTTTGGAGCAGTTTTCGATTCGTAGTCAAACAGCCGACTGTTGATCTCTTCCAGAAGGAAATTACATATTTCAACACCCTCTTTTAATTTAGTTACATTTAGATGCCAGCCAAAAAGCGCGCAAAGCCACAGTACAAGTGATGTACTTTTTTTTACGTGGTCATAGCGATATATCAATTCCTTGAAAACTGAATCGATGAATCGGAAAAATCAAAAGAATCGATTTAATCGATATTAAAATCGAATCGTTGACAGCTCTACCCCTGAACTTTTCGCACATACCCTGCGCGATGTCGTGTCATAGGACATGTTAATCTTATTGTTCAACAAGGTCAACTTCATTTCTACTACGTCATAATACTGTAAGACAGTTAAATTTCCCTGTCTAAGCGTGTCAAGTTCTTGTTGGATAACATGAATGGGCCGCTTGTCACTGTATGTATAGTCTAGTCTGTTAATTATTATTATGGTCTCCGCAAGGGCGGAGTCAGCTGAGCCACGTACCTTGCTCCTTATTATTAGAAGCGCTTGATAGTGGCGAGAGCTGCCATCGTATATCTCGTAAAATTTACACGCAGCACGCGCTGCATGTCGACAAGACGTATGTTTCCTGCAAACCGTTAAACTCTTGTAGGCATTTCACCGCGTCTAGAGGCTCATTGCATGTGACGTTGTCATTAATACTGACATCTTAGTAAACATGCACTTTTGGTATGATGTGCTGTTAATTTTATCTGCAAGGTCGTCTATCTGTTTCTGGAATGCGTCTGCTTGTGTTCTCAAAGCATTTTGGATCAAGCTGTCCATAGCGACTCCAAACTGTTCTGGAGACAAATTCATTGTGGTACAGGGTTTAACACACTGCAATCGCAAAAAAAGACTATCGTTGCTTCTACAATTGCTGATTCGGTCTAAGTCTTGTTCGTCGCCTGAACACATTCGTCAATATCTCCGTAAAATTCGATTTCTTCGTTAAGGTCAGCTATCTCCTGTAATTCCTCTGCGGTAATGGTGAGGCAACAGAAAGCGATAAAACGGACAGGATAAAAGATATTTGTAATTTGAGTTATGTGTTAACTTATATGCCTCTTCGGTGCAATTCCGGTGACAGGCTTAAATCCCACAGATTACATCAAAGGCGCTTGCCAAAGGGACTATCGGTTGGGTTATTAGTATTATTTGTCTCACAGGAATAGAAATCGCAGATGGAGAATCGGGCAAAGGAAACGAACTCCACGGGCTCAAAAGAGACACTTTTCTGTGCCGCTGATCTTGTTACTACCGATGTAGTGAACGATAGCAGCGGCAATGTCACTAGTGTGCTGAGTTGTTCAATGTTCTGAAAATAGCTTAAAGCTATTCAATGAAGTAACTAGCGGGAGATTTGATCGGCAAGTTTGCGAAAATAATCCCGTCCTAGTTTGGCGCATGAACGATACAAAATCGTTCTCAACCTCACGACACGCATCGCAACAATAGTGCAACCCGTTTCGTTTGGCTACAGAATCAGCCGTTGTGCCACTGTAGCCCGCACATTTTGCGTGTGCAACGTTATTGCAGATCCAACAACAAATACTTGCTTGAGCAGATATGATCTGCTTTTGGCAGGTTTTCTTATAGCAGACAATACCTCGTTCACACACACACATACACGCGCGTAAACAGTAAAGCGACATGACGCGACGTCGACGTCACCTGCCTAAAGAAGCGCGCAGGCTGCTGCTCGTACCGAACATTTGTACTGAAAACGTTGACCTGAATAACTTCTGTGATACTTCTCCGATCGGATTGTAATTTAAAGGATATGTTCATATTGTATTCAGCTTTACATATACCGAAGCACAAATTACAGATTTACGGGGGGCGGTGGGCGTGGTACTCGAAATTTAAAAAATAAGTTTACTGCCTAGGATATACAAGAAACTTCATGACAAATTTTGAGTCTCTAGCTTTCTTAATAGCTGTGAATCAGACGCTCATACAGACGGACAGACAGACAAGGCTAGATCGACTCGGCTGGTGATCCTGAGTAAGAATATATATACTTTATGGGGTCGCAGATGTCTCCTTCTGCCTGTTACGCGCATTCCGACAAACCTAATAGACCATGTATTTTTTTAAAATCCATGGCCTAAAAAGAAGGCAATTATACACAGCTTTAATTACAAGATCGAATAAACTTGACTTCATATCTCCGGGTAGGCCTACATATTGGCCAGCTGATCCCAACAAAAAACCTGATCTTATTAACTTTGCTATAACCCGAAACATACCAAAACAACTAACGCGGATAGAAGCAATAGATGACTTGTCCTCGAACCACTCTCCTATCCTTCTTCAACTGTTCGAACAACCACCAACGTTGGAACGGCCTGATATTATTACATCCAACCAAACAAACTGGCTTCGCTATAAAAAATATATAAGCTCACACATTGAGCTAAGCCCAACACTGCACCAGGAGGCTGACATTGATAATTCTGTAAATGCCTTTGAATTTATTCTCACCACTGCTGCACGCGTATTTCCACCTCAAATGAAACCAAAAGTAGTACATCAGTACCGTACAAACAGACAAATTCAACAGCTTCTTTTAGAAACAAGTGGGTAAGGCTACAGTCGGGCGCCCGACAGTAAGATACCTTCTCCCAATTTTCCAAATCCGTTACAAACGTGTAACCACACTCATAATTTCAAACAGAGAATTCTGCACAAATACTTCTAGTACATATAGCTTACTCGCTCGCACTCACACAGCGACGCGCGTAAAGAGTAAAGCGATACGACGCAACGTCGACGTCGGCGTCAACTGCTCAAAGCAGCGCGTCGGCTGCTGCCCGTACCAAACATTTGTACTGAAAACGTTGACTTGAATAACTTCTGTGTTATTAGTCCGATCGGATTGTAATTTGGAGGATATGTTCATATTGCATTTAGCTTTATACATACCAAAGTAGAACGTTATGGATTTAATACTTTGCTTAATAATCGCAAATAACCGATTTGCGGGCGCGGTGGGCGTGGCATCAAAAAACTGAGATAAACTTTATCTGCCTATGATTTACAGGAACCTTTATGCCAAATTTGGTATCCCTAGCTTTTTTAATAGCTGAGATCTGTTGTCTCATACAGACAGACAGACAGACGGACAGACGGACAGACAGACGGACAGACGGACAGACAGACGGACATGTCTCAATCGACTCGGCTAGTGATCCTGAGCAAGAATATATATACGTTATGGGGTCTGCCACGCCTCCTTATGCCTGTTACATACATTTTGCACAAAGTTAGTATACCCTTTTATGACCATTTTCAATGGTCGAAGGGTATAAAAAGACATTTACGACGAGAGTGGCAAAAAAACATATCACCAGCAAGCAACGAGAAATTAAAAGCTGCAACTCGAAAACTCTCTAGAGTACTGAAACAAGAAGAGAATCTTGCACAACACCAATACATCGAACAACTCTCTCCAACATGTGCCAAAAAACCACTCTGGAAAGCGCGCAGTCTCAGTGCCCCTATTGAAACAGAAGTCGTACAGGATCGGCTAAAAGTTACTCAGAAATGGCGAACGTGTTTGCAACACACCTCCAATATTCATCGAGATTTAAATATCAACACCGTTTCTGACGAAATTTTCCATCAAAAAGCAAAAGACCAAGCTAAATTAACATTTCATCCAAATCCTCTTCCACGCTCGCTAACCAGAACATCCAGTTGGAGAAGACTTCAACGTGCCGATCATCCACTAGCTCAGTTCCGATATGATGAGAGCCGTGCGTAAAACTAAACCCATCGCTAAAAATGGATTCTTAGTTATAATATTAGTTTAAGATTTTAATACTTGTTGTTAGTCTCTTTTAAAAAGAGAAGATCCAGCAAATAAAAACAAGAAAGCAAGGCTACCTTCGGCTTGCCGAAGGTTTCATACCCTTGTAGTTCCTATAACAGCTATAGAATATAAACGTCTGAGATATTTAAATGGAAAAACTAAGGGCGGGTTACTGTATAACATTAAAAAGTATTGATAATGTGCGGTATTTCCAAAAACACAACAGGTTTGCATACAAAAACCCTGATTTCAGCCGATTGTCCCTATGGCAGCTATATGTTACAGTGGTCCAATTTTGATACAATTTTGACATCACATTAAGAGCGTAATAAGAATAAGATTTGCCAAATCTTGTTGCAATATCTTGAAAAACAACAAAAATCGGCCGATAGCTTCTATGACAGCTATACGATATATCGGTCCGATCTGGCTCGTTCCGACTTATTTACAGCCTACAGCAATAAGAAGCTTGTGTGCCAAGTTTCATGAAGATAACTCAAAAACTGAGAGACTAGTTTGCGTTGCAACAGACGGACGGACGGACTGACGGACGGACGGACGGACGGACGGACGGACAGACGGACATCCATTTTTCGACTCATCTGGTGATGCTGATTCAGAATATATATACTTTATAGGGTCGGAAATGTCTCCTAAGGTGCGTTGCAAACTTCTGGCTAAAATTAATATACCCTCTGCAAGGGTATAAAAAGAAGTCGGAAAGGCTACAGTCGAGCGCGCCCGACTGTGGTATACCCGCTACAACTATGCGAAAAAAACACGTCTCACAGTCTCAAATTATTTGTTCTGATTATGAAAGTTGCACGTGGTTCTTATTAGATGTTGCCCCTTTGCTTTCAATGCTTTCCTGTCAGAACTTATCACAGGGCTTTTAATTACGAATTCGTAAAAGAGACGCCTAATTATTCCTATATATGTACATATATACATCCAACCAGATTTGTCGCTTATGTTCTGTTGCTGTGAAATATCACTAAAGATTTTAAATGTCTACATTAAAAACTTCGTTAAAGTCCATTACGCAAACGCCAAAAAATTGCAATTATGATCAATGCAAATTATATTGATACATATAATTGAAAAAAAAGTGCTTGCCGCCGGAGTTGAACCTGGATCTTGCATATTTAATATAACAAAACAGACAAAAACACGTGGTCACATGACACTACTATTTCCTTAATATCTTCCATATTTATTGTCCAATCTTACTGAAATTTTCACGAAACATCCGCAAAAGAGTATTTGTAACGTATAGCTGTAAAGCTAATATTGCGGCTGTAATCAAATTTTTTCTATTTATGGGGGCGGGTGGGGGCGTGGCTGAAATCCAAAATAAACTTGATCAGCCTGAAGTAATAACACATATTGTCACCAAATTTGGAAACTCTAGCTCTTCTAATAGCTGACATCCAGGTGTTCACACGAACGGACAGACAGACAGACGGATCGACTCGGCTGTTGATACTGATTCAGAATATATATACTTTATGGGGTCGGAGATGTCTCCTTCTGCCTGTTACATACATTTTCGGTTCGAACAAAGTTATAATACCCTTCTACTCTATGAGTAGCGGGTATAAAAAGAAAATAAAAATAATAATAAATATAAACAGTAAGATACCCTTCTCCCAATTTTCCAAATCCGTTTCAAACGTGTTACCACACTCATCAGTTCAAACAGAAAGTTCTGCACGAATTTTTCTACTACATATAGCTTACTCGCTCGCACTCACACAGCGACGCGCGTAAAGAGTAAAGTGACACGACGCAACGTCGACGTCGGCGTCAACTGCTCAAAGCAGCGCGCAAGCTGCTGCTCGTACCGAACATTTGAACTGAAAACGTTAACTTTAATATCTTCTGTGTTATTGGTCCGATCAGATTGTAATTTGGAGGATATGTTCATATTGCATTCAGCTTTATACAAATTAAAACCGAATAGGTTTGTTCTTTATTTGGAGTCAATTACGAACTAAATACAAATCAAATTCATTAAGGCCGCCAAGTCTTCGGTTGGAGGCAGCGGACCCAGCAGAGCCCTTAGTCAGCGCCTCGTGCCTTCGACGGTTACCCAACGCACACATGCCCGCCTCGCATTACGCTTACCCTTGCACATCGCTTTCGCTAAAGCGAAATGCGTTACTGGGCTGGCTCAGCGTTGTCGATGTAATTGTAGGCACATCCGGTCTTGGATGGCATTTCGGCGGGTCGTTGCACCCCTCTGACTTGCTCGTGTTAACTCCTCCTTGTCTTAAGATGAAGTCGTCCCCGGATTCAATGGTCTTAGACGGTTGTTGACGTTTGGCTTTCAGACGGTAGATAAGAAAGATGATGACCAGGGTTATTGAGGCTGTGGAGGAGACAGAGCAAAAGATCCAGGTGTAGCCTGATGGCAGTCGGGATTGAAGGTGGTCGATGTGGTGCAGATTTTTAACGCTCATTCCGTGAATTGATGACAGACTAAGGCGCTCTAGATGTCTCAGAACGTTTACTTGAGCCATGGCTGAAACTGCGGCTTTCTTCTGTGATGTTCCGATATTGTTGACGTAAAGGTGCCGTTTATTTTAATTTTTTCGGTATATGATACCAGATAAGTTCCTGATATTATCCGGCTTATTCCCTTTTCGTCGGTGATATTTATCGTTACATCGTTGGTGATGAGCATTCCTTCGTCTATCATGGTGACTGGGTCCAAGTGTCCAGGCTGGGTGTTGCAATGGGCGACCATGCCAGAGATGAGTTGTTGTGCGCAGGTTGGCGCTTTCGATCTCCTGCAGAAGGTGGTGCCTGCTGATACATTGCAGTCTTTGACGGCGAAGGTTTCCGTCCCGCATTCCGCGACCGTGCTACCGTCTTCGAAATCTAAGATTCTATTTTTATGTTGTACCGGGAATACTCTTATTTTTCTACAAGTTAACAAAGGCTTCGGAAATTTTATTAAAAAGTACAATAGGTCTCGTTTTGAAAAGTTTTTATGCTAGCTACCTCTAAAATATCTGACACGCTAACGTTTGTGGGATGTTTACTTTCAATCTCTTTTACGTCAACGTCGTTCAAGATTATTGGACTTATTACGTTTAATTTGGAAAGGGTGATTGCAAGTATTAAATTTTCAAGTTCTTGGATTACAACACGGTTTTTTGCCAAAATCGTCTCGTACAAATGTTCTGTGTCTAAGTTGTCTGATTTTAAAATAGAATTCATGGATGAGGTCAGTGTGTTTAATTGCAATTGTATTTTGTCGTTTATTTCTATCTGTCCGTTTACCGAGTCCGTTAGCTGTCCCTGTCTAAACCTCACCTGGTCCCAGTCGTCAGAGTCAGGTGTCCCCGCTATTGCTTTCAAAGCAGTCCCTATGAAATTAAGACTACGGGCATGTCGGTGACGTACCTTTAGTGTGTCCAGAAGAGTCTCTATTCGTTCCAAGTCCGTTTCAAGTACCCGTCTCATGTGCTCCTTCACGAAGGAGTCCATCGCGAGTTTCGTCTCGTCCGCGTAAGTCTCGTACGATGTAACGTTCGTTGTATGTCCCATGTAACCGTACTCGTCCCATAAAGTAATGTCTCCGTCCATTATTGGTATGTGGTTAGCGTGTGAGTATTCGTTTAGTTTTATGGTCCAGGAGGAACGGGAGTAGCAAGTTTCCTAACCTAAGTGCGAAAAATATGAAATAAAGAGAGTAACAAACGTTACTAAAGTATAAAAAGATGATAATATAAAAAATGTATAAAAAATATAAAATTGGGAACCCTCCTACCGAAGGTTGTCCTTATGGACCACCCTCCCTTTAATAAGCACTGTCGTACCCAGATCAGCCTCAATGACCTCTTCTGAGCAGAGCGGCGTTAATTTGGTACCCAGGCGCCTGTTGGTTTTTAACCAGACTTTTTCGCCTACTTGGTACTGCTTATTGTCTTTGTGTGCATTTGAGTACCTAAGTGTTTTCTCTTGAGCCTCTTTGATCTTGTCTCTTATTGTGCCCGCAAGATCTGGAGGAATAGCGTGAACTATTTCATGAGGCTTTTTATTTGTAACCGAGTGGACAGTTCTGTTATATTCTATTGTTGCGAATAGAATAAGGTCGGTCGTCTCAGTTATGTTTTGATCTATTTTGATGCACCGTGCGATTTCCGCTAGGGTGCTATGAAATCTCTCAACTTGGCCATTAGATGTGCTGTGCAACGGGGGCGCATTTGAGACCTGTATACCATACCTATTTTCTAGGATGGTTCGTATGGTTTGTGAGTTGATAGACCTTTCATTGTCGCAGTAAACCGTTTTTATTTTGGGGAACAGATTTATTAGTTGTAGTATCGGAGTTTTGATATCTACGATTGCTCTTGAATCGATTGGTTGGACTATAGCGAATTTTGAAAACTTGTCGATACAAGTTAGAAAATGCTTTTGATCAGTTGAAAATATATCTATGTGGATAATTTCCCCAGTATAACCGGGAATTGGTGTTTCCGCTATGGTTTGTTGCACTGGGTGACGATTGTATTTTGCTTTGGAACACGTTCTGCAATTTGCGGTGATTTCTGCCGCTAGCTGGCCCATTTTGGGAAAAAAGTAGTCACGCAGGACCTGTTTTACGTTTTCCTGTCCTGCTCTATGGGCTCTATTGTGTTCCGTGGTCATAATTTCCCTTTGTTCGGTATTGTTTGTTATATCAATGACCAAGCTCTTGCAATGTCTAAATGTCGTTGAGGGAAAAGCGACGATTAAATCGTGCTGAATGAAGGCGAGTATAGGTAGCTCGCAGTGAATTGCATTGACGACATCTATTTTTACTAAATCTTTTAGTGTGCGAAGCAATGTTGTGCGGTCTGTAAATCGCACAATGTGACGCATTTTTGATTTAAAAAGGATGATTGACTTTATAGACGGGAAATCAGCCTGTTCGATCACTATTTGGTTCCTAAAACAGTTTACAGGTTTTTCTGTTGACTCTACAGTGTAGGTCAACGACTCCTCGCTGTGGATAGTAGCGATGTCGGAGTGTGTATCATTATCTAAAGCATTTACGTTTTGCCGCGACAAGGCGTCGGCTACGTGGTTTTCTTTTCCCGGCTTGTAGAACACTTGCGCGTTATGTTCATCAACAAACGCTTTCCACCTTTTGAGCCTGGGATTCGGATTTTTATCCGACATTGAACCGGTCAGTGGTTGATGATCGGTGAAGATGTTTAATTTCTTTACGCCATATAAATAGTTTCTAAGATTTTGAAGTGCCCATACTATTGCTAGTAGTTCCCGTTCATTTGTTGCCATTGAAATCTCGGTTCCGCGTAACGTACGAGAAATCATGGTGATCGGACGACCTTTCTGTGAAAGAACAGCCCCTAGACCGCTTCCAGAGGCGTCAGTGGTCAAGTCAAATGGCTGAGTGAAATCTGGGTATGCCAACATGACATCCTCAGACTCCAGGATGTTTCTTAGTTTTTCGAATGATTTTCGCTGCTCGTTGGTCAGTTCCAGTTTAACTTTCTTTGAGTGGTTTGCACCAATTTTCCCGTTGTCACCTTTTAGAATATTCGTCAGAGGTCTTGCGATGCTAGCAAACCCCTTTATGAAACATCTATAATAACTGGCCAATCCCAGAAATGACCTGAGACTGAACAATGTGGATGGAGGTTGAAATTCTTTTATAGCCTTCACTTTTTCAGGTGAAGTCCTAATTCCCCCACGGGACACTATGAATCCCAAATATTCTACGTTCTCTTTAAAGAACTTAGATTTTTCTACAGACACTCTCATGCCTGCATCGCACAAAGTTTTTAGAACCGTGTTTATATCGTTGACATGACTCTCCATTGTTTGGGAGAAAATGATTACGTCATCGACGTAGACATAGCAAGTTTTACCGATGTGTTCTCTCAGAACATCATCTATGGCCCGTTGGAAAATACTAGGGGCGTTTTTTAAACCAAAAGGAAGTCTGCAGAATTCGTACTTCCCGTTGTTGACCGAAAAAGCTGTCTTTTCTCGATCGCGCTCCGCGAGCTCAATTTGATGGAAGCCCGACTTCAGATCAAGAGTCGTGAAGTACTGGGCTTTTCCAATGTTCGACAGTATGGTCGATATGGATGGTATAGGGTACTTGTCATCAATTGTTTTCTGATTCAGTTTCCTGAAGTCAATAACGAGACGTTTCTTCCTATGACCTTCTTCGTCAAAACCCTTCTTATCAACAACCCAAATTGGGTTATTATAAGGCGACCGGGATGGCCTTATTATTCCGTCTGCTAGAAGTTGTTTAACCTCCGTATTGACGAAATCGGCTACACCCATCGGATATGGGTAAAGTTTTGAATATACGGGTTCCCCGTCAGTGCGGATCGTGGCGACCGTATTTATATTAAAGGGGAGGGACTCGTTTGGGTCCGCAAAGGCTTGTGATCTGTTTTTGATCATCTTTTTGAAATCTTCGTTGACGGCGTTTGGCACGCCCACGTCATCGATGTTAATAAAGTTTACATTTCTGCATTTTGAGTAAAAAATTTGCTCCGTACCATGATCATGCTCGATGATGTTTTTTGTTAGATCAATTTTTGCATTGACCCTTTTTAGCACATCCAGTCCAACAATTCCGTCATATTCGTTCAGGTTGTTTAACAAGAAGAAGTATGACTTAACATTGAATAGATGGATCAGACACTTTTGTTCTATTTTTGTATGACCATGGATTGATGTAACTTCAAATGGTGTTTCCACCGGTTTGAAGTGTTTTAATTCTGTTAGAGGTTTTATGTAATTTTTGGAGGCTCCTGTATCCAACAGTAACCTAATTTCCCGTCCCGCTATCGTACGAATTATGTACGGGAGCAGGGACGTTCCCCTAAAAAATGACATGATTCGGAATCGGACGTGTTATCTGCCTCGATTGCTGCTGCTTCGTAGGATGACTTTACCCTATACTCCTGGTCATTTGACTGATCTTGAGTCGTATGGTTCAACCGCTGACGACTGCGAGCTGTCTGTTCGCCCTTGAATTTAGAACGTGATGTGGGATCGACGTCCATTGGTTCAGGACCTAGGTTTTGCGTATAGCCTTTTCGAGAATTATTTGATTGTTCTGTTGCACTTGGCTTTTATGTCCCTGGTTTTTAAAAAATTGAGAGCTTTTAGCTTGATTACTAGTGCCCGGTGCATTATTGTTTTGGTTTCTCTGGAAAGCTTCCTGGGAGTTGTTGTGATTATTACCTTGTGGGGTGTTATGAAAACGGTTACCCTGGCGACGGTTTTCCGAATTGTAAGATTTTTCTTCTAAATTTTTATTAAAGCTTGCAACGAACCAGGCTCGTTCATTGCAAGACTCTGCCCGTTGAGCCACGGCTAATGCTGATGGCAAATCTTTGGGCGCAGCTGAGAGAACTACATGTCGGACTGATTTTTTTAACCCGGTCACAAAAGCGGTCAAAGCTTCCTGCCGTGATCTATTATTTAAAATAGCGGCAGTATTTGTGTCACAAGACAACAAAGTCTTACAAATAATAAGAGTTAACTTTCTCTCAATCTCATTATAAAAAGTCATTAGGGGAAGTTCTCCTTGACGCATTGTAACCATTTGTTGCTGCGTTACCTCAATTGGAGTTTGTTCTGCATATGCGCAGTCCATTCTAGCTATTATAGCATCGAAATTTAGTACTGTATTATGTGACGTAAGCATTACTCCCGCGGGGCCTATTACCTTGTTACGAATGATTCCTACGGCCTGGTAAGTTCTAGAGCTGCCCAAATATGGTTTGTAGATTTCGTAGGCGTTAACCGCTGCGGTTCGCCATGCCACATACTCATCTTGCTTTCCGTCAAAACTTGGTATGGACTTTACCAAGTCTAGTGGTTCATTACAAGGAATAGCTGCGTTATGTGGTATTTGCTCGTATACCACTAAGGGTCCACCCTCATTTATTCTCTGCCTATTCTCAACCTCTTTAAGCTTGTCTGAGAATATTTTTTGCTGATGCTCTAGTGCGCCATTTACGGCCGCTTCCATGAGTCTAATTACATCTTTATTACTAATGGTACCTGATGTTTTCGCCTGTTCCTGATGTTGATTTTGAAATTCTTGATCGTTAACCATTGTTACTTTGTCTGTAAGGCCGTCCATTAAGTTTTTTAATTCTATATCTTCGTCGGCCTCAGTACTGTCAATGTAACCCCTTTGCTGGTTGTTATTTCTTATGTCTTTATAGCTCTGTATTAAGTCTTCGTCACTGTCGTTGTTTTCGTTTCTATACATTGGACAATGATACGTTTGTAATTTTTTATTTTATAATTTGTATGAGAAAGAATTACCTATTAGGAAAGACTTTAATTTTCCTTCTTAATTTTTTTAAACAATTTGTAAATGAAAATCACTATAACTGAACTTTTAATTGTAATCACTCTTTTTTATCTGTTTTATTTCGTTATTTATTATGTGTATTTTTTTAAAAAAATGGCAGACATGTCCGGTTGACGTTAAAAGAGGTAAATTGAAAATAAAGATCTCACTTACATGTTATATTGGTATATTGGTTTTTTAAAATGCAGCGAAGACGGTAGCTGGTTGATCCGTTTATCCTCTGGCTGTCGTTGGTTTAGCTGTTTGCTGTTGATATGCAGCGGTTTTCACTGTTGCTTGTGCAGTGTTGTCTTGTTCTGTATTAGATATTTTTGTTTGTGTGTTGCTGTTCACAGTTCTTGTGCAGCGCGCGAGTTCGAAGTGTTTTCAAAGAAAACCCGATTACGAGACCTTGATTTCTAGATCTTTTCATTACGGATTTTACGTTATTACGACACTTAAGCGTGTTGGGCGCCAATTAAAACCGAATAGGTTTGTTCTTTATTTGGAGTCAATTACGAACTAAATACAAATCAAATTCATTAAGGCCGCCAAGTCTTCGGTTGGAGGCAGCGGACCCAGCAGAGCCCTTAGTCAGCGCCTCGTGCCTTCGACGGTTACCCAACGCACACATGCCCGCCTCGCATTACGCTTACCCTTGCACATCGCTTTCGCTAAAGCGAAATGCGTTACTGGGCTGGCTCAGCGTTGTCGATGTAATTGTAGGCACATCCGGTCTTGGATGGCATTTCGGCGGGTCGTTGCACCCCTCTGACTTGCTCGTGTTAACTTACATAATTATAATTAATACTTTGCTTAATAATCGTAAATTACTGATTTGCGGGGGCGGTGGGCATGGCATCAAACATTTGACATAAACTTCATCTGCCCCGGATATATAGGAACCTTCATACCAAATTTGGTGTCTCTAGCTTTTTTAATAGCTGAGTAAAGACAGACAGTCGGACAGACAGACATGGCTAGATCGACTCGTCTAGTGATCCTGAGTAAGAATATATTACTTTATGGGGTCGCAGATGTCTCCTTCTGCCTGTTGCGCACATTCCGACAAACCTAATAGACCATGTATTTTTTTAAAATCCATGGCCTAAAAAAAAAACGTAAACAAATGATGTTGAAAGAATAAAACGAAAAAACTCTTTTCAAACAAGATTAGTTTGGCAAATAAAAAGAGTGCACTCGCGTAGTAAACGGATTTCTGTATATCGATCCTATTGCCTGGAATGTCGATAATGATCAACAATAACCGGAGTATGCATGTCAAATATTTATACCCTTCGACCATTATAAATGGTATAAGAACTTTGTGCCACAGGCAGATCAGCAGATCAGTTGAAAGCAATAGTAGTGCCGTTTCAGGTGCACTTGCAAGTCAAAAATAAGTATTTACAAAAAAAATAAGTACAGAAAAAATTACATTCAACACTCCAGAAGTGGAAACTTTCAGAGATGCTTAAATTGTACCGGGTATTTTGTGTACGAAACCACTAGATATAATGAAATCTTTGCCAGAATTAAAGGGCAAACGTGAAAAATATGTATCGTGGAGAAAGGCGCATCATATCGCTTTTGAAGTTTTTGAAAAGTACGAAGGCTGTTCAACCTACTATCAAGCTCTCGGCATTATGCGAAATAAAATAAAAAACTCGACAAACACGGTACTGGCTTCGTTTAACACTCTACTTAATTTAATAACAATGATCAATCGGCATGATTTTACTTATGTCGATAAGAGACCAATCTACCTTATAGAGCAAGAATTATCGACGTTAAGACAGGGCGACACGACACTGATCGAATTCTACGACGAAGTTGAGAAAAAGCTGACTCTTCTTACGAACAAGACAATAATGTAATGCGATAGCACCTTGGGGATGTCACTTTATCAACAAAAAAAAGGCCTTGATTGATATCTTATATACCAAGGAACCCAAAGACATATCAATAGCTCTCGCACAAGATGTAGAATCGAATCACGAACGTTATCAATTTACCCTAAATTATTTCAGAAGCTTAGGGGACGGGGGTTAGAAAGCTGGAAAGAACAAACTGAGAAAGCGAGGATAAGTAATGTTCTCCAGCAAGTCAAAAAAATTCATTTTTAAAAACTCCAGAGTGTATCCAATTATGGCAACCAAGCAGACACACCAGTATAAGCGCCAGTTCATTTACAAGACGTATCTATGCGAACCATACGAACGGGTCAACTAGCCAACTAAGCAGCCACCGGGATCGAATCAAATTAGCTTGCCGATACATCGAAATGTTGGGCCAACCCAGACACAAAATGGCTACAAGCAAGCAAGCAGCAAAAAGATCATATACGGCACTGGTTTGATAACGGGACCAAAGCAGCAAAGAGTTAACCATTTAGAACATGAAGACAACTTAGTTTATGCGGACGTTAACGATTATGAATAGGAGGCCGAAACTTCTGTTGGGGATATTGAAGACGAATGTATTATTATTATTATGATCAATTACATTTTTTAGACAAAAGTCCCTGCTACCATTTATAGAAATAAGGATTGCAGGGAGAACCATAAAACTATTGATCGACACCGGGTCTTAAAAAAACTACATTCAACCACTGACAGAACTCAAATACATAATGCCGGTACAAAAACAGTTTACAGTAGAATCGCTGCATGGTTACGACAAAATAAAATATAAATGCTTAATCAAACTACTTAATAAAGATGTCCAGTTCTTCATTCTTCCAGACCTCTTAAGCTTCGACGCCATAATAGGACTTGACACACTGACTCAAACAAATGCAACATTAGATTTGAAAAATAAAACGTTGAGTATCGATAGTGCAGTCGAATCAATTAAATTTGTAATGTGTAACATGGTAAATTTTTCCGATATTGAAGACGTTCCAAAGCAGATAGCTGATAAATTTCTAACTATGCTAAAGGACTGAATGGGTGTTTTTGCTGAGCCAGAAGAAGCATTGCCATACAACACAAATATCGTTGCTAGGACAACCAACCCATTTATTCAAGGCTTTAACCATACCCAATGGGTGTAGCGGATTTCGTGAATAAGGAGATGAAAGCTTTGTTAAAAGATGGCATTATCCGACCCTTGCGGTCACCTTATAATAATCCAGTGTGGGTAGTCGACAAGAACGGCACAGATGAATAGGTATATAGGAAAAAAGGAAGGTTATACCCTTTCGAAAGTTAAACATACAGACCGTGGATGATAAATACCCAATACCAAATATTACCTCCATCCTTTCCAATTTGGCAAAAGCTAGGTTCTTCACCACTCTGTATCTTAAGTCTGGATTTCATCAAATCCTTCTCGCAGAGAAGGATAGAGAAAAACAGTTTTTTCAGTTGCAAATGGAAAATATGAGTTCTGCAGACTTCCCTTTGGCTTAAAAAATGCACCTAGTATATTTCAACTAGCTATAGATGATGTACTTAGGCATCAAATAGGAAAGTTTTGCTATGTTTACTTCGACGACGGGATTATTTTTTCGGAACGACTTGAGGACCATTTGAATCATATTAGGTGGGTACTGGATAGACTGAGGGTTTCTAAGGAAAAACCTAATTTTTTTAAAAAAGTGTTGAATATTTAGGATTTGCGGTATCGAGTGGTATAACCACCAATTCTAGTAAAGTTGAAGGATCTAACTTTCTTGGGACGAGCGAATTATTATCGCAATTTTATAAAGGACTTTGCCTCTATAGCTAGACCCTTAAATGATATTCTCAAAGGGGAAAAAGGAAAAGTATCAGCCAGTCGCTCGAAAAAAGTACCTATCAAATTTGACGATAAGCAACGTTCTGCTTTTTAAAACCTTAAGAATGTTCTTGAGTCCGAAACTGTGTTGTTAATAACAAAAAGCCTCTAGATTTAAAAACGTACACTTTGGCTCTCGGTACCTCGGTACTATCGCAGGATGGCAAGCCTCTTAAGGATAGTGAGCTTAGTTTTGCGACAAAAGAACGCAAACTTCTGGTTATCGTATGGGCTCTGAAAAATTTGAGGAACTATTTGTACGATGTCCAAAACCTTAACATTTATACTGATCACCAGCCGTTAACGTTTCCTTTTTCCCTTAAAAGCCCAAACGCCAAAATCAAAAGGTGGAAAGCATTTAAAGTCGAGCATAATGCCAACATTTTGTATAAGCCAGGGAAGGAAAACTATGTTGTGAGTGCAGTATCCTGACAGGCCATTCATGCTATAGAAAGCGACGCTCAGTCGAATATGGCAACAATACATAGCGAGATTTCACTTTCGTATACCATTGAAATAGTCGATAAGCCAGTCAATTGTTTTAGTAATCAAATACCTATTGAAGAAGGCACAGCAGATCGTACTCGCACATCTGTTATATTCGGGAACAAGTCGTGACATGTGATAGAATTTGTAAACAGGGAATCTTTGATTGGCAGAATTCGCGATGTTGTTAAGACAGATGGGCATGGCTCAATCGACTCGGCTAGTGATCCTGAGCATGAATATATACACTTTATGGAGTCGCAGATGTCTCCTTCTGCCTGTTACGCATATTCTGACAAACCTAATAGACCATGTATTTTTTTTAAATCCATGGCCTAAAAAACAAAATACAGAATACGGATGTCAGATTTTCACCTTCATGTCTGCATTTCGCTTAACCTCACAAAACTTAACATTTTTTTAATTCCCAAAAAACATTTTGAATGATGATCTGGTCATGCGATGTATATTTATACCCTTGCAGAGGGTATATTAATTTAAGCCAGAAGTTTGCAACGCACCTTAGGAGACATCTCCGACCCTATAAAGTATATATATTCTGAATCAGCGTCAACAGAGTCAAAAAATCGATGTCCGTCTGTCCGCCCATCCGTCCGTCC
Organism: Zaprionus kolodkinae; assembly: GCA_018901885.1. Classification (NCBI taxonomy): domain Eukaryota; kingdom Metazoa; phylum Arthropoda; class Insecta; order Diptera; family Drosophilidae; genus Zaprionus; species Zaprionus kolodkinae. The sequence continues at coordinate 1,047,858 of JAEIFM010000212.1, read as the reverse complement.
GACCGTCCGTCTGTCTGTTGCAACGCAAACTAGTCTCTCAGTATTTAAGCTATCTTCATGAAACTTGGCACATAAGCTTCATATTGCTGCACGCTGTAAATAAGTCGGAACGAGCCAGATCGGACCGATATATCGTATAGCTGTCATAGAAGCTATCGGCCGATTTTTGTTGTTTATCAAGATATTGCAACAAGATTTGGCAAATTTTATTCTTATTACGTTCTTAATCGACTTTGTATCAAAATCGGACCACTATAACATATAGCTGGGAACATAGGAACAATCGGAAATCAAGGTTTTTGTATGCAAACAGAAACCAGCAGCAATCCAAATGTAATTTATATTTAGTATAACTGCAAGGGTACCCTTGCTTTTCTTCAATCAAAATCTATCATGCAAGGTTGAGTCTGCAAAACATTCAATCCCCATTTGTTTCATATCTTTCTGGACCACCTTAATCCGAATCCGAACATTACCAGCACGTATAGTTTTCGACATAACCAAAAAAAATATCAAAACATTTTTGACGTGTACAAAAATTACTTGACTTTAATGTAGTTGGGTTATCTATAATACATAGTTCTAAACAATAGATAGCGACTGGATGCGTTCGACGGCGGGAATCTTTTGATTAATTCCATTTCGTGGCTTTTCAAAGTCCCTGGGCTTGTATAAAACATAGTATGTGTTTTAATCAAGTTTATTTTGGATTTTTGGCACGCCTCCACCCACCACCATAAAGTACAAAAATTTGATTAAAGCTGCAATATTAGCTTAGCAACAATTTTAGATATACGTTATAAATACCATATTGCGGACGTTTCGTACAATTTTAGTAAAATATTAAAGAGAGAGTAGTGCCACAAGAAAAATTATATTCCACTAACTCTTCCTAGTTGTAGGTCGAACTATGCCTTGCACGAACCGTTCAGGGTATTATGTTCGGACTACAACAATACTACATTATTATATCTACCAGCCAATCGACTAATAATCTTAAACTTTCACTACTTTCCCTACCTGGCTAGAACTTAGCGATCTCGCGACTTTCCTATTCGTTAACTGCGCTCCTCGGGCGTTACGAGCGCTTTAATCCATTAACACTCTTCTTTTGATCTGATTGGGTTTTCTGGGTTTCCCCAATCCTTTGCAACAAATGTTGGATCAACTAAAATTATCTTTTTACTCCCAGATTAAATTAAATAAATTAAATAATGATTAATTAATAATTAAAAATTTTAAAACAAAAAAAAATTATTTTTAAATAATATACTTACCTTCAACTTAAATTATACTTATATTTTTAATTTAAATTTACATTTGTAATTTTATTATATTTTAGTCTTTGAGTCGTCTGCTCTTAGTTGACGTTAAATAAATAAATAAATAAATAAATAAATAAATAAATAAATAAATAAACAAGGTTCAACTCCGGCAGCAAGCACAATTTATACCCATGCAGAGGGTATATTAATTTTAGCCAGAAGTTTGCAACGCACCTTAGGAGACATCTCCAACCCTATAAAGTATATATATTCTGAATCAGAACCACCAGAGGAGTCGAAAAATGGATGTCCGTCCGTCCGTCAGTCCGTCCGTCCGTCCGTCCGTCCGTCTGTTGCAACGCAAACTAGTCTCTCAGTTTTTGAGCTATCTTCATCAAACTGGGCACACAAGCTTCTTATTGCTGTACGCTGTAAAAAAGTCGGAACGAGCCAGATCGGACCGATATATCGTATAGCTGTCATAGAAGCTATAGGCCGATTTTTGTTGTTTTTCAAGATATTGCAACAAGATTTGGCAAATCTTATTCTTATTACGTTCTTAATGTGCTGTTAAAATTGTGGCATCAATCGGACCACTATAACATATAGCTGCCATAGGAACAATCGGCTGAAATCAGGGTTTTTGTCGGGGCATACAAATTTGTTCGAGAACGTTCGGTTTTCCCTTTCTTATAGTGCGTTTTTGGGTTACCACTTCTACTTCTGTTCTATTAATAGACCCTTATGTTGCTCTTTTGCCAAAACGTTCCTGCCTTACTTGTCTTTTTTGCCAAAACGTTCCTGCCTTTTGCGTCTCTTGCTTTTAGAATCTCCCGCTATCTGAGGCTTTTGCTATTAGAGGCTTGCGCGGTTTGAGGCGTGTGCTATGTGCGGCCTGTGCAAAATGAAGATCGAGTAGCAAAAACCTCATTCATTTTTGAGTGTTGTGTATGCATGCATGTTGCAGTTCTCTGGTACACACTCACACAACACAATAAAAATTTGTTTTTGTCCTGTAAGAATGGTCTCTTAATGCAACTTTTCATAATCAAATTATCATGCTCTAATGGCGGAATGGTTATAGTTGCAGAGGGTCAAAATTTTAAACGTTGTTGTTTTGTTTTTTCCTTTTCTTATTTATATTTTTATGCAATACATTTTTTATTAACTGCAAAACCCTAAGCGCAAAGTGGCAACATCCAATAAGAAACTTGTGGAACTTGCATAGACAAAACATTTTTGTCGGAGAGACGTGTCTTTTAATGGTTGTAGCGGCTATACCACAGTCGGGCGCGCTCTACTGTAGCCTTCCGTATTAATCGTCGATCGATGGCTTACACCAAGTTATTGAGCATTCGCATAGGTCCATTTTATATGGCCAACCCTGTACTACGTGTATATTTATTTAAGTATAGCGAACCTCATTTCTGTCACGTGTTTCTTGGTTGCTTTTTTAGCACCCGACGCCGTACAGTGCTATAGGTTAAAAATCCAACAACAAAATACAATGTTATACACGCTAGTAATAGAGTAGAAAATTATTTTTACATTGCGTCCATCTAAAAAACAACAGACAGATTTATATGTAAATATATTCTTCAGCAGTGTGAATAACCGAGTCAGTAAAGCCATTTCCGTCTGGCATATCTTATCCGACAATCGCCATCCGACCGCGTCAATTGAAACATAAAATTGCAAGCATATTTTTTTATACCCTCATAGAGAGTATATTAATTTTGCCCAGAAGTTTGCAATGCACCTTAGGGCATCTCCGACCCCTTTAAATACATACAGAGTGATTTTTAAGCTTTTTTTTTTGTTACACTGGTGTAAAAAGCTGACGCTCGTTTCGTTTTTGTTACACTGTCAAAAGCTTCAGTAAGTTCTTTAATTTAACCATGCACCGTCTTAAAAACCAACAAATATATAAATTTAATTATCAAAAAGGGTGCTCTGTTAAGAAAATTCAACGATTCAAAATTTAAAATTCAAATTCTTCCATTTTTAGGCCATGGACTTAAAAAAAAACACATGGTCTATTAGGTTTGTCAGAATGTGCGTAACAGGCAGAACGAGACATCTGCCACCTCATAAAGTATATAAGTTAAGGCTGCAGGCTCAGCAGTAAGCGGTCAGCAACTTAGTTGCTGATCATAAGTGCAAACGTCAGTCGTCCGGCGGCACCGGATGGTAACTTAAGACGTTGCACGAGCCGCGTGGTCAGCGTTCTGCTCATAGCGACGCAGATAGCTCCGGCCACTGGCGAGCTGGGAAGTAGTCTTAAGAGAATTGTAAAAGTTAGTCCCCTTCGGGAGTCGCGAACCACCACTCATGCTTTTGTTTGGCTACGGCCTTAATTATTAAAATAAACAGTTGTATCTCATTCAAACGAGTCTACCCTCTTTTATTAATTGGCGCCCAACGCGATGAAGTACTCGCGCTCAAAAAAGTAAACCATTAACTAAGCCAGCCCCAGTGCGTAAGTCCGCAAAGCCAGCCTCAGTGCGTAAGGGAATAAAAGAGAAACAAAACTCTAGTGAAAAGTGCGCAATAAGCTCAAACTAAAGCCACAAGCTACGTTTAAAAAGCTCAGGCAACCAAAAGCTCTTTGAGTCTACTGCTCTTTGTTGACGTTAAATAAATAAATAAATAAATAAAACGCTATAAAAACCAAAATATTCAAAATATTCCCAATTGAACACCAAGCGGTCGGCTTGGGCAGCGAAGACCAGACAATTAAAACAAGAAGGAAGTCAACACCAGACAACATCACCCTGAAGTCACAGGCGGATTTCAACTCCAACTTCATCAACTCGGCGTTATCATCTTTAATCTTAGAAAACCATGTAAGTGGAGCTTTCTTTTTAATATCGAAAACAAGTTAGTGCGTTGCCTTTTAAAGTGTTGTTAGTACCTCTATCATTGCCGGTGTCTTTGTTTAGTTGTTTTTAAATAAATAAGGTTTAAATATCAGTCTTTAGTATCAGTCGTTAAAATCGCTCTTTATCTGAATTCCAAATCTTTGCCAAAGAGGTCAAGTACATTGTTAAATGTTCTAGATATACAGCAGCGATCCTACAATACCTTTTTCTCGCTACGCCTTAAGCGACGTAACTTGAGTCTGTTTTTGTTTGCATGTTTTTGTGACACATTGTTGCCATTTGAACGCGCATTCCATTTTAGGCTGCATTTAATTGCACCATTAGCTTTTTCTGCCGTATTTGCAAATAGCGTTGTTTGATCAGTGTATGTCGGACGCTGACGCCGACCTTGATAGCATCCTCAACTTATTTGACGTGCTGTCGATTTCTACACAAAGCGACAATATGGACCTTTACACTTTAAATCAAGTAATAGCGGCCGCTGTCAATGCTGCTTTGGCTGCTCAGAAGCAGGATTTCATTGGGGAGATGAACAAATTACGCGAACAGTTTGATTCCGTTTGCGCCATACCAAAACCCAAAGTATATGAACCAATTAAAATAGACCGCACTGTGCCATGCGAGGAATCCCTAGACGCAGTTAAGTGCCTCGCGCAGTTTCATGGCGATCAGGAAGAGTATGTGTCATGGCGGCAATCTGCCGTGGCTGCGTACGAACTATACAAAGACTTTGTGGGCAGCTCTCAGCATTATAGTGCTGTAGTGATTATTCGTAATAAAGTAAAATCCAGAGCAAATGCTAAACTGTCGCACTTTAACACTCCACTGAACTTCGAGGCCATCATAGACAGATTGGACCGCACTTATGCCGACATGCGTTCGCTAGGCGTTTTGGAACAAGAGTTATCTGTTCTGCGCCAAGGGAACTTATCCATTGTCGAGTTCTATGATGAGGTAGAGATGAAGCTGACTCTACTTACAAACAAGGCCATCATGTCTCTGGACCCAGCTCAGGCGCAATACGCCAATGGAAAATATAGAGCTGACGCCTTGCGGACCTTCGTTTCTGGTCTAAAGCGCAACCTTATGGATGTGCTCTATTCTTCTAAGCCAGAGGACTTGCCAACCGCGCTTGCTATGGCTTTAGAAGTAGAGGCCAACCATGACCGTCACTCCTTTGCGTCAAACTTTGCTAGAACCATAGAAGAAAAAAGCCTTCGCCAAGGCTTAAGTAGAACGGCCCAATTAACAATAATGCCAGAAGTTTTGGTAAACCACCTCGTTTTCCACGTGAGCCAGATGCTCAGCCACAACAGCCTCAACGGCCTCAACAGACTCAACAGCCTCAACAATGGCGACAAGGTGACCAGGTAGAGAAGATGGATGTTGATCCGTCTTCCTCCAAGTTTAGACAGCCCACAAACTATTCTAGGCCACAACAATCGGCAAACGCCGTTTCGGCTCCGCTTCCTAATCAACCTTCGGGCCCGAATTATGGTAAGCGACAGATGACTTCAGTAAGGTTGTCCGACCAGCGCCGCCAGCGGGTCAATCACCTTGATCAGGCGAATGATCAAGAAAACGACGAAGAGTACGATCAACTGGCAGCCGATGCACTGGCTGAAGTCGATACGGAAAGCGTCGAAGACTTTGAAGAGGACGGCTGTAATTTTTTAGAACAGCGTCCCTGCTCCCGTTTATACAACGGACAATAGCGGGGAAGACCTTAACTTTTCTGATAGATACTGGAGCAGCAAAAAACTACGTGCGCCCAGTAGAAGGCCTCTTAAATGTAGTGCCTGTTGAAAAACAATTTAGAGTTAAGTCAATACACGGGTTCAACAGCGTAAAGCAAAAATGCCACCTACACCTCTTCGGCATCAATAGCCCATTCTTCATCCTCCCTCAACTTTCGACCTTCGACGGCATTATTGGCCTTAATCTGCTAAAAAAAAGCAGGTGCCAGTATTAACCTCGAAAAACAGATAATTTCTTACAAAGGCGGGTCTGAAAAGATTCTTTTCCATTCCTGCGAAGCTGTGAATTTTACGAAAGTAGAAGACATCGCCGTGCCATCTTGCGTGAAAAACGCCTTTTAAAAGATGATGCACAGTAGAATTCAGGCCTCCACGGACCCCGCTGATTTACTCCCATTCAATACTGCGGTGGTTGCCACCATCCGCACTGAGGATAATGAGCCAGTGTATACCAAATTGCACCCCCTTCCGGCCAGTACCCTCGATTTCGTTAATGCAGAAATCAAGGAATTACTTAGAAACAACATAATTCGACCCTCGAGGTCGCCATACAACAATCCCCTTTGGGTGCTCGACAAAAAGGGTGTTGATTCGAGTGAGGATCGCCAGGGAGAAATCAAAATTGTTCAAGGAGAGCGTGGAATTTCTTGGTTTTTTGGTTTCCAGAGAAGGCACCAGAATGTGCCCCGAAAAGGTCAAAGCCATCCAAAACTTTCCCGCCCCGAAAAATATTTTCGAGGTACGCTCATTCCTGGGCCTGGCAAGCTACTACGGATGCTTTATAAAAGATTTTGCATCCATCGCCCGCCCCATCTCCAACATTCTAAAAGGAGAAAATGGCAAGGTTATGTAATAGATTTAGATAACATAGCATGTAAGATAAACACATATTGTAACAACATATATCGAATTATTGTAAAGAAAAGCAACCATGTATAATATCGATATATCCAATGCAATGTACGATGAATGAAGTCGATAAGTTTAAGTTTGATCTCGAAGCGTCAGGGAAGAAGAAGAGACAATAAGAGTGAAGCTAAGACAAAAGTAAAAGCTGTAAAATAAAGAAACTTAATCCAATCTATAATCTATTAAAACAAAAACACTTAATAAAGATTTTATTGCCTACTACAATATCAGAAGTGGTCCGAATATTCACGTCATGGATATTGATATTTCGGCAGTATCGGTGACACAATTAAAAAGATGGTTGGCAGTTTTGGGCTTGCCAACATGTGGCTGCAAAGTAGAACTATTGGCGCGGTTAAATGCAGTACCGACAGAGGAGCGTGGCAATGTTCCGGTGATGGATCAAGCTGAAATAGAGGACGAAACTGAGATGCATAATGCAATGCTGGTGGTGCAAATGGAAGAGATTTCCAAGAATCGAGAAATTCTCAGGAATTTGCAATCGGAGATAGGAGCAGCAACAAACATGATGTCACAATTACAAGTGCGCAGTAGCATTAAAGCGTGTTGCGAGCAAGAAGAAGCAGCGCTTGGAAATAATTTAGACGCCGGACAAGATGACGCTGGTATTTCGAATAGTGATGAAATTCAAATTAGCGCGAAATCTGACGACAACGCTGCAGGGTCTTCGAGCATGTTTCTACTGGCGAAAGAAGTATTGTTAGAATTTGCTGGTCAAACGTCGGTGCGTAATTGGACAACGCAGTTGCGAAATGTGGCTATCGCATATAATTTGACCAAAATGCAATGTCGCTTGTTGTGCATGGCAAAACTCAAAGGTGTTGCACTTCAATGGCTTCATGCTGACCCAGCACGCATTATTCAACCTTTCGAGGAGTTGTTGCAGCAATTAAAACTGGCATTCGACGGGAAAGTAACTAAAGGAGAATTACGACGCAAATTTGAACGGCGTAACTGGAAGTTTGGAGAGAGTTTCGTAACTTACTATGATAGTAAGGTTGATTTGGCGCGAGATGTTAACATGGATGAAGAGGAGTTGGTGGATGGAATTATTGAAGGGATTCCAGTGGACAATCTTCGCATGCAAGCAAAATTGCAGGGTTTTGAGAGTGCTGAGAAAGTTTTGCGGGTGTTTGCTGGGATGGTACTACCGATACAACAACGGAGTGATGCTAAGTTGGAGACAGCGCGGAGTGGTGCAGTAAAGGAGTTGCGTTGCTATAATTGCAATATAAAAGGGCACTGGAAAAAAGATTGCAAGCTACCAATTCGAGAGAGAGGAACATGCTATGGATGTGGATCTGCAGAGCACCTGGTAGCTCAATGCCCTAAGAGGAAATCGGAGTCTGAAAATAATTATGTAAGACCAGTTGAAATTTATTTTAGCAAAGGTATTAATAAGTCAATTATTACAGAAGCACTCATAGATTCGGGAAGTCCGGTATCATTTATTAAGATAAGTTTAATCCCTGATGGAGTGGGTCTGCAAGAAAGTTATAACATATATTTTGGGCTAAATGAAAGCCAGTTAATTGCTATTGGAAAAACACAATGTTATGTAAAGAAGCAAGAAGTTAAAATATACTTTGATTTGATAATTGTTTCCGACGAATCTATGAGGTGTCGAGTAGTTCTGGGTAGAGACTTTATAAACAAATTTGATCTGAAAATTGATTTATCGGCATTAAAAATGATTACGGTAGAGCGTATTGAAAATCAAGACGAAAACACAATGGAAGAAATAAGTGTATTGGAAGATGAAGATTTAGTAAATGAAGTGCCAATACAGGAAATAAAATTAGTTAAATTGTTAGATAGCAGACAATTAGAAGAGAAATTTTTAGATGAGGAATTGTTAGAAATGAAAAGTAAGAGTAAGTCATTAGACAATGGATTAGTTAGTGAGAGATTATGTGAATTAGAAGATAATACAAAAGGACATGCACAGGTGAATGATAATTTTGAAGAAGCTTTATTACAGATTTGCATTTTAGACAATGAAGTAAAGGAACATTCGTACAATATTGGGGAACAGGTAGAATGGCAAGTGCGATGTGAATTAGAAAAAATTTTAAGAACGATGTATATTAATGCGGAAAAGCCTATGATGCAAAAGGTTAAATACGAAATGAATATTACGGTAGATAATGCAAAACCTTTTAGTTGTTCACCAAGAAGACTATCATATGTAGAAAGAGAAAAATTACAGGTGATGTTAGATGAGTATATGCGGGATGGTATAATACGAGAGAGTAGTTCAGAGTATGCATCGCCAATAGTGTTAGTAAAAAAGAAATCAGGGGAGTTAAGAATGTGTATTGATTTTAGGAGACTTAATAAGGTGATGACAAAAGACAACTATCCTTTACCGTTAATAGATGATTTGCTTGATAGGTTAGTGAATAAAACGATATTTACGAAGTTGGATTTAAAAAATGGGTATTTTCATGTGTTGATGGATAAGGAATCGATAAAATACACTTCGTTTGTCACCCCTTTAGGCCAATACGAATTTTTAAGAATGCCGATGGGATTGAAGACAGCTCCACAGGTTTTTCAAAGATTTATTAATAATATATTTATGGACATGATAAAAGAAAATAAGGTTATAATATATATGGATGACATTATGATTGCGAGTGCGGGTATGAAGGAACATTTACTAATTTTGAAAGAAGTCTTTAAACGTTTAGTGGAAAATCGATTAGAATTAAGGCTAGACAAATTTGAATTTTTACAGGATAAAGTTAAGTATTTGGGATTTGAAATATCTAAAGATGGCATTAGAGCAGAAGGAAAGGGATTAGAAGCAGTTAGGAATTTTCCCATACCAGTGAAAACTCAGGCAGTTCACAGTTTCCTGGGGTTATGTTCTTATTTTAGAAGATTTATAAAAAACTTTTCAACGATAGCGAAACCGTTATATGATTTATTAAGAAAGGGTAAAAAGTTTAAATTTGAGGAAAGAGAGTTAGATTGTTTTCAACAGTTAAAGGACAAATTAGTTGAGGCACCGGTTTTGGCCATGTTTGATCATAAAAAGGAAACTGAACTTCATTGTGATGCCAGTGCATTAGGATTTGGGGCGGTATTGATGCAAAAAGAGCATGATGGAAAATGGCATCCGGTATTTTATTTTTCGAAAAGGACAACAGAAACAGAAGCCAAATACCATAGTTTTGAATTGGAAACCTTAGCAATTATATATGCTTTACGGAGATTTAGGATATATTTGCAAGGAAGACACTTTAAGATAGTGACAGATTGTAATTCTTTAACGTTAACGTTAAATAAGATTGAGCTTAATCAGAGAATTGCCAGGTGGGCTTTGGAATTGCAAGAATTTGATTATGAACTGAAGCATAGAGCGGGTAAACAAATGCAACATGTAGATGCACTTAGCAGATGTAATGATGCGATAATGATCACTGAGGCAAATAGTTTTGAAACCAATTTAATAATTGCTCAGGCCAAAGATGAAAAATTACAGAATATTAAGAAATTGTTGGAGGAAAATGAGCATAAGCTTTACGAAATGAGAAATGGCATTGTGTTTAGAAAAACCAATGATGGTAGATTATTGTTTTGTGTGCCACAAAAGATGGAGGATCATGTGTTATATAAGTATCATGATCAGTTAGGACATATTGGTAGAGACAAGATGTTAAGTGCGATAGTTAAAAGTTATTGGTTTTCGAATATGAGGAATAAAGTTATGGAGCACATTGAAAATTGTTTAAAGTGTATTGCTTTTTCAACAAAATATGGTAAAGGGGAAGGATTGTTGCACAGTATACCTAAAGGAAATAAACCATTTGAGATAATTCATATAGATCATTATGGTCCAGTTGATAATAGCAGATTGAAAAAACATATTTTGGTAGTGGTAGATGGTTTTACAAAGTTTGTAAGATTATATACAACTAAGACTACAAACACTAAGGAGGTTATAAGCGCTTTAAAAGAATATTTTAGGGCATATAGTAAACCAACTTGTATTATATCCGACCGTGGTAGTTGTTTTACATCGGTGGATTTCGAAGATTTTTTAAACGATTTGAATGTAAAACACATTAAAATTGCTACGGGTTCGCCACAGGCAAATGGACAGGTAGAGAGAATTAATAGAAGTTTAGGACCTATGATTTCTAAACTAAGGGAACCTGAGAATGGACAATATTGGGACTCTGTGATTGAGGAAGTAGAGTATACGTTGAACAACACGCAGCATTGTAGTACGAAGAAATTACCAAGTGAAATTCTGTTTGGATTAGCTCAGAAAGGGAAGGTTAGTGATGAGTTAGAAGCAATGTTAGAAACGATGAATCAGTTAGAAAATAATGAACGGAATTTAGAGCATATTAGAGAAATAGGCGAAAAAAATCAAGTATTAGCACAGGCAAATAATGAAAAGACATTTAATGAAAAGAAAAAGGTAGCGATCAAATATAGTGTGGGTGATTATGTGATGGTAAAAAATTTCGATAGCACAGCAGGGGTAGCAAGAAAACTAATACCTAAAATGAAAGGTCCGTATGAAATATTTAAAGTGTTAAAGAATGATAGATATATATTGAAGGACGTCAGTGGTTTTCAATTAGCTCGAAACCCGTATCATGGAGTGTGGGGTGCGCACAATATGAAACCTTGGATAAAAATCTAGAATATTTAATGTATTTACAAGAATATAAGGGAGATAGAGGGCTATCTTTTAATCAGGATGGTCGAATTGTAATAGATTTAGATAACATAGCATGTAAGATAAACACATATTGTAACAACATATATCGAATTATTGTAAAGAAAAGCAACCATGTATAATATCGATATATCCAATGCAATGTACGATGAATGAAGTCGATAAGTTTAAGTTTGATCTCGAAGCGTCAGGGAAGAAGAAGAGACAATAAGAGTGAAGCTAAGACAAAAGTAAAAGCTGTAAAATAAAGAAACTTAATCCAATCTATAATCTATTAAAACAAAAACACTTAATAAAGATTTTATTGCCTACTACAGTTAGTACCTTCAGATCTAAGAATATTCCAATCGCCTTCAGCAACGACCAGCTACAGGCGTTCGAAAAAATAAAGAGTATTTTGGCATCTGAGAGCATCATCCTCCATTATCCTGATTTCAGCCAGCCATTTGACCTTACCACGGATGCTTCATCCACTGGCATTGGTGCTGTGCTATCACAAAATAATAGACCTATAACTATGATTTCCCGCACTCTAAAGGACGCTGAGGTGAATTATGCCACAAACGAAAGAGAACTTCTTGCCATCGTTTGGGCACTCGACACGCTACGTCACTACCTTTACGGTAAATCTGATATTAACATATTCACAGATCATCAGCCCCTAACTTTCGCGGTCTCCGACAGAAACCCAAACTCCAAGATAAAGCGCTGGAAGGCGCGCATAGACGAGACTGGAGCTAGAGTGTTCTATAAACCAGGCAAGGAGAATTTCGTTGCTGACGCACTCTCACGCCAGAACCTGCATGCCTTACAGAGCTCCAATGCGTCCGATGCTGCCACGGTTCACAGCGAACTTTCGTCCACTTATGTAATTAAGTCATCGGACAAACCCCTCAATTGCTTTAGAAACCAGATAGTGATTAGGGAGGCAGCATTCCCTTCTATGGAGCTGTTCATCATCTTTGGCCAAAAAACACGCCACCACATAGATTTCGAGAATTGGAACACATTAATTGACACAGTCAAGTGGGTAGTAAAACCGGATGTGACTAATGCCATTTTCTGCGAACTTCCAGTTCTTGCCCGCATTCGGCATCCCTTGGTCATGGCTTTCCCGGCTACCGCCTTCTGGCATTGTAAGCGCTTCGTCGCGGATGCCACAAATAAGGAAGAGCAAGTGGAGATCGTGACCGCTGAACATAATCGAGCACATAGAGCCGCACAAGAGAACGTAAAGCAGGTTCTGCTAGATTATTATTTTCCCAAAATGTCAAAAATCGCGACAGAAGTTGCAACAAACTGCAAAATCTGCGCAAAGAACAAATATGACAGGCACCCTCAAAAACAAGAAATGGGTACCACGCCAATTCCCAGTGGCATTGGAGAAATGATACACATTGACATTTTCTCTACGGCAGGAAAATACTTCCTAACTGCGGTAGATAAGTTTTCAAAGTTTGCTTTGGTCCAGCCCATTGCGTCACGCACCATTGCTGATGTCTATACTGCAAATTGTCAATAGTTTTCCGGAGGTCAAGAGTGTTTACTGCGACAATGAGCCGTCGTTTAGCTCTGAAACCATCCGCTCCTTGTTGGCAAATCACTTCGGTGTAGAGGTAATAAACTGCCCGCCACTTCACAGCACGTCAAATGGTCAAGTGGAACGATTCCACAGCACCCTGCAAGAAGTTGCCAGGTGCATAAGAGCTGAGAGACATATCGAGGATGTCTCTGATGCCATTCTTCTCGCGACCATCGAGAAAAACAGGACTTTCCATTCGGTCACAGGGCGAAAGCCAGCAGAACTCTTAAGAGCCTCGCAAGACCATTTCCCTGAGGTTAACAGAAAGCTCGAGAAAGCTCAAAACGAGAAACTGGAAAGAAATAACCAGAAACGCCAAAACAGAGTCTTTAATGTAGGAGAAAAAGTTCTGGTAAAAGCAAACAGGAGGCTGGGAAACAAACTATCCCCGTTGTTCCTGGAAGAATCGGTGGAAGCCGACATGGGGACCACTGTCTTATTAAAGGGGGGGTGGTCCACAAAGACAACTTAAGATAAGCTTTTTTACAATTCTTTTTCTTTCTTGCACTACCTCTATCCTTAGGTTTACTTTGTTCTTCGCAACCTTGACCTTGGCCCCCTTGACCCATGCTAAGATAACGGACTACTCACATGCGGAATACAAACCAATAATCGACGGTAACGCCATTATCTGGAATGAGACTTGGACTGTTCGACACACGACGAACCTAACTGCATACGACACTTTCGTATCAGAAACAGCAAATCTTTTTCCTCTGGAGTACATGAAAAGAGTCTTACAAGCCGTCTCGCCACACTTCATGTGCACCACAGACGGACGAGGAGCATCAACCTTTTTGGGTCCCGCATTAAAAGTTCTGGCGGGAACCCCGGACTTCGACGACCTACAGCAAACGAGACTGATAGAACACGACCTGATCAACGCCAACAACAAGCAAGTACTTCTAAATTCAAAATTCCAGAATCAGATCAACGCGCTTACGCGCACCGTCAACGCAATTTTAAATGATCCAAGTAGAGAGCGCATAAACGCACAACACTTGTACGAGACCCTTTTGGCTAGGAACAGAATAATAGCTCTTGAGCTAAAAAACCTAATAATAGCAATCACACTGGCAAGAATAGACATGGTAAATCCTGTTATCTTTGGCAGCACGGGCTTGCAGTCGATATTGCAAGAGGGCTTCACCGGATTGAGCTTAGCTGAGATCTCGAGTGTGGCTAGCGTTAGGGTATTAGGGAGCGATAGGCTAATTCATTTTATTTTATCTTTTCCGAGACCTAAGTTAGTTTGTAAGAAGATCACTATTTTCTCAGTAGCACACGATGGGATTGTACTCCACCTGGAAGAGAACGTGGTAGCGGAGTGCAACGGCCACATCATCGCCGTCACCTCCTGTATGGGCCCCGCCACTGCCACATTTTGCAAGAAGGCAGCGGAAACTTCATGCGCTCAGGGTCTCCAATCGGGGAGTGTCGCACATTGTGCCACACGTCCCAGCCATCTTGCCGCTGTGACATCTATCGACGAGGGCATCCTCGTGGTCAACGATCACTGGGCCACCGTGAGTATCGATGGGAGCCCACCCGAAAACATAACAGGCACCCATTTGATTACATTCGCAACTGTGGCATTCGTCAATGGTTCCAAGTACGTTAACTATAATGCTACTCCTGACCGGCTGCCAGCCCCCGCCGTTTCGGCAAGGATCAACATCACCCGGCATCAAAATATAGCGAGCCTGCCGTACCTACAAAAATTGAAGAAGACAACCTTCAACGAATTGAGGTGCTGCAAACTTTCAACACCTCTGTTCCATACCTGGCTACGCTACCATGCCTCCTCAGCTGCATCATTATTGCGGTGATCGCCTGGGTCTACCGTCGTAGACAAAGGAATAGATTCACGCTTTCTGTGCAAAAGATGCTGAGCGACCTGGGCATGGCCGAGGACGGCCATGTTTCAAGTGGGGGGATAGTTAAGGCTGCAGGCTCAGCAGTAAGTGGTCAGCAACTAAGTTGCTGATCATAAGTGCAAGTTAAGGCTACAGGCTCAGCAGTAAGCGGTCAGCAACTTAGTTGCTGATCATAAGTGCAAACGTCAGTCGTCCGGCGGCACCGGATGGTAACTTAAGACGTTGCACGAGCCGCGTGGTCAGCGTTCTGCTCATAGCGACGCAGATAGCTCCGGCCACTGGCAAGCTGTGAAGTAGTCTTAAGAGAATTGTAGAAGTCAGTCCCCTTCGGGAGTCGCGAACCACCACTCATGCTTTTGTTTGGCTACGGCCTTAATTATTAAAATAAACATTTGTATCTCATTTAAACGAGTGTACCCCTTTTTATTAATTTATATATTCTTGCTCAGGATTACTAGCCGAGTCAATCTAGCCATGTCTGTCTGTCCGGCTGTCTGTCTGTATAAGCGCCTGATTCTCAGCTGTTAAGAATGCTAGAGACTCCAAATTTGGCATTAACATTCCTGTATAGCCAATGCAGTAAACGTTGTTTTTAAATTTAGGGTACCACCCCCACCGATCCCATAAATCAGTAATTTGCGATTTTTAAGCAAAGTATTAAACTCACAACGTTCTGCTTCAAGAAGCTGAATACAATATGAACACATCCTCTAAATTACAATCCGATCGGATCAATAACACAAAAGTTATTTAAGTCAACGTTTTCAGTACAAATGTTTGGTACGAGCAGCAGCCTGACGTCGACGTCGACGTCGCGTCGTGTCGTTTTACTCTTTACGCGCGTGTCTGTGTGAGAGCGAGTAAGCCATATATATTACAATAAGTTGTGCAGAATTCTCTGAGTGTGTTTACATGTTTGGTACGTATGTTAAAAATTGGGAGAAGGGTATCTTACTATCGTGCGCGCCCGTCTGTAGCCTTACCCACTTGTTTTTGTTTCATTAAAAAAATTGTATTTCAATATATGTTTTTTAATTAACATAAATTAAAATTTAAAATCCATGGCCTCTTACAGTCACCGCGTGACTGTTGCCTTTTCGACTAGTTTTTATATTAAATTGCTAGTAATTATTCAAATCATATTTCATTTTTCAGTTAAATTATTTACCGTTTCAGCATTTAACAGCATTGCACGCGCTCATGCATACATACAACACAAGCATTCAAACAAGATAACCCTAAATAAACAGTGTTGATGCGCTTCACTAGGGATGATTTGTGTCGAAACGCGCTAGTTAGGTGTAAGTTAGAATCATAGTATACATACCCACAAATCACAGTGAATCAAGACGAATAAAATAAGGATCAGACAGTCAGAGCTTGGCGCCACAGTTATAGCAAAATATCCTGTTTTATAGTTACATATTCCTGCATTTTCCTAGTGAACGGACGTGTTTTTTTTGCGCTTCGATTTTTCGGCTTTTTTTTATTAAAAACAACGGGTGTTTTTATTTAAATTTTCTTTGAAACCGAAGTTTTAACTTTAGCCCGTTCACGACGCGTGTGCATGTTCTTAAAATTTGCCAAACTAATCTGTGTTTGCAAATTTTAGATCTCTATTGTTTTGTGCATCGGTTCTGCCTCTTTCGGTGCATTTCTTATTTTTCTTTATTCTCTTTTGGGTAAGCGACGTAGTTGTTAGTGTTGTTAGTCACCGCTAATTTCTCTCTCTACTTACCTCTCCTAATTCTTTGAGCGCGCCTAAGCAGCTCTCACGCTTTGCCGCTCTCGAACTTATCTTTATACCCTTCGACCATTGAAAATGGTCAAAAAAGGGTATACTAACTTTGTGCAAAATGTATGTAACAGGCATAAGGAGGCGTGGCAGACCCCATAAAGTATATATATTCTTGCTCAGGATCACTAGCCGAGTCGATTGAGACATGTCCGTCTGTCTGTCCGTCTGTCCGTCTGTTTGTTTGAGACAACTGATCTCAGCTATTAAAAAAGCTAGAGACACCAAATTTGGTATGAAGGTTCCTATATATTCGGGGCAGGTGAAGTTTATGTCAAATGTTTGATGCCACGCCCGCCGCCCCCGCAAATCGGTAATTTACGATTATTAAGCAAAATATTGAACTTATAAAGTTCTGCTTCGGTATGTATAAAGCTGAATGCAATGTGAACATATCCTTCAAATTACAATCCGATCGGACCAATAACACAGAAGTTATTCAAGTCAACGTTTTCAGTACAAATGTTCCGTACGGGCAGCAGCTTGCGCGCTGCTTTGAGCAGTTGACGCCGACGTCGACGTTGCGGCGTGCCGCTGTACTCTTTACGCGCGTCGCTGTGTGAGTGCGAGCGAGTAAGCTATATGTAGTAGAAGAATTTGTGCAGAATTTTTGTTTGAAATTATGAGTATAGTTACACGCTTGTAACGGATTTTAAAAATTGGGAGAAGGGTATCTTACTGTCGGGCGCCCGACTGTAGCCTTACCCACTTGTTTTTATTATTTTTGCTCTCTCTGCTCTCTGCCCTTTACGCGCGTTAAGTTCTTTCTCTTGCGCTCATCCCTTTTCTTGTTTTGATTTTGTTTTCCTTTGGCTATTTTTATTTTAACAGTAGGTGTCCCATATAATGGACGTTTTAATTTGTTTCAAGAAATCCTGCCTTAAGCAGGTGACTGCCGCCCAGGCAAGCATCTCGTGTTGGCTATGTGACAACGTAGTACACGCGAAGTGTGCTGGATATACCGGCCCGACGGCTGACGCCGTAGCCAAGCGCACGGGGTTGCGTTATTGCTGTGATGTGTGTAGGGAGGTGGAGAACGAAATGTGTTCGTTTATGCGTCAAACGAAGACTGGTTTTAGGGAACTGTTTGGAAGTTTTCGCAAACTTTCCGACCAGTTCTCAGCGCTTGATTCGTCTTTCAATAACCTTAAGTTATTGAATGAATCGCCAAAGCGCAAGAAAACCTCGCGAATTCAAAAATCTTCAGTTAGCGCCACCCAGCTCCCTCTAATTGATCAGCCAGGCACGCCAGTGACCCAGCCGTTGATCTCGTTCACCAATCCCCCAATAGTAACGAGGTCTTCGGCTCAATCGCTTTCCCTTCCCGATAATGTCATTGAGTGTGAGCAACCTGTGACGCCCATGATTTCTGACAAGTCTGCTGTGGTATCGTTGCCCGTGCCACAGTTAATAGTTTTACCGAAGGCGTGTTCAAGTTCCGGTTTACCAGAAGAGAACCTATGCTCTGGAGTTACACCCGAGGCGCCTAAAAAGATTCTAGGTGAATGTGGTGGCGGCAAAGGCTTCTTCTGGAATCGGGGGTGTTTTTGGCTGAAATAAAAACTTGAACCGACGCGGAAAACTATTTGAAAAAAAGAGGCAATTCGGGGCGCGTCTGTTCAATTCACTTGTATTTCTTCATCTGGTTTCATGTAAATTTACACTGTAATCTTAAGTCTAACTTAGCATTACTTCGGATAAAAGAGCGCGAGAGCTTTTGGTGACTCTCGCACTGTTTACGCCGCAACGCTGCCTACTTTTAGGCGGGTACGTTTCGAAGTAAACATCCCGCCCCCTTGCAATACTATTGCAAATAGCTGGGGCCGGGATCTTTTTGGAGGCCGCTGGAGGGGCTTGATGGGCGCTGGCGGACTACGTCTTAAAGACACCGGATAATACCCAGCCAAACAGAGTGTTCTGGGCCAACGGCAAACCACCGTGGGATGGAACCAGCCCTGGGAGGAGTACGTCTCCATAGACGTCGGCCCCCAGAACGATGGATACTCTGCTTGGCACATGGCATCGAGTGTCCGCTAGCGTGATGCCCGGATAGCTGCTTTGGAGCTCCTTGTTCACCTTTTGTGCCGGAGTCCTGATCTGCACATCTTCCATCTTTAGAGTCACTGTGATGGAGAACTCTGGCGAGGCCCTCGACCTGAACAGGGCTCGGCAAAACCCATTTTCGGCGGAAAGGCCAAAAGCCTTTCCCAATGAGGTGGGCATGCGGCTGTGTGGGCTGCACGCGTCCAACAGCACACGCACCTCGAAGATCTTGCCGGCCATGTCCAGGTTGACTATGGCGGTCGGCATCATGCTGATCGCCACAGATGGGGACGTCGCCAGGGACTCCAAAGGTGGAAGAGGCGTCACGGATGGCAAGGTTGCCTGTTTCTCTTGCCTCTCGGGTTGGGAGGTGATTGGAAGGTGGAGAAGCGTGTGGTGGCCCTCGCCGCATGTACGACAGGTGCCTCCACTGCGACATGAACCCTTCGAGTGTTCATGGGCGAGGCAGTTCGGGCAGTATTTGTTGATTAACACTGCCCGAAGACGCTTCTCCGCAGCCAGACGCAGGAATCTCTGGCACTTCTTTAGGGCGTGGACTCCTCTGCATACGCGGCATCTGAAGGAGTTTACCCCTTTGGGTTTCGCTGGTGTGTGTGCCTTTGGTGGTGCCATCTTACTAATCTGGAAAGGAGAAGGTGGATATATGGATTAGTATTTGGAGAACATATATCCACTGATGGACAACACAAGGTTAGGAGGGTGTCTGGACTGTGTCCTCTACGGGAAGGA
Source organism: Zaprionus kolodkinae (assembly GCA_018901885.1). Classification (NCBI taxonomy): domain Eukaryota; kingdom Metazoa; phylum Arthropoda; class Insecta; order Diptera; family Drosophilidae; genus Zaprionus; species Zaprionus kolodkinae. The sequence continues at coordinate 1,028,278 of JAEIFM010000212.1, read as the reverse complement.
GGACTACTTTTACGGTGGGCCTTTTGATGACGCCACGGGTGGTGAGGATATCCACCACGCGGACAATGTCATCAGCGCCAGGGTAAACGGCTTGGATGCGGCCCAGACGCCATTCGTTGACTGGTAGGTTGTCTTCTTTGACAACCACCATATCGCCGACTTGGAGGTTTCGCGTTGGAAGTTGCCATTTGGAGCGTTTGTGCAACTCTTTGAGGTATTCCTCTTTCCAACGAAAACAAAACTGTTGATGCAGAGCCTTGAGTCGTTGCCATCGATTGATGATGGATACAGCGTCTTCTTGGATTTCAGGCTCTGCGAAGGACATGAGCGGACCGCCGATTAGAAAATGGCCGGGAGTTAAGGCTAAAAGATCGGTGGGGCTCTCAGACATTGGAGAGATTGGCCTGGAATTAAGGCACGCTTCGACCTTGCAAAGGAGTGTGGATAGTTCTTCGAACGTATATTTTAGTGAGGAAGTGGACTTGTAGAAGAGCGTTTTAAAGCTCTTTACTCCTCTATATCAGCCTTCACTGCCTTCATAAACTCTGATGACAGGACTTTGGAGGCTCCGACGAACGTCTTTCCGTTGTCGGAGTATACATTGTGGGGGCAGCCGCGTCTCGCGACGAAACGTGCGAAGGCTGCGAGAAACTTCTCGGTTGTTAGATCCGAGGTTGCTTCTAAATGTATGGCCTTTGTGCTGAAACACACGAAGACACATACATAGCCCTTGGTTATGAGGCAGGCTCGACCAGTGAAATTTTTTATATCAAAAGGACCCGCGAAGTCGAGTCCCGTGTGAGTAAAAGGTCGAGAAAAGGAGACTCTCGCAGAGGGCAAAGTACCCATGAGTTGAGTTTGCAATTTTTTGCGTTGGAGAATGCAAACTCGACAGGAATTGATAGTGGCTTTCACTAAAGTTCGGAGTTTCGGAATCCAGTAGCGTGATCTTATTAGGCGCGTCATTAATTGATTTCCACCATGGAGGGAGATACGATGTGTAAACCGGACGAGGAGATGTGAGAAGGTACATGAGTACGGAAGGATGATCGGGTGCCGTTCATCATAGCTTAAAGAAGCGGATGTTCTCACACGACCGCATGATCTCATAACTCCGCTGGCGTCAATAAATGGATTCAAATTAATGATGTCACTACTCTTTGCAATCTGTTCTTTGTTCAACAGACAGTTGTACTCTTTCTGGAATTGAGTACGTTGGGTGTTCCGAATGAGCAAATCTTGGACTTTGGAGAGTTCAGAGCTGCTGGCATCTGGAGAGAGCACAAGATCAGGCTTGCGACACCTTTGTATAAAACGGTATACGTAAGTCATCACCCGCAGTGCTCTGTCGAGCTCGGAAAATCTCTCCAAGATGCAGTCGGATGAAGGAGGCAACTTAGTTAAGTTGCATTTAACAGGACGAAGCTCTTCGTCTGTTTCATGAGTGATATTGATCGCAACAGGCCATTCTTCTGCTGGAAGGATCAGCCAATCGGGTCCATGCCACCAGAGACTGTTGCCAATGAGGTCCTCTGACGAGGCACCTCTACTGGCCAGATCGGCAGAGTTGTGCTCAGATCTGACGTGGGACCATTTGCCTGAACTCGTGAGCTGAGTTATCTTAGCTACTCTGTTAGCCACGAATGTCGTCCATTGACATGGAAGCTTATTAAGCCAGGCTAACACAATGGTGGAATCAGTCCAATAGTATTCTTCGTAGCTATTGACTGGAAGCTGAGGGAGGAGTGTTGCTGATAACTCGGCGAGCAGTAATGCGCCGCAGAGTTCTAATCGAGGCAAGGAGATGGTCTTTACAGGAGCTACTCTGGTCTTGGCAACAAGGAGATGGCTGGAGACTTTGTGTTGGATCTCAACACGGATGTAAATAGCTGCTCCGTAGGCGCGCTGAGATGCGTCGCAGAAACCATGGATTTGGAGCTTAGCTAAGGGTGTATATTGGACCCATCTTGGGATCCGAATCCTATGGAGGGATGAGTAGCTGGATAGGAAATCCTGCCAGCGTTGCTTCAGATCTTGTGGCAACGCTTCATCCCATCCAAGATTTTGCAGCCATATCTCCTGCATGAAAATTTTGGCACGGACCACGAATGGTGCCAGCCAGCCTGCTGGATCAAATAATTTGGCGATGTGAGATAGAACTTCTCGTTTAGTGTAAGACTGTCTCACATCTTCTTCGGAGGGTGCAAAGAGAAACTCATCCGTATGCGCTTGCCAGCGTATACCTAGAGTCTTTGCTAAGCTCGCTTCCTCTAGTTCGAGGAAATCGGCGTTAAGTAGATGGTCCTTTTGGATATTAGCTAGCACATCTTTGTGGTTGGAGGTCCACTTTCTTAAGGGAAAACCAGCCGTCTCAAGAGCTTTGCATAACTCTTGTATGGACGCAGTGGCGTGCTTTATGGAATGCGCGCCAGCAAGGACATCGTCTACGTACATGTAGTTGGATATGATGTCGCTGGCGAGAGGAAGATGTGTGCTAACATCCTGGGAAAGCTGTTGAAGAACCCGAATGGCCAAGAATGGAGCACAGTTAACTCCGAAAGTGACTGTGTTGAGTTCGTAGTCACAAATTTCGCCACTTGGGTTCCTGAAGAGGATACGTTGAAATGGCGTGTGACTCGTGTGAACGAGTATCTGCCGGTACATCTTTGTGATGTCGGCATTAACAACAAATCGGAAAAAACGCCATTTCAAGATCTGCATAGTCAGATCGGATTAGAGAACGGGTCCTGAATGTAGGATATCGTTCAAGCTTTTCCCATTGGAGGACGGACTGGAGGCGTTGAAGACAACGCGAACTTTTGTTGTGGTGCTCTCAGGTTTGAAGACAGCATGATGAGGGAGATAAAAATTGTTGCAGTCGTTACTCGGGGAGACCGGCCTCATATGGCCTAAGTCTAAATACTCCTGAATAATGGAGTCGTACTGCTCTTTTAAAGGAAAGTTTCTCTTTAAACGACATTCGTTTCTGAGAAACTGAGCGAGTGCGATGGACCTTGAATGTCCTAAGTCGAAGGTTTCAGGATTCTTGAATGGGAGAGTAACGACATATCTGCCCTCCTTAGTTCTTGATGTGGTGCGGAGAAAGTTGTTTTCACACGCTGAATCGGAATCTTTTACCAGCTTGGCTGGTAGATCTTCCACAACCCAAAACTTTGTGAGAAGATCATCAAGCCTTTGCTCTTTGCTGATCTTAATCCTTGTGGTAAAGGATGACACGGTCGAAAAATTCGACTGGGCTACTGGTCCAGTGAGGACCCAGCCGAATATGGTCTCTTGACCGAGCAGGGTTCCACAAATTTTGGATACAGAGCCACTCTTCATAATAGATGGAAGGATATCGGCTCCTAAGAGCACGTCTATCTGAGAGCTCTGGTGGAAGTGCGGATCAGCGAGTTGGAGGTTTGGCAGGTCCTTCAGAAGATCCTTGGACATTGAGTAGGATGGAAGGTTACCTGCCAATTGAGGAAGAACAAAGGTTGCAGTTTCCAGCTGTAACCTGGGAGTGATCGGAGAGCCAATCTGGAAGTGGCATAACTTCTGAGGATTGGCTGAGACAGCTTGATTTAAGCCAGCTACTTGAACTTGCACGGCTTGGTAGGAGGGCTTTATGATGTTGAACATCCGTTCGGAGATGAACGTAGCCTCTGATCCTGGATCGATCAGTGCACGTGCCTTATAAGTCATGCCCAAATGGCAAACGTTTATAAGAGCCGTGCCGAGAAGAACACCTTGTGTGTTCGCCGTGAAATAATTCTGAATATTAGTCTTCGGAGGAGTGGACTGTATAATAGAATTCTGGGGAGTTGCTGCAGAAGTTGTCGAAGAGGGCGCAGGAGGAGGGGGGCCACGATGCAGGAGTGTATTGTGGCGACCCTTGCACGTATAACAATTGTGTTGACTCGTGCAGTCTTTAAGGATATGCCCTCTTGCGAAACAATTTAAACACAACTTTTGCTGTTTGATGAACTTGGACCTTTCATCAACAGCCATTTGGAGAAAGCGGGGACACAGACGTATAGGATGGTTCTCCTTTGAACAGAGGTTGCAGGTTTGTGGTTTGCCTACAACCTTTGTTTCAAAGGAGTTGACCTTCCTCGTAGGGGGCTCTTTTCGAGCAGGTTTGGAAGTAGCCTGTGAGCTTGTGCTAGGTTGCACATCTTCTATCGCTTCTAGTGTGCGATAGCGTTCTGACAGAAAATCGGACATTTCTTGCCATGACGGAATTTCAGCCTTGTTCTGTACTGACTGTTCCCAAAGTGACAGTGTCAGCCTTGGCAGCTTAGACGAACAGAGGAAGACTAGAAGGCAATCCCAATTCTCTGTGCTGATTTTGGAATGTTCTAGAGCCGTTAAGCAACTTTGTATTGTGCTTTGGAGAACTTGGATGGCGGCTCCAGATTCATGAGAGACTGACGGAAGGTTGAAGAGGGTTTTGAGTTGGCTGTTGACTAACAGCCTCTTATTCTCAAATCTATCCGTCAAGTTCTTCCAAGCAGAAGAGAAACCCTCATTCGTAAGAGGGGATTTGGAAACGATTGCCTTCGCTTCGCCACTGGTCTTTGAATTAAGATGGAATAATTTCTCGATCTCGCTTAAACCGGGATCGGAAATGTAGACCGCTGTGAAGAGGTCTCGGAAAGTGGGCCATTTCAGGTAGTCTCCGCTGAAAATTTCAGCATCGAAGGGTGGAGACCTGTAGCTTCGTGGCTGGAAGGCTACTTGTGCTGCTACAGGTGTTGGAGTGGGAGCTGTTGCGGTCTCTATACTCTCATTTAACTGAGAGGCAAGTTCCTCGTATATAGAGTAGCAGTGGTCATACCGGGTTTGCATGGCGATCTTATCCTCAACATTTGTCTCCGTTTGAGACAATGAATTGGAACAGAGTTCATATTTGAGCTCTACGGCAGTCCATATGGACCGAAGCTGCTCAAGACGCACTCTGTGAGTGTGAAGTGAGGCTGTAGGAGAATTTTGAATCCTAGCTTCAAACTGCGTGAGCTTATCGGACGAGTTGATGAACTCTTGAAGTGCCATTTTTAGCGCCTGGGAGATCTGATGACCAACTGAACGAGTGACTGGAGGAGCGCGCACCGAAATTGTTGGTACCTGAGCAACTTTGGATTTGGCCGGAGTTGGAACTTTCCGCAGAGTGGCGGGAGAAGGTGCTCTACCAAGAAGGGAACTTGGGAGAGAGCCTGAACGTCTATGCTGAGTCGTTTGTACTACAAGGTGTTTCTTTGAGTCTTTACCACTATCAATTGGCATACCAAGCTTTCAAAAAAGCTAGAAAGAATGCAATTGATGCTGAGGATAGTCGAGGATTATCTTATTATTATAAAATAATAAAATAATAAATAACAAAAATAATATGTTAATCGATCGGAAAGTTATCGAAAAATATTGAGCACGGAATATGTTGTTTAATTCAAGGCAGCACTGTCTCGTAGAAAAGTGGAGGACGTTGCAAAAAAAAATATATAAATATTAAACTTTATAAGCTACCGATATATTTTTTATTGAGTAAAAATAATTATCGAAGTATTTTATACTCAGCGTGGAAATTTTGAGCAAATTGACGCAATTTAATTTATGTATATAGAAAATAACAAATAAATTAAATTGTGAAAATAACTATAAAGAGTTATTTATAATTTGAAATATATTTGCTCAAATGGAGGAAAAATAATCGATACCTTTGCAACGTTGCAGCGCTTTGTGAATATAACAACACAGTGCACAAAAAAACGACAAATTGAAAAAAAAAAAAAAACAGTGACTGAGAAAAATCACAGTTGCCCACTAAGTGATTATTTTTAAAAAATAATCGAGCTTGTTCAGCCCTGGAACGATAACACTTAAAGAAGGAAAAAAGTGGTGGTCGGTCGATTGTGATCGAACTGCGATCACTAAGCCGGCAAAAGGTAAACAAACGAAATTAAATAATAAAAAACGAAAAATATCTTGCTGTGAATAGTATTAGTTAGTTGATAAGAATAAATAAAACGATAGCTATAAATTTATGTATATGTGTGTCTTGTGCCGGTGCAGCCGAAATATTGCTGCCCGTAAATGTGTACATATGTATGTATGTATGTTGGTAGATGTATTTTATGTATTTTTATGTATTTTGTAAAACGTTTATTATTAAATGAATAAATTTTATCTTTTTTTTTAAAAAATGGAAAAATAAGTGTTATATTTCTGTTAATATAATTTGGAGGTACAATTGCCGCTTAGGGTTCGGATTTTGGCAATATACTTGGGCAAATATTGTAATATAAGTTTTATGCTGACATATGTATGTAATAAAATTGTACATACATATGTATATTTGCATAAAACTTTAGGGAAAGTATGTATGTACGTGTGATGGAAGTTTTACATGCACTTTTTAGGATTTGGTACATACATAAAATAATATGTGGCGGAGGTAAAAAAAATGATTTTTAATGGAAGGAAAACTGTGTGCAATTGAAAAATGGACATGCATACATATGTACTTATATGTACATATGTAGATCTTTTCCAATGGATCCAATATGGCGATCGTCTGTATGTATGTACTTGCAAGTGCACATATGCACATACAGAGGTTCGCCAAAGTTTGGAAAGAAATTAATTTTTTCTAATAGGAGCAGTTGCACACAGCACCTCCGCCTCAGACAAGTAAGAAAAAATCATGTACTTATCTGAACTGAGTCCCTGAAGATGCTTAAGCCGTGGGATGTAAAATCCAGCGACGTGAGTCCGAAGTAGGAATAAAAAATGATGTTGCTCCGGCTCGAAGGACCAATGAATGTGGTGGCGGCAAAGGCTTCTTCTGGAATCGGGGGTGTTTTTGGCTGAAATAAAAACTTGAACCGACGCGGAAAACTATTTGAAAAAAAGAGGCAATTCGGGGCGCGTCTGTTCAATTCACTTGTATTTCTTCATCTGGTTTCATGTAAATTTACACTGTAATCTTAAGTCTAACTTAGCATTACTTCGGATAAAAGAGCGCGAGAGCTTTTGGTGACTCTCGCACTGTTTACGCCGCAACGCTGCCTACTTTTAGGCGGGTACGTTTCGACGTAAACACTAGGTGTTCCACAAAGGAAACAAATTTTTGTTTCCAGGCTTGCCCCTGACCTCACATCAAATGATGTAACAGCCTATATCCAAGGAAATACTCATGCCTTGAATATAAAAGTGGAAAAATTTAAGTTTTCTTATGAGAGGGACATATCATCCTTCAAAATAAGTGTCCCCAACGAACTCATGGGCATTATATGCTCGGCTCAATTTTGGCCGGAGCATGTAATGGTCAAAGAGTTCGAAACAAAGAAGAAGAAAAATCGCCCTCCGATTAATCTTTCTTTGCCGTCTCTAGCTTCAGCCCAAATAAAAACAACCTTAAACAAAAAAAACTAACATGCTCCTTAACTCTTTCATATCAAAATGTTAGAGGTCTAAATACTAAACTTTCAACTTTATATATAAACAGTCTTTCTTTTTCTTCTCAAATTGTTGTGTTTACTGAGACTTGGTTAAAACCGGATATTCTAAACTCCGAAGTTTTTCCAAGCAAGTTCACAACCTACAGGTGTGATCGACCTGACCGTCGTGGTGGTGGAGTCCTTATTGCAGTCGATTCCACCATCAATTCGGCACTTTTACAGCCGGAGATTCAACTTGCTATTGAATTCCTCTGTGTAAAATTACACTTTCCCGGTTTTTTTTATTATATAACCTGTTCCTATATTCCGCCGTCATCGGATGTATCTGTCTATTTGCAACATTTGTCTGCAATAAAGACTATTTTTAATCTGTTATCAGACAGAGATCACCTTTCAGTCCAACAAGTGTTGATTCAAATTCTCTGCTGCCCTCACGGCACCACGACCTTTTTGACGGTCTGTTTGATATGTCATTGTCGCAGGTCAATCATATCTTAAACTGTAGTAACAGATCGTTAGACTTATGCTTTGTCTCTGATCCATCTAGCGTAAATTTAGTCAAGACTGAACCACTTTCTTTCCCAGAAGATCCTTACCATCCTACTCTGGAAGTGTCTTTCGATTTTGGTGCTTGTATGGATAAACATGAAAAATTGTGTAAGCGCGTACGCTGCTTTAGAAAAGCAGATTTTAATTTATTAAACTCTTTAATTTCACAGTTTGATTGGTCGGAATTATATTTGTCTACTGATATATCAGTAGCGACCAATATTTTTTATAAAAATATTAATTCATTTTTTGATATTTGCGTTCCGTGCTATTATTCATCATCCTCGAGTAAGCCGCCATGGTTTACAAGAGAGTTGTCACGGTTAAAAAATTTAAAGTCAAGCCTTTACAAAAAATTTAAATTTAGTAACTCGCCCTTCGCCTTTTCACGCTACTTAAGCGCGCGGTCAGACTTTACAGTCTTAAACGCGAAATGTTATAAAAACTATTTAGCTCGTTGTAAGGTTCAGTTTATTCAGAACCCCAAACAGTTTTATAGTTTTGTTAACACGAAGCGTAATAACCGCATTTCCTAATAACTTAACGTTTGAAAATGCTAGTGCAAATACCGACCAAACCATGGCCGATATGTTTGCAAAGTTTTTTCAAACGACTTACTCACCTTCTACACATACTACTCATTTTTATCCATACAACATTCCAAGTTCGAATGGTATCTTCTCCCCCTTTCTAAACGAAAGCTCCCTTGTCAAGGATCTTTATTTAGTTAAGCCAGTTTTTTCACCCGGACCTGACGGTGTTCCCGCTTGTATACTTCGGTTCTGTGCCAACTCCTTAAGTAAGCCATTGCTCAAACTATTTTCGCTGTCCTTAGAAACTTCACTCTTTCCTTCCATTTGGAAGAAATCTTTTATTATTCCCTTATTGAAAAAGGGCAGCAAGTCTGAAGCAAGCAATTATAGAGGTATTTCTAAATTGTCGGCTATACCTAAATTTTTTGAGAATGTTATAACTCCTCACTTGCAACATTTATGCAGATCCGTTATTTCACCTTTTCAACACGGATTTATTAAACGTCGTTCAACTACGACAAATTTGCTTGAGCTGACATCCTTTGTGGTAAAAGGATTTCAGGAAAATCTTCAAACTGATGTCATTTATACTGATTTCAGTAAAGCTTTTGACTCAGTGAATCATTCCCTTTTGGCACATAAGCTTGACCTTCTAGGTTTTTCACCAAAATTACTTAGTTGGATTGTAAGCTATCTGACTGACAGAACTCAAAGAGTCCTCTTTAAAACCAGCCTCTCAATTCCACTTCACGCCACATCTGGCGTTCCTCAAGAGAGTCATCTTGGCCCCCTACTTTTTACGCTTTTCATCAATGACCTGCCTTCGGTCATACATAACTCTCGTACTCTTATGTACGCGGATGATGTAAAGCTTTGTTATCAATTTAAAGACGACCACTGTCAGTCACACTTATAAGCTGACCTAAATAGTTTTCATTCGTGGTGTTGTGCCAATTTTTTAAACCTGAACAGCTCCAAATGCAAGCTGATGACATTCTCTCGAGCCAGTCCAATGTATACTTCTTATTCTCTTTGTGGTTCTGTCTTGGAAAGAATTACCCTAGTTGATGATTTGGGGGTCCGTTTGGACCGAAAACTAAAGTTTTCCAATCATATTTCTAATATGGTCAATAAAGCCATGGGTGCTCTAGGCTTTATTAAGAGATGGTCTAAGGAATTTGACGATCCTTATTTTACAAAGACCCTCTACATCTCACTTGTTCGTCCTATTCTTGAATATGGTTCATACGTATGGTGTCCCCAGTACACTATTCATAAAGAACGCATCGAGTCCGTACAAAAGAATTTTTTATTGTTTGCGTTACGTGGCCTTAACTGGGAGGAAAATTTAAGACTGCCTTCCTATAACAATAGACTTTTATTATTAAATTTGCCTTCCCTAACTAATCGCAGAACCATGCTAGGGGTATTATTTATTAACAACCTTATGCAAGGTGACATTGACAGTGAGGCCCTTGTAATGCAGCTTCACTTCTCTGTCCCTTGCAGAAGTACTCGTAACTATCTTCCACTAACTCTTCCTTATTGTAGATCGAACTATGCACTGCACAATCCGTTCAGGGTATTATGTTCGGACTACAATAAACTTCAACATGTCATAGCTGGCACTAACTCTATTGCCACTATGAAGTCTTTAATTCTTCTCTATCTAGCACGTAATTAGTAATATTATTTCCTCGATATTCTTTTTTATTATTTATTTAATTTTGCATGCTCCTGTCCTATCTCCTATCCGCGTTTTCTTTCTTTATCGCGTTAGTTTCTTCTCGCGTGTCCATTCGCATGAAGAAATGAATTCATTTAATATTAGCAGAAATTTTTGTTTTTAATTATTTGTTTACAGTTAAAACGCGGTGCTGCTTTCTAATGTAATCCTCATTTTATGCCGTTGGCTTCGGATAAACGCAGTAAGTGTTACCAGTCATCGAATACAATTGCACGAATTCGTTCCTTTCACATAAGCAGATGCTATTTTCACTTCACGAATTCAAGCATACATGAATACACTTAAGCATAAACGTAGCCTCTTAACAACACACATACATAAACATTTGTTTACTCTGTAAATTTCTCAAAATTTAATTTGTAGTGATGTGTACTAGTTTACTGTACTATTAAACGATAATCACTTGCTGGAAGAGTGTATATCTAGAACGATTGGTTCTTCTTCAAAATATGGTTCTTCTCACAGGGCCCTGAATATGTCCCACAGTGTCGCTGTCTATTTGGATTTGTTGATACCTCAGAGTTAATCAGTCGGACCAAAGTACGAGTTTTTGAAAATAATATTTGCAAGATAATGAAAATGTCAAGCACATTATTAATAAAGCGAACTTCCCCGAAAAGCACCGGGTAACTGCACTACTGCCAAACCGACTTTTATTATTCGATGCCCGATTTAACCAGTAAGTGAGAATAAGACTAAAAGTCCAATAGCTGCCAGCGTTACTGCTTTATTCCAATTTTGTAAATGAATAATGCTCGATTTTTAATGATTACCTAAATCATTCCAAAATATTTATTTATTTACAAAAAACTCAACCAATTCTTGTTACGAATGTAGATTTTTGTATTAAAACAAGAAAGCAAGGCTACCTTCGGCTTGCCGAAGGTTTTATACCCTTGCAGTTATACTAAATATAAAATACATTTGGTTGCTGCTGGTTCCTGAATGCATACGAAAACCCTGATTTCAGCCGATTGTTCCTATGGCAGATATATGTTATAGTGGTCCGATTCTGATATAATTTTGACAGCTCATTAAGAACGTAATAAGAATAAGATTTGCCAAATCTTGTTGCAATATCTTGAAAAACAACAAAAATCGGCCGATAGCTTCTATGTCAGCTATACGATATATCGGTCCGATCTGGCTCGTTCCGACTTATTTACAGCCTACAGCAATAAGATGCATGTGTGCCAAGTTTCATGAAGATAGCTCAAAAACTGAGAGACTAGTTTGCGTTGCAACAGACGCACGGACGGACGGACGGACGGACAGACGGACATCCATTTTTCGACTCCTCTGGTGATGCTGATTCAGAATATATATACTTTATAGGGTCGGAGATGTCTCCTAAGGTGCGTTGCAAACTTCTGGCTAAAATTAATATACCCTCTGCAAGGGTATAAAAATGTTGCATGCGTTAATTAAAGTATCTAGGCATTTTAGAAAAATATTTTTTCCGGCGGATGAAAAAGTTTATTATTTAAGGAGTTATTGACAAACAAAATATCGTGAAATTCTCAGTTACATTGTTTGACAATTCAACGAGTATAAAAACGTGTTTTACTTGATAATTATGTGTATGTTCATATATTCATCTCACAATTTACAGTAGGGTGAAAGTTAAATTTGTGTTCAAAATATATTATATAATTTTAAAAGAATGAAACGGAATAAATTCTGTGTGTGTGTGAGATCATGCGCGCTGAGAAAATCACAAAATATGTATGTTTGAGTGTCCACAACCAAAATCTACAGTGAATAGTTATGACTACGAATTAATCGCGCAGTTTCTCATAGATACATGTATTTATTTTCCAATATCTCATTAAATAATTAACTTTTCCAAAACAACAAAACTAGTCGGTTTTCGGTCGAACTCGCACGATAGAAAGATTCTTGAACACACAAGCAAACATCCGCGCAAAAAGTAAAGCGTCGCATCGAGGCATCAACGTCAAAGGCAGTGAATGAAATAAGCTATCTGGCGGGGTTAAATTCATAACTATTTCAAAAATGTAGTTATCTTTATAATTTAAAATTGTACCCTCGAACATTAAAAATGTATTAAAAACGGTAAATGCAAATGCACGTAACAGGCTTGAGGAGGCGTGACAGACCTAATAAAGTATTTACATATATTCTTGTTCAGGATCACTAGCCGAGTCGATTGAGCTATGTTCGTCTGTCTTGTTTGAGACAAAACATGTCATTTAAAAAAAAATTACGGTAATTGTCTAAATAACGGGCTCATTGTTAATCGCGACGTAAAAAATTCGGGATTTGACCTATAAAATGTAAAAAATTCACCTGAATCCAAATCCGGGCAGTATTGCGGTTACTGGGGCGCCAAGATCTGAAAACGCACTTTTGTAGAACTCGACAAGATAAGACGAAAATAATAAGTAAAAATTTTTGATTTCCGGCTTAGTTTAGGAGATATAGCCTCCGATAACTGGCCGATTTCCATACATTTTGCAGGCCGAATTGACCAGTGTGACCAGATCTTAAAAAGTATAATCACCCATATTTTGATAAATGATCATGGTCGCACTGTTAATCAGCTGTGTTTATTGTCAGTTTGCATTTGAAAATTGATAACGCTCTGTTTGTTTGATCATTTAATATGTAATCCGCAGGCGAAAAATTTTTGAAAAAAAAATCGCGCGATTTTTGTTTTCAAAAAATTTTGTACTTATTATTTTCGTCTTATCTCGTTGAGTTCTATAAAAGTGCTTTTTCAGATCTTGGCGCCCCGGTTACCGCAATACTGCCGTTTTTATATTCAACACTTAAATAATAATTTGCTGCACACTGAAATTGTCGCGGAACACACACACATATACACAATTCGACGTAAAATGCGTCGTTTTGTTTGCATATCGGATTATCGAACAGTGTAGAAAAGCAGTGAATTTGCAATTTTTTTTTCGCATATAACTTCTAAATTACGCAAAATTTCCGTCCTTCGCCATCGGATTTGCATCAAAAAAAAAGTCGATTTTTCGGAAAAGGCCCACTTCTAGACATTTACCAGGGGATATAGCCTCCGATAACACGCTGACTTCTATACACTTTGCAGGCCGAATTTACCAGATTTGAAAAAGTAGATTATACTTTGGCTGATTACCCATATTTGTTAATCAGCTGTGTTTGTTGTCTGTTTGCGTTAGAAATTTGATAAGGCCTGGACTGGTATTACTCTTTCTTAGGGGCCAACAACGTTTTAAACGCTTTTTTGTGAATGTAAGGATCAGTCGTCAGATTTTAGCGCCCCAATGACCGCTGTATCCGAACTAAATTGAAAGCCAGTGAATATTGCTCTTGCAATGAAAGGTTCACTCGTCTCTGAGTTTCAATAGTAGCCAAGTTTCAAACCACATAACGACAAGGAGACGCAATCGCAGCAAACTTCGCATCATAACAAAGTATTTTTCACGGATAGTATTTTTGTAGTTATGTGCATGGACTGAACAAGAGAGAGTATCAACAAAGAGAGGGAGGATGAACAAGCGAACAAAGATTCATTAATTTTGTTTTTAATGTTTTTCACATCGCTAAGAAATTTCCACGGCAGTCTGTCGAAAGTCGCCAGTTGAGTGAGAGCCGAATAACAAATCGAGCACCGGAACGCGAGTGATCTCCGGCGCCTCGTTTGTGGAATATTTCGTAGAACATTATAACATAATTTAAAATAAATTGTTTTAAAATAAAATTATAGCCAAAGGTGAACAATTATACAAATTAATTAAACACCATACAGAGACTGCGCCCGAAATAAAACGGAAGAAAGAAAGTGGAGAAGTATGAGAGAATGGGTGTCCAATAAAGCTTTAAAAACTGTGCTGATAACAAGTGGGTAAGGCTACAGTCGGGCGCCCGACAGTAAGATACCCTTCTCCCAATTTTCTAAATCCGTTACAAACGTGTAACCACACTCATAGTTTCAAACAGAGAATTCTGCACAAATTCTTCTACTACATATAGCTTACTCGCTCGCACTCACACAACGACGCGCGTAAAGAGTAAAGCGCGTCGACTGCTGCTCGTACCGAACATTTGTACTGAAAACGTTGACTTTAATAACTTCTGTGTTATTGGGCCGATCGGATTGTTCTGTGAAGTATATGTTCATATTGCATTTAGCTTTATGTATACCGAAGCAGAACTTTATAAATTTAATACTTTGCTTAATAATCGTAAATTACCGATTTGCGGGGCGGTGGTCGTGGCATCAAACATTTGATATAAACTTCATCTGCCTAATATATATAAAAACCTTCATGCCAAATTCGGTGTCTCTAGCATTTATAATAGCTGAGATCCGTTGTCTCATACAGACAGACAGACGGGCAGACAGACCATTGACTCGGCTAGTCATCCTGAGCAAGAATATATAGACTTTATGGGGTCTGCCACACCTCTTTATACCTGTTACATACATTTACACAAATTTAGTATACCATTTTCAATGGGCGAAGGGTATAATAAGAAAAAACATACGCAATAAACATAAAATAATAACAAAGTGATAACTTATGGTAACACTACTGATAAAGAAAACGGCAGTTGCATGTGCAGATTACCCCAGATTAAAGTAGGTAATAATATAAGGTAACAAGAAACAAGGCTGCCCTTGTAGTTTTCTGCTTTAGATTTCAGAGATTATTCCTATGATAACAAAAAAAAATTTGTTCATGCCCAGAATGCGGCATTCGCAGTTATATGTATTTTGGGTCGCTAAATCCGAATCCGGGGACGGAATTTCACCATAACGTCTGCATTTCGACCTAACCTCACAAAACAGAAATATTAAACAAGTGGGTAAGGCTACAGTCGGGCGCCCGACAGTAAGATACCCTTCTCCCAATTTTCTAAATCCGTTACAAACGTGTAACCACTTAGTTTCAAACAGAGAATTCTGCACAAATACTTCTACTACATATAGCTTACTCGCTCGCACTCACACAGCGACGAGCGTAAAGAGTAAAGCGTCACGACGAAACGTCGACGTCGGCGTCAACTGCTCAAAGCAGCGCGTCGGCTGCTGCCCGTACCGAACATTTGTACTGAAAGCGTTGACTTGAATAACTTCAGTGTTGTGGTCCGATCGGATTGTAATTTGGAGAATATGTTTATATTGCATTTAGCTTTATACCAAAGCAGAACATTATGGGTTTCATACTTTGCTTAATAATCGCAAATACCCGATTTGCGGGGGCGGTGGGCGTGGCATCAAACATTTGATATAAACTTTATCTGCCTATGGTTTATAGGAACCTTCATGCCAAATTTGGTATCTCTAGCTTTTTTAATAGCTGAGATCTGTTGTCTCATACAGACGGACAGACGGACATTTCTCAATCGACTCGGCTAGTGAGGCCATGGATTTCAGTTTATGGTTATATACCATAAAAAAATATTACTACAATGAAACAAAAACAAGTGCGCAAGGTCATTTTTTTGACGTTGAATACAATAAATGTATTAACAAGTGGTCCAACGACACCAAACCGATGCTTGTTGCGCGCGGAACCCAGACGAAGTCCACCTCCCGCCTTACCGACCGAGAGGCACCATCGCATAACAGACGACACGGAAACGCGGTAATGATGCGAATAGACACGCGGTTAGGATAGAGAACTCGGATAGGAGATATTGTAGAGCACGCAAATGAAAATAAAGAATAGAATAAAAGAATATCGAGGAAGATAATAATACTAATTACGTGCTAGATAGAGAAGAATTTAAGACTTCATAGTGGCAATAGAGTTAGTGCCAGCTACGACGTGTTGAAGTTTATTGTAGTCCGAACATAATACCCTGAACGGATTGTGCAGTGCATAGTTCGATCTACAATAAGAAAGAGTTAATGGAAGGTAATTACGAGTACTTCTGCAAGGGACAGAGAAGTGAAGCTGCCTTACAAGGGCCTCACTGTCAATGTCTCCTTGCATAAGGTTGTAAATAAAAAATACCCCTAGCATAGTTCTGCGATTAGTTAGGGAAGGCAAATTTAATAATAAAAGTCTATTGTTATAGGAAGGTAGTCTTAAATTTTCATCCTAGTTAAGGCCACGTAACGCAAACAATAAAAAGTTCTTTTGTACGGACTCGATGCGTTCTTTATGAATAGTGTACTGGGGACACCATACGAATGAACCATATTCAAGAATAAGACGAACAAGTGAGATTTAGAGGGTCTTTGTAAAATAAGGAGCGTCAAATTGCTTAGACCATCTCTTAATAATGCCTAGAACACCCATGGCTTTATTGACCATATTAGAAATATGATTGGAAAACTTTAGTTTTCGGTCCAAACGGACCCCCAAATCATCAACTAGGGTGATTCTTTCCAAGCCAGTGAATATGTTTACATTCGACTGGGTCGAGAGAATGTCATCAGCTTCCATTTAGAGCTGTTCAGGTTTAAAAAATTTGCACAACACCACGAATGAAAACTATTTAGGTCGGCTTGTAAGTGTGAGTGACAGTGGTCGTCTTTAAATTAATAACAGAGCTTTACATCATCCGCGTACATAAGTGTACGAAAGTTTTTATGACCGAAGGCAGGTCATTGATGAAAAGCGTAAAAAGTAGGGGACCGAGATGACTCCCTTGAGGAACGCCAGATGTGGCGTGAAGTGGAATTGAGAGGCTGGTTTTAAAGAGGACTCTTTGAGTTCTGTCAGCCAGATAGCTTACAATCCAACTAAGTAATTTAGGTGAAAAACCTGGAAGGTCAAGCTTATGTGCCAAAAGGGAATGATTCACTGAGTCAAAAGCTTTACTGAAATCAGTATAAATGACATCAGTTTGAAGATTTTCCTGAAATCCTTTTACCACAAAGGATGTCAGCTCAAGCAAATTTGTCGTAGTTGAACGACGTTTAATAAATCCGTGTTGAAAAGGTGAAGTAACGGATCTGCATAAATGTTGCAAGTGAGGAGTTATAACATTCTCAAAGATTACCCCAGATTAAAGTAGGTAATAATATAAGGTAACAAGAAACAAGGCTGCCCTTGTAGTTTTCTGCTTTAGATTTCAGAGATTATTCCTATGATAACAAAAAAAAATTTGTTCATGCCCAGAATGCGGCATTCGCAGTTATATGTATTTTGGGTCGCTAAATCCGAATCCGGGGACGGAATTTCACCATAACGTCTGCATTTCGACCTAACCTCACAAAACAGAAATATTAAACAAGTGGGTAAGGCTACAGTCGGGCGCCCGACAGTAAGATACCCTTCTCCCAATTTTCTAAATCCGTTACAAACGTGTAACCACTTAGTTTCAAACAGAGAATTCTGCACAAATACTTCTACTACATATAGCTTACTCGCTCGCACTCACACAGCGACGAGCGTAAAGAGTAAAGCGTCACGACGAAACGTCGACGTCGGCGTCAACTGCTCAAAGCAGCGCGTCGGCTGCTGCCCGTACCGAACATTTGTACTGAAAGCGTTGACTTGAATAACTTCAGTGTTGTGGTCCGATCGGATTGTAATTTGGAGAATATGTTTATATTGCATTTAGCTTTATACCAAAGCAGAACATTATGGGTTTCATACTTTGCTTAATAATCGCAAATACCCGATTTGCGGGGGCGGTGGGCGTGGCATCAAACATTTGATATAAACTTTATCTGCCTATGGTTTATAGGAACCTTCATGCCAAATTTGGTATCTCTAGCTTTTTTAATAGCTGAGATCTGTTGTCTCATACAGACGGACAGACGGACATTTCTCAATCGACTCGGCTAGTGAGGCCATGGATTTCAGTTTATGGTTATATACCATAAAAAAATATTACTACAATGAAACAAAAACAAGTGCGCAAGGTCATTTTTTTGACGTTGAATACAATAAATGTATTAACAAGTGGTCCAACGACACCAAACCGATGCTTGTTGCGCGCGGAACCCAGACGAAGTCCACCTCCCGCCTTACCGACCGAGAGGCACCATCGCATAACAGACGACACGGAAACGCGGTAATGATGCGAATAGACACGCGGTTAGGATAGAGAACTCGGATAGGAGATATTGTAGAGCACGCAAATGAAAATAAAGAATAGAATAAAAGAATATCGAGGAAGATAATAATACTAATTACGTGCTAGATAGAGAAGAATTTAAGACTTCATAGTGGCAATAGAGTTAGTGCCAGCTACGACGTGTTGAAGTTTATTGTAGTCCGAACATAATACCCTGAACGGATTGTGCAGTGCATAGTTCGATCTACAATAAGAAAGAGTTAATGGAAGGTAATTACGAGTACTTCTGCAAGGGACAGAGAAGTGAAGCTGCCTTACAAGGGCCTCACTGTCAATGTCTCCTTGCATAAGGTTGTAAATAAAAAATACCCCTAGCATAGTTCTGCGATTAGTTAGGGAAGGCAAATTTAATAATAAAAGTCTATTGTTATAGGAAGGTAGTCTTAAATTTTCATCCTAGTTAAGGCCACGTAACGCAAACAATAAAAAGTTCTTTTGTACGGACTCGATGCGTTCTTTATGAATAGTGTACTGGGGACACCATACGAATGAACCATATTCAAGAATAAGACGAACAAGTGAGATTTAGAGGGTCTTTGTAAAATAAGGAGCGTCAAATTGCTTAGACCATCTCTTAATAATGCCTAGAACACCCATGGCTTTATTGACCATATTAGAAATATGATTGGAAAACTTTAGTTTTCGGTCCAAACGGACCCCCAAATCATCAACTAGGGTGATTCTTTCCAAGCCAGTGAATATGTTTACATTCGACTGGGTCGAGAGAATGTCATCAGCTTCCATTTAGAGCTGTTCAGGTTTAAAAAATTTGCACAACACCACGAATGAAAACTATTTAGGTCGGCTTGTAAGTGTGAGTGACAGTGGTCGTCTTTAAATTAATAACAGAGCTTTACATCATCCGCGTACATAAGTGTACGAAAGTTTTTATGACCGAAGGCAGGTCATTGATGAAAAGCGTAAAAAGTAGGGGACCGAGATGACTCCCTTGAGGAACGCCAGATGTGGCGTGAAGTGGAATTGAGAGGCTGGTTTTAAAGAGGACTCTTTGAGTTCTGTCAGCCAGATAGCTTACAATCCAACTAAGTAATTTAGGTGAAAAACCTGGAAGGTCAAGCTTATGTGCCAAAAGGGAATGATTCACTGAGTCAAAAGCTTTACTGAAATCAGTATAAATGACATCAGTTTGAAGATTTTCCTGAAATCCTTTTACCACAAAGGATGTCAGCTCAAGCAAATTTGTCGTAGTTGAACGACGTTTAATAAATCCGTGTTGAAAAGGTGAAATAACGGATCTGCATAAATGTTGCAAGTGAGGAGTTATAACATTCTCAAAAAATTTAGGTATAGCCGACAATTTAGAGATACCTCTATAATTGCTTGCTTTACACTTGCTGCCCTTTTTCAATAAGGGAATAATAAAAGATTTCTTCCAAATGGAGGGAAAGAGTGAAGTTTCTAAGGACAGCGAAAATAGTTTGAGCAATGGCTTACTTAAGGAGTTGGCACAGAACCGAAGTATACAAGCGGGAACGCCGTCAGGTCCTGGTGAAAAAACTAGCTTAACTAAATAAAGATCCTTGACAAGGGAGCTTTCGTTTAGAAAGGGGGAGAAGATACCATTCGAACTTGGAATGTTGTATGGTTAAAATGAGTATTACGTGTAGAATAAGTCGTTTGAAAAAAATTGGCAAACAGATCGGCCATGGTTTGGTCGGTATTCCAACTCGCATTTTCAATCGTTAATTTAGTAGGAAATACGGAAGACTTACGCTTCATGTTAACAAAACTATGAAACTTTTTCTGAATGAACTGAACCTTACAACGAAATAAAGAGTTCTTATAACATTTCGCGTTTAAGACTGTAAAGTAAAAGCGCTTAAGTAGTGTGAAAAGGCTAGGGACGAGTTACTAAATTGAAATTTTTTATAAAGGCTTGACTTTAAATTTTTTAACCGTGACAACTCTCTTGTAAACCATGGCGGCTTACTCGAGGATGATGGATAAAAGCACGGCACACGAATATCAAAAAATTAGTAAATTGTTTTATAAAAAATATTGGTCGCTACTGATGTATCGTCAGTCACATACAATTTCGACCAATCAAACTGGGAAATTAAGATAATAATAATTAATAAGTTAAAATCTGCTTTTCTAAAGCAGCGTACACGCTTACACAGTTTTTCATGTTTATCCATACATGCCCCAACATCAAAAGTACCTTCAAAAGTAGGATGGTAAGGATCTTCCGGGAAAGAAAGTAGTTAAGTCTTGACTAAATTCACTCTAGATGGATCGGAGACAAAGCAGAAGTCTAACGATCTGTTACTACAGTTTAAGACATGATTGACCTGCGACAATGACATATCGAATAGAACGTCAAAAAGGTCGCGGTGCCGTGAGGGCAGAAAATTTGAATCAACACTTGTTGTCCAATTACAATCTGGAATATTAAAGTCCCCAAGGACTGATAGGTGATCTCTGTCTGATAACAGATTAAATTAAATCCTAATTGCAGACAAATGTTGCAAATAGTCAGATACTTCCGAAGACGGCGGAATATAGGAACAGGTTATATAATAAAAAACAAGAAAGCAAGGCTACCTTCGGCTTGCCGAAGGTTTCATATCCTTGCAGTTATACAAAATATAAAATATCTTTGGATTGCTGCTGGTTTCTGTGGTATTTATTGAAGAATTATAACAGTACATCGATTATATGAACCTCTTATAATTTCGAATACTCAGCCTCCTCACCACGGCAAGGTCGCAATCCTCGAGGAGGAATATTTACAATACCTTAAACAACATTGCAAATATATTCTTTATTTACAATAATAAAATAAATTAATTAACTAAATATTTAAAAATAAATTATTAAATTAGTGATTATAGCTAAGGAACACGCCGCCATGGTGGCTACATGGAGTTTGATAAGTGATTGCCGCAGCACCGCTTACTGTGTTATCACAAAATATCCAATCAATTTGAGTTAAATGTTTTGTTGTTGGCACATTTTGTTGTTATACCCTTCGACCATTGAAAATGGTCAAAAAAGGTGCAAAATGTATGTAACAGACATAAGGAGGCGTGGCAGACCCCATAAAGTATATATATTCTTGCTCAGGATCACTAGCCGAGTCGATTGAGACATGTCCGTCTGTCTGTCCCTCTGTCCGTCTGTTTGTTTGAGACAACAGATCTCAGCTATTAAAAAAGCTAGAGACACCAAATTTCATACCAAATTTGGTTCCTATATATTCGGGGCAGGTGAAGTTTATGTCAAATGTTTGATGCCACGCCCACCGCCCCCGCAAATCGGTAATTTACGATTATTAAGCAAAGTATTGAACTTATAAAGTTCTGCTTCGGTATGTATAAAGCTGAATGCAATGTGAACATATTCTCCAAATTATAATCTGATCGGTCGAATAACACAGAAGTTATTCAAGTTTTTTTCAACGTTTTCAGTACAAATGTTCGGTACGGGCAGCAGCCGACGCGCTGCTTTGAGCAGTTGACGCCGACGTCGACGTTGCGTCGTGTCGCTTTACTCTTTACGCGCGTCGCTGTGTGAGTGCGAGCGAGTAAGCTATATGTAGTAGAAGAATTTGTGCAGAATTTTTGTTCGAAATTATGAGTGTGGTTACACGTTTGTAACGGATTAAAAAAATTGGGAGAAGCGTATCTTACTGTCGGGCGCCCGACTGTAGCCTTACCCACTTGTTATTATTTAAAGAAGACTCGAGCTGATCAGTGGTTGTTGATCGGCAAATGTTAAAATCCCCTAATATTACCAATTTTGTATTATTTTCAGCTAACGTTAGCCTTTCAACATCATTTCTGATTTCATTTCGAAACCTTGTAATAGGAAAAGCTGGATTCCTATAAACAACTATGACTATTGTATGCAAGTATTTAAATGTTATGGACTGGTATATGTTTCTTACATTATCAACTGTAACTGTTTCATATAAGAATGTTATGTTTTCCGATATTTTTTGTTTTGCATATATCAGTATACAATTCTTAGAAACAGCATTTGGTCGAATGTCTTTGTGTTGTAAAGGATCTGTTGGTCATAAAATCTAAATTTGGAAAGTTCTCTTTCAAAAATGCATTTGAATAACAGCTATATGATTTTTTGTTTAACAGCTACATGTAATAGTACTCAGATTTCCATAAAATTGCAACAAGAACCTTCATTAGGCCGATCGTTGATCGTTATAAGTTATAAAAGTTCGATTTGGATGTGGTAAGCCTGATAGCTATATCTTGAAATATAACGAAAATCGGCCGATAGGCTCCATAACAGCTATACGATATATCATTCCGATCTGGCCCTTAAAGAGGGCAGAAATAAAAAGCTTATGAGCAAAGTTTCATGATGATAGCTCAATAACTGGGGGACTAATTTGCGTTGCAACAGACAGAAGGACTGACTGATTGTTCCTATAAGAGCTATAGAATATAAACGTCTGAGATATTTAAATGGAAAAACAAAGGGCGGGTTACTGTATAACATTAAAAAGTATTGATAATGTGCGATATTTCCAAAAACAAAACAGGTTTGCATACAAAAACCCTGATTTCAGCCGATTGTTCCTATGGCAGCTATATGTTATAGTGGTCCGATTTTGATACAATTTTGACAGCACATTAAGAACGTAATAAGAATAAGATTTGCCAAATCTTGTTGCAATATCTTAAAAAACAACAAAAATCGGCCGATAGCTTCTATGACAGCTATACGATATATCGGTCCGATCTGGCTCGTTCCGACTTATTTACAGCCTACAGCAATAAGAAGCTTGTGTGCCAAGTTTCATGAAGATAGCTCAAAAACTGAGAGACTAGTTTGCGTTGCAACAGACGGACGGACGGACGGACGGACGGACAGACGGACATCCATTTTCAGACTCTTCTGGTGATGCTGATTCAGAATATATATACTTTATAGGGTCGAAGATGTCTCCTAAGGTGCGTTGCAAACTTCTGGCTAAAATTAATATACCCTCTGCAAGGGTATAACAAGAAAGCAAGGCTACCTTCGGCTTGCC
This sequence comes from Zaprionus kolodkinae, assembly GCA_018901885.1. Lineage (NCBI taxonomy): Eukaryota > Metazoa > Arthropoda > Insecta > Diptera > Drosophilidae > Zaprionus > Zaprionus kolodkinae. The sequence goes on along the minus strand of JAEIFM010000212.1, from coordinate 1,004,917 downwards.
GAAGGTTTCATACCCTTTCATATCTTTGGATTGCTGCTGGTTTCTGTGGTATCTATTGAAGAACTATAACAGTACATCGATTATATCAACCTCTTATAATTTCGAATACTCAGCCTCCTCACCACGGCAAGGTCGCAATCCTTGAGGAGGAATATTTACAATATCTTAAACAACATTGCACATACATTCTTTATTTACAATAATAAAATAAATTAATTAACTAAATATTTAAAAATAAATTATTAAATTAGTGATTATAGCTAAGGAACACGCCGTCATGTTGACTATATGGAGTTTGATAAGTGATTGCGGCAGCACCGCTTACTGTGTTATCACAAAATATCCAATCAATTTGAGTTAAATGTTTTGTTGTTGGCACATTTTGTTGTTATTATTTAAAGTAGACTCGAGCTGATCAGTGGTTGTTGATCTGCAAATGTTAAAATCTCCTAATATTACCAATTTTGTATTATTTTCAGCTGACGTTAGCATTTCAACATCATTTGTATGCTATATGTTTCTTACATTATCAACTGTAACTGTTTCATATAAGAATGTTATGTTTTCCGATATATTTTGTTTTGCATATATCAGTATATCATTCTTAGAAACAGCATTTGGTCGAATGTCTTTGTGTTGTAAAGGATCTGTTGGTCATAAAATCTAAATTTGGAAAGTTCTCTTTCAAAAATGCATGTGAATAACAGCTATATGATTTTTTGTTTAACAGCTACATGTAATAGTACTCAGATTTCCATAAAATTGCAACAAGAACCTTCATTAGGCCGATCGTTGATCGTTATAAGTTATAAAAGTTCGATTTGGATGTGGTAAGCCTGATAGCTATATCTTGAAATATAACGAAAATCGGCCGATAGGCTATACGATATATCAGCTATACGATATATCAGTCCGATCTGGCCCGTTCCGACTTATTTAAAGAGGGCAGAAATAAAAAGCTTGTGAGCAAAGTTTCATGATGATAGCTCAATAACTGGGGGACTAATTTGCGTTGCAACAGACAGACGGACTGACTGATTGTTCCTATAACAGCTATAGAATATAAACGTCTGAGATATTTAAATGGAAAAACTAAGGACGGGTTACTGTATAACATTAAAAAGTATTGATAATGTGCGGTATTTCCAAAAACAAAACAGGTTTGCATACAAAAACCCTGATTTCAGCCGATTATTCCTATGGCAGCTATATGTTATAGTGGTCCGATTTTGATACAATTTCGACAGCACATTAAGAACGTAATAAGAATAAGATTTGCCAAATCTTGTTGCATTATCTTGAAAAACAACAAAAATCGGCCGATAGCTTCTATGACAGCTATACGATATATAGGTACGATCTGGCTCGTTCCGACTTATTTACAGCCTACAGCAATAAGAATCTTGTGAGCCAAGTTTCATGAGGATAGCTCAAAAACTGAGAGACTAGTTTGCGTTGCAACAGACGGACGGACGGACGGACAGACGGACATCCATTTTTCGACTCATCTGGTGATGCTGATTCAGAATATATATACTTTATAGGGCCGGAGATGTCTCCTAAGGTGCGTTGCAAACTTCTGGCTAAAATTAATATACCCTCTGCAAGGGTATAAAAAACCGGGAAAGTGTAATTTAACACAGAAGAATTCAATACCAGATTGAATCTCCGGTTGTAAAAGTTTCGAATTGATAGTGGAATCGACTGCAATAAGGACTCCACCACCACGACGGTCAGGTCGATCACACCTGTAGGTTGTGTTCTTGCTTGGAAAGACTTCGGAGTTTAGGATATCCGGCTTTAACCAAGTCTCAGTAAACACAACAATTTGAAAATACAAAGAAAGACTGTTTATATATAAAGTTGAAAGTTTAGTACAAAGACCTCTAACATTTTGATGTGAAAGAGTTAAGGAGCATGTTTGTTTTTATACCCTTCGACCATTGAAAATGGTCAAAAAAGGGTATTTTAACTTTGTGCAAATATATGTAACAGGCATAAGGAGGCGTGACAGACCCCATAAAGTATATTCTTGCTCAGGACCACTAGCCGAGTCGATTGAGCCATGTCCATCTGTCTGTCCGTCCGTCCGTCTGTCTGTTTGTTAGAGACAACAGATCTCAGCTATTAAAAAAGCTAGAGACACCAAATTTGGTATGAAATTCCTATATATCCGGGGCAGAACAAGTTTATGTCAAATGTTTGATGCCATGCCCACCGCCCCGCAAATCGGTAATTTACGATTATTAATCAATGTATTGAATTTATAAAGTTCTGCTTGGTATGTATAAAGCTGAATGCAATATGAACATATTCTTCAAATTACAATTCGAGCGGACCACTAACACAAAAGTTATTAAAGTCAATGGTTTTTAGTACAAATGTTCGGTACGAGAAGCAGCCGGCGCGCTGCTTTGAGCAGTTGACGCCGATGTCGACGTTGCGTCGTGTCGCTTTACTCTTTACGCGCGTCGCTGTGTGAGTGCGAGCGAGTAAGCTATATGTAGTACAAGTATTTGTGCAGAATTCATTGTTTGAAATGATGAGTGTGGTTACACGTTTGTAACGGATTTTAAAAATTGGGAGAAGGGTATCTTACTGTCGGGCGCTCGACTGTAGCCTTACCCACTTGTTATACCCGCTACTCATAGAGTAGAAGGGTATTCTAACTTTGTTCCAACCGAAAATGTATGTAGCAGACAGAAGGAGACATCTCCGACCCCATAAAGTATATATATTCTGAATCAGTATCAACAGACGAGTCGATATAGCCATGTTCGTCTTTCCGTTCGTCCGTCCGTCTGTCTGTCCGTCCGTCCGTGTGAACACCTGGATCTCAGCTATTATATACTCATGGAGTAGAAGGGTATTATAACTTTCTTCCAACCGAAAATGTATGTAACAGACAGAAGAAGACATCTCCGACCCCATAAAGTATACATATTCTGAATCAGTATCAACAGATGAGTCGATATAGCCATGTCCGTCTTTCCGACCGTCCGTCCGTCTGTCTGTCTGTCCGTCCGTGTGAACACCTGGATCTCAGCTATTATGAGACTAGAGCTACCCAATTTTTTGACATTATGTGTTAATACTGCAGGTTGATCGAGTTTATTTTGGAATTTTGCCACGCCTCCACCCGCCCCATCAATTGAAAAAAATCGATTGCAGCCACAATATTAGCTTTACAGCAACAGTTTTATATAAACGTTATTAATACCATCTGACGGACGATTTGTTTCAGTAAGATTGGACTATAAATATGGAAGATATTAAAGAAATAGTAGTGCCATGTGACCACGTGGTTTTGTCTCTTTAATTATGTTAGATTTGATTGGTCGGAATTATATTTGTCTACTGATATATCAGTAGCGACCAATATTTTTTATAAAAATATTAATTCATTTTTTGATATTTGCGTTCCGTGCTATAATTTATCATCCTCGAATAAGCCGCCATGGTTTACAAAAGAGTTGTCACGGTTATAAAATTTAAAGTCAAGCCTTTACAAAAAATTTAAATGTAGTAACTTGCCCTTAGCCTTTTCACGCTACTTAAGCGCGCGGTCAGACTTTACAGTCTTAAACGCGAAATGTTATAAAAACTATTTAGCTCGTTGTAAGGTTCAGTTTATTCTGAACCCCAAACAGTTTTATAGTTTTGTTAACACGAAGCGTAAGTCTTCCGCATTTCCTAATAATTTAACGTTTGAAAATGCTAGTGCAAATACCGACCAAAGCATGGCCGATATGTTTGCAAAGTTTTTTCAAACGACTTACTCACCTTCTACACATACTACTCATTTTTATCCATACAACATTCCAAGTTCGAATGGTATCTTCTCCCCCTTTCTAAACGAAAGCTCCCTTGTCAAGGATCTTTATTTAGTTAAGCCAGTTTTCTCACCTGGACCTGACGGTGTTTCCGCTTGTATACTTCGGTTCTGTGACAACTCCTTAAGTAAGCCATTGCTCAAACTATTTTCGCTGTCCTTGGAAACTTCACTCTTTCCTTCCATTTGGAAGGAATCTTTTATTATTGAAAAAGGGCAGCAAGTGTAAAGCAAGCAATTATAGAGGTATCTCTAAATTGTCGGCTATACCTAAATTTTTCGAGAATGTTATAACTCTTCACTTGCAACATTAATGCAGATCCGTTATTTCACCTTTTCAACACGGATTTATTAAACGTCGTTCAACTACGACAAATTTGCTTGAGCTGACATCCTTTGTGGTAAAAGGATTTCAGGAAAATCTTCAAACTGATGTCATTTATACTGATTTAAGTAAAGCTTTTGACTCAGTGAATCATTCCCTTTTGGCACATAAGCTTGACCTTCTAGGTTTTTCACCAAAATTACTTAGTTGGATTGTAAGCTATCTGACTGACAGAACTCAAAGAGTCCTCTTTAAAACCAGCCTCTCAATTCCACTTCACGCCACATCTGGCGTTCCTCAAGAGAGTCATCTTGGCCCCCTACTTTTTACGCTTTTCATCAATGACCTGCCTTCGGTCATACATAACTCTCGTACTCTTATGTACGCGGATGATGTAAAGCTTTGTTATCAATTTAAAGACGACCACTGTCAGTCACACTTACAAGCCGACCTAAATAGTTTTCATTCGTGGTGTTGTGCCAATTTTTTAAACCTGAACAGCTTTAAATGCAGACTGATGACATTCTCTCGAGCCAATACAATGTATACTTCTTATTCTCTTTGTGGTTCTGTCTTGGAAAGAATTACCCTAGTTGATGATTTGGGGGTCCGTTTGGACCGAAAACTAAAGTTTTCCAATCATATTTCTAATATGGTCAATAAAGCCATGGGTGTTCTAGGCATTATTAAGAGATGGTCTAAGGAATTTGACGATCCTTATTTTACAAAGACCCTCTAAATCTCACTTGTTCGTCTTATTCTTGAATATGGTTCATTCGTATGGTGTCCCCAGTACACTATTCATAAAACCGCATCGAGTCCGTACAAAAGAACTTTTTATTGTTTGCGTTACGTGGCCTTAACTAGGATGAAAGTTTAAGACTACCTTCCTATTACAATAGACATTTATTATTAAATTTGCCTTCCCTAACTATTCGCAGAACCATGCTTGGGATATTATTTATTAACAACCTTATGCAAGGTGACATTGACAGTGAGGCCCTTGTAAGGCAGCTTCACTTCTCTGTCCCTTGCAAAATTACTCGTAATTATCTTGCACTAACTCTTCCTTATTGTAGATCGAACTATGCACTGCACAATCCGTTCAGGGTATTATGTTCGGACTACAATAAACTTCAACATGTCATAGCTGGCACTAACTCTATTGCCACTATGAAGTCTTTAATTCTTCTCTATCTAGCACGTAATTTATTTGATTTTGCATGCTCCTATCCTATCTCCTATCCGCGTTTTCTTTCTTTATCGCGTTAGTTTCTTCTCGCGTGTCTATTCGCATTTTTATCGCGTTTCCGTGTCGTCCGTTACGCGACGGTGCCTCTCGGTCGGTTAGGCGGGACTTCGTCTGGGTTCCGCGCGCAACAAGCATCGGCTTGGTGTCGTTGGACCACTTGTTAATACATTCATTGTATTCAACGTCCAAGAAATATATATCCAATAAAATCCACGTGCAACTTTCTTAGTCAAAACAATTTTGAGACTATTAGACGTATTGTGTCAGTTAATCCAGCACACGTCGCGTGTACTACGTTGCCGCATAGCCAACACGAGATGCTTTTCTGGGCGGCAGTCACCTACTTAAGCCAGGATTTTTTAAAGCAAATTAAAACGCCCAACTGTACAAATAGATTCAGCCAAAAACAAAACAAACAAAAACAAGAAAAGGTATGAGCGCGATAGAAAGAAATTACCGCGCGTAAAGGGCAGAGGGCAGAGAGCAGAGAGAGAAAAAATAATATGCAAGAACAGTTCGAGAGCGGCAAAACGTGGGAGCATGCACACGCTGCGTAAACGGGCTGTTGTTTGAACTTCGGTTTTAGAGTAAATTTACATAAAAACACCGGTTGTTTTTAATAAAAAAAATCGAAGCGCACAAAAAGTGCTAAGAAAAAAAGCGTAATTCTCTTTTCGCCGTGGGGAATCGAACCCTGGCTGTTTGGATAGGAGTCCGTCATCCTAATAACTAGACCACCGTCGCTGCGCTCCGCGCTCGTTAAAATTGCATATTTAGACCATTTCCTCAAAAATGTCATATATGTCTTGTACAAGATTAACATTTCTACTGAATTGAATGGGCACAAGAAAGACGAGTGTTATTAATTTATATTTAATAAAATTATTTGTTGAAATTTGATAAATGAAACTAAATTTTATAATGGTGCAATAAAATAAAACTGCTAAAAAGTGAAAAAAGTAAATAAACTTAAAATCCGCCTTGCCTTTCTCAGGGATTGAACCTCCCATCCTTTGTTTGATTGGCGGTTGCTCTTCCCATTTGACTATTGCTGCAACTATTCGCTATGCCGCTAAGTTACTATTTCCATCTCATATAAAAAACGCTGGCAGCAGCTTGCAGGCAAGGCATCACATATCAATAGAAAACGTTAATTTGCGGAACTTTTATGTTTATTATCCGATCGGGTTGCAATTCAGAAAGTTAAGACTTCAATACTTTGCTTAATAATCGCATATGAAATTTAATATCTAATTACGGGGGCGGTGGGCGTGGTAACCAAAATTTGAAAATGACGTTTACTGCCTAGGATATACAAAAATCTGTATGCCGAATTTGGAGTCCCTAGCTTTTTCAATAGCTGAGAATCAGCCACTCACACAGACAGACAGCCGGACAGACAGACATGGCTAGATCGACTCGGCTAGTGATCCTGAGCAAGAATATATATACGTTATGGGGTCGCAGATGTCTCGTTCTGCCTGTTACGCACATTCCGACAAACCCAATAAGCCATGTATTTTTTTTAAATCCATGGCCTAAAAATGGAAGAAGCGCACGTTGAATTTTCTTAACAGAGCACCCATTTTGATAATTAAATTTGTATAATTGCAAGCGTTGTTAGTTTTTAAGACGGTGCATGGTTAAATTAAAGAACTTACTAAAGCTTTTGACAGTGTAACAAAAACGAAACGAGCGTCAGCTTTTTACACCAGTGTAACCAAAAATATAAAAGCTTAAAAATCACTCTTTAAGTATTTTAAGGGGTCGGAGATGCCCTTAGGTGCATTGCAAACTTCTGGGCAAAATTAATATACTCTCTATGAGGGTATTCACACTGCTGAAGAATATACTTACATATAAATCTGTCTGTTGTTTTTTATGTGAACGCAGTGTAAAAACAAGTGGGTAAGGCTACAGTCGGGTGCCCGACAGTAAGATACCCTTCTCCCAATTTTCTAAATCCGTTACAAACGTGTAACCACACTCATAATTTCAAACAGAGAATTCTGCACAAATACTTATACTACATATAGCTTACTCGCTCGCACTCACACAGCGACGCGCGTAAAGAGTAAAGCGACACGACGCAACGTCGACGTCGGCGTCAACTGCTCAAAGCAGCGCGTCGGCTGCTACTGTACGGAACATTTGTACTGAAAACGTTGACTTGAATAACTTCTGTGCTATTGGTCCGATCGGCTTGTAATTTGCAATATGTTTATATTGCATTAAGCTTTATACATACCAAAGCAGAACGTTATAGGTTTAATACTTTGCTTAATAATCGCAAATAACCGATTTGCGGGGGCGATGGGCGTGGCATCAAACGTTTGATATAAACTTGATCTGCCTATGGATGCTAAATTTGGTATCCCTAGCTTTTTTAATAGCTGAGATCTGTTGTCTCATACAGACGGACAGACAGACGGACATGTCGCAATCGACTCGGCTTGTGATCCTGAGCAGGAATATATATACTTTATGGGGTCTGCCACGCCTCCTTATGCCTGTTACATACATTTTGCACAAAGTTAGTATACCCTTTTTTGACCATTTTCAATGGTCGAAGGGTATAATAATTTTCTACTCTATGACTTGCGTGTATAACATTGTATTTTGTTGTCGGATTTTTAACCTATATCACCTCAAAACCTGGTACGGCGTCGGGTGCTAAAAAAGCAACCAAGAAACACGTGACAGAAATGAGGTTCGCTATACTTAAATACATATACATGTAGTACAGGGTTGGCCATATAAAATGGACCCATGTGAATGCTCAATAACTTTGGGGTAAGCCATCAGATAGACGATTAATACGGAAAGGCTACAGTAGAGCGCGCCCGACTGTGGTATAGCCGCTACAACTATGATTAAAAGACACATCTCCCCGATACAAATGTTTTGTCTATGCAAGTTCCACAAGCTTCTTATTGGATGTTGCCACTTTGCGCTTGGTGTTTTGCAGTTTATAAAAAAAATTGCATAAAAGAATAAAAATATAAATAAGATAAGGAAAAAACAAAACAACAACGTTTAAAATTTGGACCCACTGCAACTATAGCCACTCCGCCATTAGAGCATGATAATTTGATTATGAAAAGTTACATTAAGAGACAATTCAGATTGTCTTACAGAACAAAAACAAATTTTTATTGTGTTGTGTGTGTGTACGTCAACAATATCAACTGACTCCCTTACTAAACTTAAAATAAATGCTTGAAAAAAGCAAATATCCAAACTTCCGCTTGCATCGGCATCGGGTAGGATTAAAAAACGTACCTTTTCGCTCGACAGTCAGCGACCACAACCACTCGGCCACTGCATCTATAATGCAAGTGTTGAAAATATAACAATCATTATCAGTGCAAATAATATTGGTACATACATATAATATAAAAAAAAGTGCTTGCTGCCGGAGTTGAACCTTGATGGCACTACTATTTCGTTAATATATTCCATTTTACTAAAATTTTACGAAACGTTGTTGATGTAGTGCTTATATTGCAGCTGTAATTAAATTTTTGTATTTTATGGAGGCGTGCCAAAAATCCAAAATAAACTTGATTAATATACTATACTACACATACTACACATACTATGTTTTCACACAAGCCCAGGGACTTTGATAAGCCACGAAATGGAATTAATCAAAAGATTCCCGCTGTCGAACGCATCCAGTCGCTATCTATTGTTTAGAACTATGTATTATAGATAACCCAACTACGTTAAAGTCAAGTAATTTTTGTACAACAGTACCATAAACCGACTAATAACACTACACGCCAAAATGTTTTGATATTTTTTTTTGGTTATGTCGAAAACTATACGTGCTGGTAATGTTTTGACTTCGGATTCGGATTAAGGTGGTCTACAAAGATATGAAACAAATGGGCTTTGAATGTTTTTTGAGGTTTAGTCGAAACTCAGACCTGCATGATAGATTAAAGAATCGCGTTTAGAAGGTCAAAATACATGAGAAAATATACAGCGCATGACCAGATCACCGTTGTCGAAATGCAGTGAAGGTGAAAATCCGACATCCGTATTCTGTATTTTGTTTTTTAGACCAAAAAAAATACATGGTCTATTAGGTTTGTCAAAATGTGCGTAACAAGGAAGGAGACATCTGCGACCCCATAAAGTGTATACATTCATGCTCGGGATCACTAGCCGAGTCAATCCGCCTGTCCGTAGATGCCTGTATATCATAGGCATTAAACGTTATTTTTAAATTTTAGGTACCTCGCCCACCGCCCCCTCAAATCAGTAATATGCGATTATTAAGAAAAGTATTCAGTTTTCTACTTTGGTATACATAAAGATAAAAGCGATATGAACCTTTTCTATAAATTCCAGCCCAATCGAATAATATTCATAGAATTACTGTAAATCAACGTTTTCTATTGCTCTGTGAAGCGTTCCCTGTGTGATGTTGTCATTTGTACGCAAAATTCTAAAATTGTGATTTGTGATTGAGATAGCAAATTTGCCGATCGGCTTACAGCTGGTACGGTAGCCCAGTGCGTAAAACAGTCGACTGCTGAGCGATAAGTAAGACGTTCAACAACACCCAGGTTTGGAAGATGTAATATTTTTATACCCTTCGACCGTTGAAAATGGTCAAAAAAGGTTATACTAACGTTGTACACATGTATGTAACAGGCATAAGGAGCCGTGACAGACCCCATTAAGTATATATATTATTGTTCAGGATCACTATCCGAGTCAATTGAGCCGTGTCCGTCTGTCGGTTTGTTTATTGAGACAACAGGTCTTATCTATTAAAAGAGCTAGAGACACCAAATTTGGCCTGGCAAGGTTCCTATATATAATATTACAGGCAAATTAAGTTTATTTAAAATATTTGATGCTCCGCCCACCGCCCCTGCAAATCGGTTATTATTTGCGATTATAAAGCAAACTATTGAACTCATAACATTCCGCTTTGGTACACATTAAGCCGAATGCAATATAAACATATCCTCCAAATTACAATCCGATAGGAGAATCATAGAAGTTATTCAAGGCGACGTTTTCAGTACAAATGTTTGGTACGAGCAGCAGCCTGCGCGCTGCTTTGAGCAGTTGACGTCGACGTCGGCGTTGCGTCGTGTCGTTGTCGTGTGAGTGCAAGCGAGTAAGCTATATGTAGTAGAAGTAGTTGTGCAGTATTTCTGTTTGAAATTATGAGTGTGGTAACGGATTTAGAAAATTGGGAGAAGGGTATCTTACTGTCGGGCGCCTTTACCCACTGGTTTTTCTTCCTTATTTTTTTTATTCATTATATTAAAAATTGTATATTAATATAAATTTGTTTATGGTATATACAAATTGGTAATTGTCTAGATAACGGGCTCATCGTTAATCGCGACGCAAGAATTTTTTGATTTTCACTTTTATATGTAAAAAAATCACCTGAATCCAAATCCGGTTACGCTAAAGTGCTAAATTAAGTGGTTTAAAAGATATTAACAAAAGAAAATGCACAAAACTGCCGTAAACAACACTGTTTATCGATAAATTCGACACTTTTCGCACGTAAAATGTATTGAACAACACTTTTTCTCTTGTAACCAACACTTTTTGTCCGCGCAATTCAAATAATAAAATTTATAATCAGAAGGATACAATAAAACAATGGACTGCAGACAAAAAAAAAAAAGCGCGATTTTTTTTTAAAAAAATTTTTTCGCCTGACGGCGATATTTTCTTTTCTTTTTAAATTTTGTTTGTCTGCATGTTTTTTTTTGCGCCAAAAATGCCTTACATATGCAAGCACACGCACATGAAATTCATGTGCATAGTGTAGTTGTATTAGTAAGCAGTGTTGTTGAGCGCAATATTTTATTGTTTTTTGTTTATAACTTTTTAATTACTTAACTTAGCACTTCAGCGTGAATTTTTTACATTTTATAGGTCAAATCCCGAATTTTTTACGTCGTGATTAACAATGAGCCCGTTATCTAGACATTCGCCTACAAATTAACTGAAAATCCATGGCCTCTTACAGTCCAACTAGTTTTCCTTCATTACGACTGCGAATGAATTAACTTCAGCTTTCCTTACTGGTTTGCAGATCTGCTCCTGTAGGCATGGGGTTATGTTGTAACTTTTCAAGCAAGTGTATATCGATATATCGATGTATTATTATCAACGCCTTAAGCTCAAAAGAACGATGGGTAACACTTAATTATTTTGTGGACTAATTTGATAAGCTAACATTAAGTCCGGCCGTAAAGCAAATACACCATGTGCCGTACTAGTAATCGTAAATTAAATAAAACCTGTCACTCAAAACTTGTTTTGTGGTTCCGAATAAACATAGTAATAACTTAAGCATACATTTGCACAATTTTTGTCGTTGATGTGCCTTGTTGATAGAGCACACTTGCACCTTTACACAGCCATACCAGCATTCGGAGCTATCACGTCTCTATTGAGAACTCGCCGAATGATGCTCTACAGTCTGATTTCATAATCACACTATAAAGTTCTCAGTCAACCTAGCCGGTAAAAATACAAATTACGCTTAGAAAATCTTTGGTTTACTCAAAAGGACCAATAAGTTCAAAATGCAACAAATTGCGGAATATCATTTTGAAGGTGCATAAAACATATAATACATAATAATCTTGTTTTTTTGGTCCGATCGGAAGGAAATTTTGACGATTCTGATATTTATTCAAATGTGTTTTGAAGCAGAAATAATCATTTATACGATTTTTACTTATCGTAAATTATATATTTGCGAGGGCGGTGTACAGATACATGACCTTTTATTCCAAATGGACTTTCGAGCATTTTTTTTTTATCTCACAAGCAAGGAAGTTTAAATAGTTATACCCGCTACTCATAGAGTAGAAGGGTATTATAACTTTGTTCGAACCGAAAATGTATGTAACAGGCAGAAGGAGACACCTCCGACCCCATAAAGAATATATATTCTGAATCAGTATCAACAGCCGAGTCGATATAGCCATGTCCGTCTGTCCGTCCGTGTGAACACCTGAATCTGAGCTATTAGAAGAGCTAGAGTTTCCAAATTTGGTGACAGTATGTGTTATTACTGCAGGCTGATCAAGTTTATTTTTTATTTTTGCCACGCCTCCACCCGCCCCCATAAATTGAAAAAAATTGATTACAGTCGCAATATTAGCTTTACAGCAACAGTTTTATATAAACGTTATAAATACCATCTTGCGGACGTTTCGTTAAAATTTCAGTAAGATTGGACTATAAATATGGAAGATATTAAGGAAATAGTAGTGCCATGTGACCACGTGTTTTTGTCTGTTTTGTTATGTTAGATATGCAAGATCGAGGTTCAACTCCGGCGGCAAGCTATTTTTATACCCTTCGACCATTGAAAATGGTCAAAAAAGGGTATACTAACTTTGTGCAAAATGTATGTAACAGGCATAAGGAGGCGTGGCAGACCCCATAAAGTATATATATTCTTGCTCAGGATCACTAGCCGAGTCGATTGAGACATGTCCGTCTGTCTGACCGTCTGTCCGTCTGTATGAGACAACAGATCTCAGCTATTAAAAAAGCTAGAGATACCAAATTTGGCATGAAGATAAAGTTTATGTCAAATGTTTGATGCCACGCCCACCGCCCCCGCAAATCGGTTATTTGCGATTATTAAGCAAAGTATTAAACGCATAACGTTCGGTTTGTATAAAGCTAAATGCAATATGAATATATCCTCCAAATTACAATCCGATCGGACCAATAACACAGAAGTTATTCAAGTCAACGTTTTCAGTACAAATGTTCGGTACGGGCAGCAGCCGACGCGCTGCTTTGAACAGTTGACGCCGACGTCGACGTTGCGTCGTGTCGCTTTACTCTTTACGCGCGTCACTGTGTGAGTGCGAGCGAGTAAGCTATATGTACTAGAAGTATTTGTGCAGAATTCTCTGTTTGAAATTATGAGTGTGGTTACACGTTTGTAACGGATTTAGAAAATTGGGAGAAGGGTATCTTACTGTCGGGCGCCCGACTGTAGACTTACCCACTTGTTTTTTTTCAATTACATGTTTTAAAATTATTGCACTGATCATCATTTATCGTGGTTGCCGAATAGCTGCAGCGGCTGCGTGGATGTGGTCGCTGACTGTCGAGGGGAAAGGCACGAGTTCTAATCCTACCCAACCCCGATGCAAGTGGATGATATTTTTGGATGTTAGCTTTTTTTCAAGCATTTAAAATATATTAAGTTTAGTATTTTAAACGCAACGCATTTATTTGATTAAACAGAATTTGAAGGGGAGTAAGTTGGTATTGTCTTACACACACAACACACACACGAGACACAATAATAATTTGTTTTTGTCCTGTACGACAAGCTGAATGGTCTTATAATGCAACTTTGCCGATCTAATTAAACACGAGCTAAAGGCTATAAATGCAGACTGCGACGTCTAAGTTTTTTGGAGGTTCATGGTTCAAGTCCTCGCGGGGGTGGTGTTTTGAGCCAAAATTTTTAATTTTGTTTTTATACCCTTTGAAAACGGTCAAAAAAGGGTGTACTAACTTTGTGCAAAATGTATGTAACAGGCATAAGGAGGCGTGGCAGACCCCATAAAGTATATATATTCTTGCTCAGGATCACTAGCCGAGTCGATTGAGACATGTCCGTCTGTTTGTTTGAGACAACAGATCTCAGCTATTAAAAAAGCTTGAGACACCAAATTTGGTATGAAGGTTCCTTTATAATCGGGGGAAATGAAGTTTATGTCAAATGTTTGATGCCACGCCCACCGCCCCCGCAAATCGGTAATTTACGATTATTAAGCAAAGTATTAAACTTATAAAGTTCTGCTTCGGTATGTATAAAGCTGAATGCAATATGAACATATCCTTCAAATTACAATTCGAGCGGACCACTAACACAAAAGTTATTAAAGTCAACTCTTTCAGTACAAATGTTCGGTACGAGCGGCAGCCAGCGCGCTGCTTTGAGCAGTTGACGCCGACGTCGACGTTGCGTCGTGTCGCTTTACTCTTTACGCATGTCGCTGTGTGAGTGCGAGCGAGTAAGCTATATGTAGTATAAGTATTTGTGCAGAATTCTCTGTTTGAAACTATGAAAGTGGTTACACGTTTGTAACGGATTTAGAAAATGAGAGAAGGGTATCTTACTGTCGGGCGTCCGACTGTAGCCTTACCTACTTGTTTTTCTGTTCTATTTGTATCTTCTTTTAAAATTGATGTGAAGTTTTATCTTATTTAAGGCCAGTTTAAATCTTAAGTGATATTTTGCATCAATGTCCAAACGACACATCTGTTTGGATGTATTGAATTTCTTGATAAATATGTGAAGCATTATATAGGCGTCTCTTTTACACATTCATCATTAAAAACCCTCTGATAAGTTCTAACTGGAAGAAACTGAAAGCAAATTGACAATATCTAATTAGAACCGCGTGCAACTTTCATAGTGAAAACAAATTTGAGACTGTGAGACGTGTTTTTTCGCATTGTTGTAGCGGGTATACCACAGCGGGCGCTCTCGACTTGTTTAATTTTAATTTTGTTTTTCATTTCTTAAATAATTTGTTTTCATTATTTATGTTTATTTGGTATACTTTAAAAATATAAAATGGAAATGCTTGGTCTCTGTCCGAATAGTTTGAAACTAAATCATTATTGAATGAAAATAAATATGTAATGAAATGTATATATTTTGATAAATACTTAACACATATATATATAATATTATGGCACCATCGATAAAATAAAAACCAGAAGAAAGCAAAGCTTTCGACACGCCACAGATTACACAGCCCCACAAAAATTTTTTTTTGTCATGATCTGGGTATGCGACATATGCAGTTATATGTATTTTGGGTCGCTGAATTCGAATCCGGAGTCGGAATTATTTCATCACGTCTGGATTTCGACATAACCTCACAAAACTGAAAAATTTTAAAATTTCCCCAAAAAGATATAGAATCATGATCTGGTCATGCGATATATGTTTTCTCATGTATTTTAACCTTCTAAATTCGATTTTTTAATCAAAATGTATCCTGTACGTATAGGTTTCGTCTTAACGTCAAAAAACATGAAAAATAATGGGGGGTCCGAATCCGAAGTCAAAATATTTCCAGGACGTATACTTTTTGACATAACCTAAAAAGTTTTTTTGAAAAACTGGATTTTTTTGTTCTGGATTCAGCTAAAATATTTGTAATGATCATTCATGAACTAACCTAAAATATAAATGCATTAGAAAAACAAGAAAGCAAGGCTACCTTCGGCTTGCCGAAGGTTTTATACCCTTGCAGTTATACAACGGACTGACTGATTGTTCCTATAACAGCTATAGAATATAAGCGTCTGAGATATTTAAATGGAAAAACTAAGGGCGGGTTTCTGTATAACTTTAAAAAGTATTGATAATGTGCGGTATTTCCGAAAACAAAAACATACATGCATACAAAAACCCTGATTTCAGCCGATTGTTTCTATGGCAGCTATATGTTATAGTGGTCCGATTTCGATACAATGACAGTACATTAAGAACGTAATAAGAATAAGATTTTCCAAATCTTGTTGCAATATCTTGAAAAACAACAAAAATCGGCCGATAGCTTCTATGACAGCTATACGATATATCGGTCCGATCTGGCTCGTTCGTATTTACAGCCTACAGCAATAAGAAGCTTGTGTGCCAAGTTTCATAAAGATAGCTCAAAAACTGAGAGACTAGTTTGCGTTGCAACAGACGGACGGACGGACGGACAGACGGATATCCATTTTTCGACTCCTCTGGTGATGCTGATTCAGAATATATATACTTTATAGGGTCGGAGATGTCTTCTAAGGTGCGTTGCAAACTTCTGGCTAAAATTAATATACCCTCTGCAAGGGTATAAAAATTACAGGAGAAACAATGACACCTGAAAAATGCCCATTGCAAAAGCCGTTAAAACAGTATTTAAAGTGGTATTTTAGAATGGAAACATTTTTTATTTTCAAAATCTACATTAACAACATTAATAAACTTAGTTTTCAAACCAAAAACCCAGTTTTTGAAAAATTTTTGAAAAATTGTTTAGGTTATGACAAAAAGTATACGTCCTAGAAATATTTTGACTTCGGATTCGGATTAGGGAGGCCCAAAAACATATGAAAACATATATCACATGACCAAGTCATGACCCCCCATTATTTTTTGGCGCTTTGAAGATTTTTCATGT
Source organism: Zaprionus kolodkinae (assembly GCA_018901885.1). Lineage (NCBI taxonomy): Eukaryota > Metazoa > Arthropoda > Insecta > Diptera > Drosophilidae > Zaprionus > Zaprionus kolodkinae. Next base: position 988,295 of record JAEIFM010000212.1, on the reverse strand, counting down.
TTTTTGAGGTTAAGTCGAAATTTAGACGTGCAGGATACATTTTGATTAAAAAATCGAATTTAGAAATACATGAGAAAACATATATCGAATGACCAGATCATGATTCTATATCTTTTTGGGGAAATTTTAAAATTTTTCAGTTTTGTGAGGTTGTGTCGAAATCCAGACGTGATGACGTAATTCCGACTCCGGATTCGGATTCAGCGACCCAAAATACATATCACTGCATATGCCGCATGCCCAGATCATGACAAAAAAAATTGTTTGTGGGGCTGTGTTATACACCGTTGAAGAAATTTCTCATTTCAGGTCAGATTTAAGTTACTTTCATTGTAAAGGGTTGGGTTATGGTAAACAAAAATGGGTTTTGCGAATCCCCTTTTTTTCTGATTGTTCCTATGTCAGCTATATGTTAAATTGATTTGATTATAATGCAATTTTGTAGGTATAATATTTTAATATACAAGTATGTGGTAAGTTTGGTAACGCTATTTTGAAAATTAACATAATCGGTTTATAGGTTGTATGGCAGCTATACGATATATGGGTCGGATCTAGCTCGTTGCAACTTAAATGTGTGCAGCAATACGAAGCATGTCTACCAAGTTCTATTAAGATAGCTTTAAAACTGAGAGACTAGTTTGGCGTTGCAACAGATGAATGGACGGACAAAGCTTCCTTGCGATGTTGCTCCAGAATATAGTCATGGGATCGAATATGCCTTCTAGGATGCGTGCAAGGTTTTGGCAAAAATTAATATAGCCTTTAAAGGATCTTTTATCCAGTATCGCTAGAAAACCCAGCGATTTTGATATTAAATTATGTATAGAATAAATGTAGTTTTTTATTTATAGAATATTAACCTATCAGACGTTGAAATCTGATTGGATTCAAAATATATAAGTTTTTTAAGTGAACGTGCTCCCTAATCCCCAAGTGTGTCGCTTTACCATTAGTGTGTATGATATCTCATTGCTTTTATAGAACCAATCAGTGATGAATTAAGAATTTTGTTAAAGTTATTGTCTGGTTGCAGCAAATATACTTCATTATATATAATTAGCATAGAGAAAGTAGGTAAAGGCTGAACCAAAGATCTACAAGGATATAAGACCATCGGTAACCCAAAGGTAGCCTTCCTTTCTTGTTATTTCACGTATTCAAAAAATCATAAAATACCTAACATTAAAAATGTATGTATACATATACAACTTTATATTACATACATATCTATCGTTCATCTCGTTACAGAGAACCGCAAGATGCATGGCATCAAGCGTGTGTTCGTCTTCTGCATCATGATTGTGATTTTGCCAGCGACTCTGATCATTATGCCACTTTATTTGCGCAAGTCGATATTTTCAGACGTAATTTATCCTGTTGCGGAGTCAGACATTATTGAAATACGTGATGGTATTTCCTCCATTTTCTGTGCAAAGCATACACTGCGGATGAACAGTAGCTTTAACGCTTTTCAACTGCAGAACAAGCCTGAGATATCGACGAGCCGGAAGCACATTAGGTTGAAGAAGTCCATGACTCTGCCAGACGATACTCTGGAGTACTGGGGGTTCTTTCTACTGAACGGTGCTAAAGTTTCGGTGAAGGTGTGTTCGCGTTATAGCGGATCCCGCATTCTAGTGGTTAAGGGAAAGCGCGAACTCAAGCTGTGCGGCTTGTTAGATCACAACAAAAAGGATGCCAACTATGCGCCGGGGCATGACCAGGTCAAGGTGTTTTTTGAGGATGTGGCTGAAATAACAGAAGAGAAGGTTCCTACTGAGGGTCTTCTAGAACATGAGAATCATGGCGGTGAAGATTTTGCCGATGATCATCCAAATGTCCATGTGACTTCTACTTCGCTATCACCATCAGCAAAGCGACAGCACAAAAAGCTCAAGAAAGGATCGCTAAGTACAAACTATACGAAGCACGCGCCCGAAAGGAGACTCAACGCGACAATTTTTTCGGAGTACCAGTCTAATGTGGTGTTTACAAGTGCGATCAAATCAAATTCAACATCGACGCCCATAACTGTTGCTAACCGCTTTAGGCGACATAGTGCCTGGGTGCACGACCAGCAGAAACGTCAACTCTACGACCAGCTTTATAAGACAAAGCAGCGTAAGAAACGCGAAAACGTCTATGACCGCCGATATAGTCATGGCGGCAACGCGATTAACTTTACGCAGACTGACGAATCCAACTCTATATCCAGCTTCGAAACCGGACTTTTCGACTGCTTCAACGGCGCCATTTTGCTGGCTGAGGGTTTTCCAACGAAGCCGTCCTGCCGAGACACACACTTCCTGGAGAAAGGGAAGCACGACACGGTTAAGCAGAACATCACTGCAGATGGCTACTATTATTACATCTTCTACAGCGACAATGACGAGGTACAAAACGATATTCACGCGATGTTTGATATATACAAACCAACATTCCAGTACTCCAACCTCAGCCAGTCCCGTGGCTGTCTCAATAGAACCCACTGCACCTTTAACATCGGATTCCTATCCGACGAGATAGTCGTGGTCGAGGTGCCAACGCGCGATGGCATAGAACACGAGGAGGACGACATTACCAATCTAATCTCGACGTGTCATCCTCGCAGCGAGATCTACGCCCTCTTTCCCATAACGGTACTTGTTCTGATATTGTGCTGTTCGTTTCTCTAGAAAACTTTTAGATTCGGGCTTCGATAATCTTGTGATATTCTTTTTTTTAAATTTGTTGAGCAAAGGTGCACCCCGAAAAGTATCATCTATTCAACTATTCAACTTATAAGATTGTGTTAGCAAACCTTACTTTAAGCTCCCAACAAAAGACATACAATTAAGTGAAATGTCAATGTAATGTAACAATGATTGAAAATTACACAGCCCCACAACAAAATTTGTTTGTCATGATCTGGGTATCTGTATTTTTTCGCTAAATCCGTTTGAATTTTGACATTTTAAAAATTTAAAATTTCGGGAAAAATATATAGAATCATAATCTGGTCATGCGATATATGTTTTCTCATGTATTTTGACGTCTTTATCCGATTCTTTATTCAAAATCCTGCAAATCTAAGTTTCGACTTAACCTCAAAAAACGTGAATATCTTCAAAGCCCCAAAAAATAATGGGGGATCAGTACCTGGTCATGTGATATATGTTTTCATATACTTTGAGCAGTTGACGTCACGACGCGTCGCGTCGTGTTAGTCTTTACGCGCGTGTCTGTGTGTGTTTGAGTGAGTAAGCCATTTACATGTATAATAGAATAAGTTGTGCAGAATTATCTGTCTGAAATCATGAGTGTGTTTAAATGTGTGTTACGCCCGACTGTAGCCTTTCCCACTTGTTTAAACTGAGAACTATTTAAATAAAAACAAGGCTAAAAATAAGGCTACAGTCGGGCGCCCGACAGTAAGATACCCTTCTCCAAATTTTCTAAATCCGTTACAAACGTGTAACCACAGTCAAAATTTCAAACAGAGAATTCTGTACAAATACTTCTACTACATATAGCTTACTCGCTCGCACTCACACAGCGACGCGCGTAAAGAATAAAGCGACACGACGAAACGTCGACGTCGGCGTCGACTGCTCAAAGCAGCGCGCAAGCTGCTGTTCGTACCGAACATTTTTACTGAAAACGTTGACTTGAATAACTTCTGTGATATTTCTCCGATCGGAATGTTATTTGGAGAATATGTTTATATTGCATTTAGCTTGATACATAACAAAGCAGAACGTTGTGGGTTTAATACTTTGCTTAATAATCGCAAATAACCGATTTGCGGGGGCGGTGGGCGTGGCATCAAACATTTCATATAAACTTGATCTGCCTATGGTTTATAGGAATCTTCATGCCAAATTTGGTATCTCTAGCTTTTTTAATAGCTGAGATCTGTTGTCTCATACAGACGGACAGACGGACAGACAGACAGACAGACAGACGGACATGTCTCAATCGACTCGGCTAGTGATCCTGAGCAAGAATATATATACTTTATGGGGTCTCCCACGCCTCCTTATGCCTGTTACATACATTTTGCACAAAGTTAGTATACCCTTTTTTGACCATTTTTAATGGTCGAAGGGTATAACCAGAAAGCAAAGCTGCCTTCGGCTTGCCGAAGATTAATACCCTTGCAGAGATTTTTCATTTAAAGATACATGTATGTATTTTATAGCTGTACTTCAAACACCAGTTAAAATGTAGTTGCATTGTAAAAGGGTTAGCTAATGATAACATATCGTAGAAATTATTTAATAGTATGGGTTTTTCGAAAAGCCCTTTTTTGACCGATTGTTTCTATGGCAACTATATGTTATAGTGGTTCGATTAGGATGAATGATGATTTGCAGAAATAATATGAGGTCGGAGATGCTTTCTAAGGTGCGTTGCAAACTTCTGTCCAAAGTTAATATACCCTCTGCAAGGGTATAAATATAAAAAAATCGGTGACGATTGCAGCTAATGGCTTTTTACCAAAGTGAATTATTAAACAATATAAATTTTAGCCTTACCGACCTACGGTCGAGCGTGCCTGACTGTAAGATACTCTTCTCCCAACTTTAAAAATCCACTACAAACGTGTAACCACACTTTCACACACACGCGTAAAGAGTAAAGCGACGCGACGCATCGTCGGCGTCGATGTCAACTGCTCATAGCAGCCCGCAGGCTGCTGCTTGTACCAAACATTTGCACTAAAAACATTGACTTGAATAACTTTTGTGTTCATATTGCATTCATCTTTAAGTATACCGAAACATAACATTATGACTTAAATAATGATCACAAATTACCGATTTTCCGGCATCAAACATTTGATATAAACTTGATCTGTCTATGATATATAGAAACATTCATACCAAATTTGGTGTCTCTAGCTCTCTTAATAGCTGAGATCTGTGTTTTCATACAGATGGACAGACAGACGGACATGGCACAATCGACTCGGTTAGTGATTCTGAGCTAAAATATATATAGTTTATCGGGTAAACTGCCGCGCCTGCAACATACATATACCGGTTGAACAAAGTTAGTATACCCTTTTTTGGTCATTTTCAATGGTCGAAGGGTATAAAAATATATATTAAATTTAAAAGACTATGTATGTAATACATACATGTATAAAAGTTAACATTTACATGTGCCTTGTATAGTTATATCTTAAAGTTAAGTGTATAGAAGTGTAAATAAATAATAAATCGTATTTCTCTATACAAATTACTGTATATTTTATCACTTCGCGGCTTATAATCGGTTTATCAAACACGTGAGTAAAACGTAGCTGCCGGCTATGACACTGCGGTTGCAATCTTGGCTACGGCTAACTACCATTGGACCCTTGATGACTGACGACAATATTGTATCTTATCAGGAAGAACGTGTGTGTCAAAATTATCATTGAGTTGTGCCGTGTTTGCAGCAAATGACTGCATAAAAACATATTAGCCGTACTTGAGTATAATTGAATTGAGTCGAGCGCGCCCGATAGTAAAATACCCTTCTCCCAATTTTCAAAAACCGCTACAAACGTGTAAACATACTCATTATTTCAAACAAAGAATTTTCACTAATTATCCTACTACATGTGCCTTACTCGCTCGCACTCACACAGCTGCGCGTGAAAAAAGTAAACCAAAGCGTTGCGACTTCGACGTCGACGTAAACTACTCATAGAAGCGCGCAGGCTGCAGCTCGTACCGAACATATGTACTGAAAACGTTGACTTGAATAACTTCTGCATTATTGGTCCGGTCGGATTATGTGTAATTTAAAGGAGGTCTGTGTTCTCTCTCCTACAGACGGACGAATAAACAGGCGGACATGTCTCATTTAACTCAGCTAGTGCTAGATCCTGAGCAAGAATAAATATGTATAGAACATGCAGTTCTTTTAAATTCACGCCTAATTAAATATAATTTAGAGGTAAATATATTAAATATAAATTTAGTATTAAGCAATCAAATTATTAAAAATAAACAAAACATCGAAAGAAAGTTATTATAATTGTTATAGCTTTATGTTTGCATATGTATGTATATTTACAACATTACATCTGGTAATATTAATATACCTTTTGCTAGAGTATAATATATTTTAGTATTTCAAATTTCTCTTCAGAGAGTGCAAATAAATCAACTCACCCTATGCCTAGAACCCTAAGAGCAAATTTCAAAGGTCCTCTCTTGCTCTCTTTAAGTGCCACGCTCTCTTAAAATTAAGCGGCAGCTCTTATACACAAGTTACAGCACTGGTGTGATTCAGTAGGAACTAATAAAAAAAAAAGTTCACTCTATCTCTAACATGAATTGCATTTACTCATTCTATTTAAATGTATTTTAAAGTAATATTTATTTAATTGGGTATTTATGGGTACTCCTATCAACTGTCCGATTTCGTGGAACGCCCACGCTTCCTCACTTATCTCTCTCTATTTCTCTTCTCATTTTCTCTGAGTCATTTATCTCTCTTCTTTGTGACAATCACAATTGCACTCATAAAAACGGGGAAACGCATGCGTTGTTTTTTGTCGCCGCTCTATGCTGTTCAATGTTCTCACGGGTCAACTAACACATACATACACAAGAGAGTTCTTGAATTATAATTCTCTCTTATTTATTGACTTACTCTCCCTCTTCTGTAGCCAGCATATGTTGCTCATGACGAAAATTCGAGTTTTTGCTGCCCACAGTTGTGGTATTGTTGTCACTACGTTCGCTCTCGTAAACACAGAGAGCCGGAAAAATATTTCTTGTAAATTACTATTTTTATTATGGTTACTGCGTTGCGGTAAAAGCTTTTTAAGTGCCACAATATAACAGATTGCATGAACTAAAAAATAATACAAATTAAACATTATCAAAACGTGAGTGTCAAAGTAAAAATCAACAAAAGTTTTCTTGCAATCTCTAGGAGCGTGGTATCCTGCAGTATAAAAGCAATAACGGAGAAGATGCCGAAAGCAAAACAGAAAAATAATTGTATTTATAATTAATTGTAAGTATGAACCACTGTGCAGTGGGTAGTGCTGTTATAATAAAACAAAAAGAAACAAAAAAAAAAAAACGGTTGAACATCTCTGGTCATCGCAAATTCGCTAAGCCCGCGAGCCATTTGTGATAAACGGAAATTTATGAACAAATGAAAACATCAACCCAGCCCATTTACTTTAACTTAACACAAAAGCAACAATCGACCTTTGGCTGTTATCTAAGAGAAAAGAACAGAGTAACGAGTTGCATTTGTTAATTTCGGACGTTCGCTATAAATTGGTAAAATATGTAAGAACAAGTGGCTAAGGCTACAGTCGAACGCCCGACAGTAAGATACCCTTCTCCCAATTTTAAAAGACCGTACAAACGTGTTAGCACTCTCATTATTTCAAAAGAAATTCTGCACAAATACTTCTACTACATGTAGCTTACTCGCTCGCACTCACACAGCGACGCGCGTAAAGAGTAAAGCGACACGACACAACGTCGACGTCGACGTCAACTGCTCAAAGCAGCGCGCAGGCTGCTGCTCGTACCGAACATTTGTACTGAAAACGTTGACTTTAATAACTTTTGCGTTATGAGTCCGATCATTGCATTCAGCTTTAAACATACCAAAGCATAACTTTATAAGTTCAATACTTTGCTTAATAATCGTAAATTACCGATTTGCGGGTATATAAATCTATTTTTTACCACATTGTATGAATCTTACAACTTAACGGCAAAGTTTTTAATTTTTCCACAAGGAAATAAAAAGATTCGAGACATTTTAAAATAAAGAATGCTCGCATTAATAAACTCAGACGTTTAGGAAGAAGCGCAATCCGCTTCAATGCGATAGACTGAGATTTCAACATTTATAATGATAATATAATACTATATATGCATGTCGGCCTTAAAAGCAAAAAGGAGTTGGTTAAAAAATCTGAAGAGCAGTTAAAGTGCGCAGCTTTTTGATTATAGGAACAACAAAATTATGAGCAACATACCAGCATACTGTAGAGGTACCCTTATTTTTATACCCTTCGACCATTGAAAATGGTCAAAAAAGGGTATACTAACTTGGTGCTAATGTATGTAACAGGCAGAAGGAGACATCTCCGACCCCATAAAGTATATATATTCTTGATCAGTATCAACAGCCGAGTCGATATAGCCATGTCCGTCTGTCTATCTGTCCATCCGTCCGTGTGAACACCTGGATCTATTAGAAGAGCTAGAGTTTCCAAATTTGGTGACAATGTGTGTTATTACTGCACGCTGATCAAGTTTATTTTGGATTTCAGCCACGCCCCGCCCTCCCCCATAAATTGAAAAAATTGATAACAGCCGCAATATTTGCTCTACAGAATCAGATTTATATATACGTTATAAATAGCATCTTGCGGACGTTTCGTTAAAATTTCAGTAAGATTGGACTATAAATATGGAAGATATTTCCCTCTGATTAGTTCTAACTGGAAGACACTGAAAGCAAATTGACAATATCCAATTAGAACCGCGTGCAACTTTCATAGTGAAAACAAATTTGAGACTGTGAGACGTGTTTTTTTCGCATAGTTGTAGCGGGTATACCACAGTCGGGCGCGCTCGACTGTAGCCTTTCCGACTTGTTATATACTATTATATAAAAAATATATATTGAAATAAAATGTTTAATATAATAAAAATAAAAATTAAACTAACGAAAAAGCAAAGTCGAAAGCATAAGTTAGAACGAGAGAGAGATATGTGCATTTTTGGCGCGTGCCAAAATTGGTTACATACACACACACCAGCGTCAGCTGCTTCTTCTTTAATTTAGACGTCCGTTAGAATACACAGACCTGCTTCAAGTCATGTGTATTGTCTCACACGCATATACATATGTATGCATGTGTGAGCATCGCGTGCATGTATTGTATGCATGCACGCATAAGTACAGCCAAACATCATAAAAGGCCAAATGTAACGCTTAATATATATTATTTATTTGATAAATACAAATGAGTTGAAAATAATTCAAAAATTTGTATGCTTTATAAATATAAATGTAAACAAATATGAAATACAACACATACAAAATTAAAATAGCTAATTTCTCTTTTCGCTGTGGGGAATCGAACCCTAGCCGTTTGCATAGGAGTTCGTCATCATAACAACTAGACCACCGTCGCAGCGCTCTACGCCCGTTAAAATTGCATATTTAGACCATTTCCTCAAAAATATCAATTTGTCTTGTAAAACAAAACCACTTCACATCGTATTTATCTAAATGTATGCCAAAGCAGAAAGTTAAGACTTCAATAATTTCTTTAAAATCGAATTTCAAATTAAATTTCAGATTTACGGGGGCGGTGGGCGTGGTACCCGAAATTTGAAAACGACGTTTACTGCCTAGGATATACAGGGATCTCCATGCCAAATTTGGAGTCACTAGCTTTCTTAATAGCTGAGAATCAGACGCTCATACAGACGGACAGACAGACATGGCTAGATCGACTCGGCTAGTGATCATGAGCAAGAATATATATACTTGATGGGGTCGCAGATGTCTCCTTCTGCCTGTTACGCACATTCCGACAAACCTAATAGACCATGTATTTTTTTAAAATCCATGGCCTTAATATATACACTGAAAATCCATGGTATTTAACAGTCAACGCCTAACAGTAACCCTTCTGTTTAGTTAAATATATGTTTTCATGTAAATGTACATATGTGTATACATATAGAAAAGTACGATATGGCAAGCGAAATTGTACAGAATAAGTGTTCTATCACATAAGTTACGGTTTTTTTTATTAGAATAAAAAGTATCTTATAGTAGACAGTTGACTGTAGATTTAATTTAATGCCAAATACATTTTTAGAAAAAAGTTTTTATTAAAGTGTGTTTTCTAAAAATACATTAATACATTACTTCTGATTAAATACTATTGTAACGGCGGATGTGCGGAATGATAAAAATACGCTTTGATAAAGCTGACCATGCTCAGTTTCCTTTTTGGCGCGACAAACTGAATGTTCATAAATTGCTTATATTCATATATGTATGTTTGCAACTCTGAGTCATGTCCATTCGAAGGCCTACCACCATCGCAAATCTAAAATTTGCTTATATTTAATGAAGTATTATGGTTGTCGTCCATTTTTGTAAAAACTTAAAAACACAATAATATTTCAGTTTCAAGGATAGTTTATAGTAGCTGCGATGAGTGAATTCTAACGAACGCCCAGCCAGACACAAGATTATGGCAAAACTAAAAAAAGCAAAGCCTCCTTTGGCACATAGAATACCCATAAAGCGATTTCTGTTTTAAGGTTACATTTAAGTCCCTTATACCTGTACTACAAACACGTGTGAAAGGATAGTTGCATTGTTTAAGTGTAGAGTAACAGTTAAGAATACATTTTAACAAATAAATAATTGAAGAGTATGGATATTCCAAGCAAAGCCAATTTTTATTCGATATAGTACTCCGATTCGAATGAATTTTGCAGTCATAATATATAAATGGTAACGCTATCTTGAAAACTAACAAAAATCGACTGATAGGTTGTATGGCAGCAATACAATATATTGGTCCAATTTTGCATGTTTCGACCTGCAGTAATAACAAGTAGGTAAGGCTACAGTTAGGCGCCCGACAGTAAGATACCTTCTCCCAATTTTCTAAATCCGTTACAAACGTGTAACCACACTCATCACACTCGGCGTCAACTGCTCAAAGCAGCGTGCAAGCTGCTGCCCGTACCGAACATTTGTACTGAAAACGTTGACTTTAATAACTTCTGTGTTATTGGTCCGATCGGATTGTAATTTGGAGGATATGTTCATATTGCATTCAGCTTTATACATACCAAAGCAGAACTTTATAAGTTCAATACTTTGCTTAATAATCATAAATCCGATTTGCGGGGGCGGTGGGCTTGCCATCAAACATTTGCCATAAACTTCACCTGCCCCGCATATATAGGAACCTTCATACCAAATTTGGTGTCTCTAGCTTTTTTATACCCTTGCAGAGGGTATATTAATTTTAGCCAGAAGTTTGCAACGCACCTTAGGAGACATCTCCGACCCTATAAAGTATATATATTCTGAATCAGCATCACCAGAGGAGTCGAAAAATGGATGTCCGTCTGTCCGTCCGTCCGTCCGTCCGTCCGTCTGTTGCAACGCAAACTAGTCTCTCAGTTTTTGAGCTATCTTCATGAAACTTGGCACACAGGCTTCTTATTGCTGTACGCTGTAAATAAGTCGGAACGAGCCAGATCGGACTGATATATCGTATAGCTGTCATAGAAGTTGTTGTTTTTCAAGATATTGCAACCAGATTTGGCAAATCTTATTCCAAATAACAATTCGATCGGACCAATAACACAGAAGTTATTAAAGTCAACGTTCTCAGTACAAATGTTCTGTACGAGCAGCAGCCGGCGCGCTGCTTTGAGCAGTAGACGCCGACGTCGACGTTGCGTGGTGTCGCTTACTCTTTACGCGCGTCGCTGTGTGAGTGCGAGAGAGTAAGCTATATGTTGTAGTATTTGTGCAGAATTTTTGTTCGAAATTATGAGTGTGGTTATACGTTTGTAACGTATTTGGAAAATTGGGAGAAGGGTATCTTACTGTCGGGCGCCCGACTGTAGCCTTACCCACTTGTTACCAAAGCCAAACTTTCTGCATTCCTTGGCCCAGTGTCCCTTAGAATTACAGCTGAAACAGCACACATCCTTATTTTTTGTCGTTGTCCAACGCCGTTTTATTTACCTCGTACACTTCCGGCAATTTTATTTCGGCGAACCCTCGTTTTACCTGTCCAACATTGCAAAACATTGCATGATCGCTTGATTTCGTAGTCCTTGGATTGGATTGCCTTGAAGCATGAGTTTGAATAGCTCCTCTTCATCCATATTAATTTCGTGTGCGCGCATAGCTTTGTCATCAGCATAATTACCAAAACTCTCAACTGCCATCCATTTTCTGTTTTCAAATTTGCGCATAGCTTCCACCTTGGATGTTTTTTCACCAAACATTAGCAGCACAGGATTTGGATTTGCGTGTAACCATGTACACCCCTTGCCTTTGATTTAGCTTATTATCAACATCTTTGTATGTAGCTCATGTATGTCATAAATGCTTGCAATATTTTGTACTTGAGTGCACAGTTGTCACCCGAAAATACACTTACAACATTAACAAGCCATACGCAACAACAACTCTATATTTTGGCATGTCCGTTCCAATGTGCTTTGCTCTGCAGTTTTGCAAATTTATTTGTTGTTGCTACCATCTTTCTCACTATACTCGCTCTCATTTTCACCGTCTTCTTCGTCGCCTTCTTTGTTTCCGCCGTCTTCGACGTTGTCGTCGTTTTCTTAAGTTTTCTGTTTCACCGTTACTGTTGGTTTGTTCGATATTTTTGCCTTTGTCAACATTTTTTTTGTCTTCCTTTTCAAATAATTCCTTCCTTGTGTAAAATTCAGTCTTGTTTTATTTCATCTCTTTTCGATGTGCACGCACTCGTCATCTACAAGCAACTGAACTCGATCTCAGCATTGCAAAGAGACCAAACAAAAACAGAAAAAGAGACAGCGATTCCTTCCAGTGAACTGGTCCCGTTAACATTTGCATATGTATTTGTCATATTCTTTGCTCTAACAGATCAATGAGGCTTTTGCTTATGTCAATATATGGTCATGTTCATGTATTCGTATACAAGCACACACACATAGGGACATTTGCAACACTAACTAAGTAACAGGCATAAGAAGGCGTGGCAGACCACATAAAGTATATATATTCTTGCTCAGGATCACTAGCCGAGTCGATTGAGACATGTCCGTCTGTCTGTTCGTCTGTCTGTTTGAGACAACAGATCTCAGCTATTAAGTTTATGTCAAATTCTTGAAGCCACGCCCATCGCCCCCGCAAATCGGTAATTTACGATTATTCAGCAAAGTATTGAATTTATAAAGTTCTGCTTCGGTATGTATAAAGCTGAATGCAATATGCGCATATCCTCCAAATTACAATCCGATCGGACCAATAACACAGAAGTTATTAAAGTCAACGTTTTCAGTACAAATGTTCGGTACGGGCAGCAGCCTGCGCGCTGCTTTGAGCAGTTGACGCCGACGTCGACGTTGCGTCGTGTCGCTTTACTCTTTACGCGCGTCGCTGTGTGAGTGCGAGCGAGTAAGCTATATGTAATAGAAGAATTTGTGCAGACATTTCTGTTTGGCTTTATTATTGGGGTTACACGTTTGTAACGTATTTGGAAAATTGGGAGAAGGGTATCTTACTGTCGGCCGCCCGACTGTAGCCTTACCTACTTGTTTTTTTTAATCTATGTAAACGCAGTTTACTTTATTTAAGTCCAGTTAGAACCTTAAATAATATTTCGCAGCAATATACAACAAAAACGACAAATCGGGTTGGATGTATTGAATTTCTCACAGAATTATGTGAAGTATTATACTGGGGTCTCTTTCTTTAACAGGAAATAACGAAAAGAAAAGTTGCAACATTAAATAAGAACCACGTGCAACTTTTACAGTTTTTTTTTCGCATAATTGTACCGGGTATACAACATTCGCGCGAGTTCGACTGCAGCATTTCCGTTTCCTCGTGTCTAATCTTTTTAGGCCATGGATTTAAAAAAAATACATGGTCTATTAGGTTTGTCGGAATGTTCGTAACAGGCAGAAGGAGACATCTGCGACCCCATAAAGTGTATATATTCTTGCTCAGGATCACTAGCCTAGTCGATCTAGCCGTGTCTGTCTGTTCTTCTGTGTGAGCGTCTGATTCTCAGCTAAATCAGAAATTTAATTTAAAATGCGATTATTAAGCAAAGTATTGAAGTCTTTACTTTGCTTTGGCATATATCTATATAAATTTAATGTAAACTTATTCTATAAATTGCAACCCGATCGGACAATAAACATAGAAGTTACGCAAGCTAAAGTTTTCTATTGATTTGTGATGCCTTGCCTGCAAGCTGCTGCCAGCCATGTGCGTTTTCGATCTTTTTAACGCGAAAATGGTTATGTGTGTGTATGAGATGGAAATTGTAACTTAGCAGCATAGATTCATTTATCAAATTTCAATAAATAATTTTAATATATATAAATGAATAACACTCGTCTTTCCTGTGCCCATTCAATCCAGTAGAAGGGTTATACTTGTACAAGAAAAATATGATATTTTTGAGAAAATGGTCTAAATATGCAATTTTAACGAGCGCGGAGCGCAGCGACGGTGGTCTAGTTGTTAGAATGACGGACTCCTATACAGACGACCAGGGTTCGATACTTCACGGCGAAAATAGAGTTTAGCTATTTAAATTTGTATGTGCTGTTGTATTTTATATTTGTTTACATTTATATTTATAAAGCCTATACATTTTTTAATTATTTCCATTTTTTTGTATTTATCTAATAAATAATATAAATTAAGCGTTACGTTTTTCCTTTTAAGATGTTTTGCATGCTGTACTAATGCGTTCATGTATACAATACGTGCACGCGAAGCTCACACATTCATACATATTTATATGCGTGTGAGGCAATACACAAAACATGAGGTAGGTCTGAGTAATTTTAACGGACGTCTAAATTAAAGAAGAAGCTGTTGACGCTGGAGTATTTTAATTTTTGTGTTTATTATATTAAAATTTTATTTTAAAATATATTTGTTTATGGTATATAAAAATAAAATGAAAATCCATGGTCTCTTACCGCGTGACTGTATCCTTTCCTACTAGTTTCCATTTTTCTTTATCTGGATGTATCTTTTTTAGAAGGGTAGCTGGCAGCCCTGATTTCCACACTCTGTTGTTGTGATTAATATCTTCCAAACATGTCTTGAAAGTGTGGCTGTAAAGTTATCTTTGCTGCTGAATATGTAAAATTAAGATATATGTATGACCGAATTCAGAAACCATAGATTGAATAAAGGGAATATTATTATTAGTAAGTGTTTTATCACAAATTTCATATATGCTCTTTTTAGCAGACATGTGGGTCTTACAGTCCGAAGTACCCCGTTGAGAACACGTTTATTTCATTGTGAGCTTTTGCTTGTATCCATAGAATGATTATATATAAAACAAAACAAAGGAAAATCACCTATCCAAAATTCTCTTCGATTTATCAACAGTTTCGATTAACTTACATCGCGTTTATTAGAGATAATCAATGATAAGCTAGCTTCAGATAGTAAAGAAATTTAAGAACCTATTTTTTCCCGTTGTTTGAACATTTCATCTTTAAATGACTAATCAATTCTTTAAGGCATAGAACTAAAAACTGGTTTCTATTCATTACAATACATTTTTTTTAGCTGTTTTGAGGTCAGAACAATACAAGTCAGACAATTTTCAATAACATATCTATCTAAATGTTTCATTTATTTTTATAGGTACCAATTAGATAACTATAATATTTAGGTATTCGATAAGGTGGTATGTTATCTTTTCTGTTGATTAGATATGGTTCAAAGTCAAGCTATGAAGAATTCGGATTACACAAGAAATATAGACATAAAAAGCTACGTTTCGATATAAATATAAGTATGCACTACAGACTATTTAGATAAAAGAAACTCTTTAATATTGTGGTCTCCTTTCTAGGAAATCTGTATAGTACCCAAATTCATTATAATAGCGAACACAAGCCAAATATGTACATATAAAGATCGAGCCATTTAACCATTAAGAATAACAAGTCGGACAGACTACAGTCGAACGCGCCCGAATGTTGGATACCCGTTACAATATACAAAAACAAGACGTCTCACAGTCTCAAATTGCAACCCCAAGGATAATAAAAATACTTAGTTTAGAAGGTTTGTTGGAATGTGCCTAACAGGCAGAAGGAGACACCTGCGACCCCATAAAGTATATATTCTTGCCCCCGTAAATCAGTAATTTGCGATTATTAAGAAAAGTATTCAAGTAACACTACTTTGGGATACATAAAGATAAAAACGATATAAACTAATTCAATAAATTTCAGCCCGATCGGATATTAAAACAAGTGGGTAAGGCTACAGTCGAGCGCCCGACAGTAAGATACCCTTCTCCCAATTTTTAAAATCCGTTACAAACGTGTAACCATACTCATAATTCCAAACAGAAATTCTGCACAAATACTTCTACGAGATATTGCTGACTCGCTCGCACTTACACACACACGCGTAAACAGTAAACAGACAAGACGCGACGTCGACGTCAACTGCTCTAAGCATCGCGCAGGCTGCTTCTCGTACCGAACATTTGTACTGAAAACGTTGACTTCAATAACTTCTGTGTCATTGGTCCGATCGGATTGAAATTTGCATTTAGCTTTATACATACCAAAGCAGAGCTTGATAAGTTTAATACTTTGCTGAATAATTGTGAATTACCGATTCGCGGGGGCGGTGGGCGTGGCATCAAACATGCCTATGATATAGCCTTTGCGACTAGTTATACCCTTCGACCATTGAAAATTGTCAAAAAAGGATATACTAACTTTGTGCAAATGTATGTAACAGGCATAAGGAGGCGTGGCAGCCCCATAAAGTATATATATTCTTGCTCAGGATCACTAGCCGAGTCGATTTAGCCATGTCCGTCTGTCCGTCTGTCTGTCCGTCTGTCCGTCTGTCTGTCTGTTTGTTTGAGACAACTGATCTCAGCTATTAAAAAAGCTAGAGACACCAAATTTAGTATGAAGGTTCCTATATATCCATTTTCAATGGTCGAAGGGTATAACAATATGACAAATTTTTACTCACGTGAGGACTTGAACCAAGGAACCTCCAAAAAACTCGAACTGTACACTCTGCAACTTTAACCACTCTGCCATTGGTGTATTACTTTTTGGATCTGCAAAGTTGCATTATAAGACCATTTGTTGTACAGGATAAAAACAAATTTGTATACTTCCCATAACTTAAACTTTAAATATGATAAATGTAAATGCTTCAAAAAAAAAAAAGATTTGAACTCAGTACCACTTGCTCGATAGTCAGTGACCACAACCACTCATCCACTGCATCTATTATGCTGTATTGAAATTGCAATTATTATCAATGCTAATAATATTGGTATATATAATTAAAAATAGACAGTAAGATACCCTTCTCCCAATTTTCTAAATCCGTTACCACACTCATAATTTCAAACAGAAATACTGCACAAATACCTCAACTACATATAGCTTACTTGCTCGCATTCACACAGCGACGCGCGTAAAGAGTAAAGCGACTTGACGCAACGTCGACATCGGCGTCAACTGCTCACTGCAGCGCGCCGGCTGCTGCCCGTACTGAACATTTGTACTGAAAACGTTGACTTGAATTTCTTCTGTGTTATTGGTCCGATCGGATTGTATTTTGGAGGATATGTTCATATTGCATTCAGTTTTATACATGCCAAAGCTTAATACATTGCTTAATAATTGTAAATTACCGATTTGAGGGGGCGGTGGGTGTGGCATCAAACATTTGATATAAACTTCATCTGCCCCGGATATATAGGAACCTTCATACCAAATTTGGTGTCTCTAGCTTTTTTAATAGCTGAGATCTGTTGTCTCAAACAGACAGACGGACAGACAGACGGACATGGCTAAATCCACTCGGCTAGTGATCCTGAGCAAGAATATATATACTTTATGGGGTCTGCCACGCCTCCTTATGCCTGTTACATACATTTGCACAAAGTTAGTATACCCTTTTTTGACCATTTTCAATGGTCGAAGGGAAGAAAATTTCCTAACGCCGATGTTGAAGCTGGATCTTTCTGTTTGAGTAACTAATATAAAACAAGTGGGTAAGGCTACAGTCGTGTAACCACACTCATAATTTCAAACAGAGAATTCTGCACAAATACTTCTAGTACATAAAGCTTACTCGCTCGCACTCACAAAGCGACGCGCGTAAAGAGTAAAGCGACACGACGCAACGTCGACGTCGGCGTCGACTGCTCAAAGCAGCGCGCAAGCTGCTGCCCGTACCGAACATTTGTACTGAAAACGTTGACTTTAATAACTTCTGTGTTATTGGTCCGATCGGATTGTAATTTGAAGAATATGTTCATATTGCATTTAGCTTTATACATACCGAAGCAGAACGTTATGGGTTTAATACTTTGCTTAATAATCGCAAATAACCGATTTCCGGGGGCTGTGGGCGTGGCATCAAAAATTTGACATAAACTTGATCTGCCTATGATTTATAAGAACCTTCATGCCAAATTTGGTATCTCTAGCTTTTTTAAAAGCTGAAATCTGTTGTCAAACAAACAGACGGACAGACAGACGGACATGTCTCAATCGACACGGCTAGTGATCCTGAGCAAGAATATATATACTTTATGGGGTCTGCCACGCCTCCTTATGCCTGTTACATACATTTTGCACAAAGTTAGTATACCCTTTTTTGACCATTTTCAATGGTCGAAGGGTATAAAAACCGACAAATACACGTGGTCAAATGGGACTACTATTTACTTAATAACTTCATATTTATGGTGCAATTTTCAGGAAAACGTCAGCAAGAAAGTATTTATAACGTATATATAAATCTGTCGTTGTATAGCTTAGATTGCGCCTGCAATCGATATTTTTCAAAAATAAACTTGATAAGCGTGCAGTTATTACACATAATGTCACAAAATTTGGTAGCTTGCTCTAACAATAGCTGAGATCCAGGTGTTCTCACGGACAGCCAGGCAAACAGACGGACAGACGGACATGGCTCTATCGACTCGACTGTTCATACTGATGAAGAATATATATACCTAAGCATTTTTTAAAGAACCTGCATTATTTCTCGAATCACCGTACCTAAAAGTTATCAATTTATTTTGTACATATTATTAGCAAACAGTAAATTTCATTAAATAACGGTCTGCATTATGCCAAGTGTAATCAAATGGTATTGGACATTTTACTTGTTTCCGGCAGAAAATCTTTCAAAAATAGTACAAATGTAAACGGTCAACAGTCATTTCCATTATCTCGGGAATTTAGCGATTGTATCCGTTCTGTCACGTGCAAATTCTTATATTCCCCACCCTCCTCTTTCATTCCACCATCTTGTTTGGGGTCTGAGTTGAATTTGTTAAGATTTTGACAAATCGATCCTCGTCATCCATGGAGTCCTCATTGCTGGCGACAGTTCCTAAAGCCTCATTTGGTGTCGGGAGAAACTCACTGATGCCCAACTTCTTAGGCAAACGATCAGATGTTGGCAATACGCCAAAGGGCTTAAGATGGTATATCAAATAATCCATGACGTACATTAGTTTGGGTTCAACATAGTGAAAAGAAATGGCGTTATCCGAGCAGCAATCAAGACCCTAAAATAAACTAACGTTGATAAAATGTCACCCTTGTAATGCCATTAATTTAAATCTCACATCATCTGTTCGGTAGAAAATATATTTCCAATACCAAAAGTCCTTGTCTTGATTCGGTATAAGATGGTGTTCCGGCACAAAAGGAAACATGCGACCACGTCCATTGGAGTCCCGAGAATCGCCTGCAGTCACATTCAAGTTCTCCATACACTTGCCTATTTCTATGTCTTCGTTAATAACGGTTCCAGGCAGACAAATGTTGGGATTGGGAATTCCCTCAACTACAAAGCGACGCAGTGCCTCTTTACTAAGCACATATCCCGATCCACCCGACATGTAACCCTGCTTAACGAAGGGCTTGAATTTAAAACCAAAGTGCACGGGCGTGTTGGGATGGTAGGGGTACAGCATGTAGCGTAGATTCTCAATTACAGCGTAGGTGTCGTCGTCTGCTTTGTAAAACCAATCTGCATCTTCGAAATGATGCTTGTATACATACATAAAGGCCTCCTTCACCTTGCGCCAGAGATTCTGTCGCCCTTCGCCTACATCCAATTTGACTGTGGGCAGTTCGTCGTCTGCCTCAGAGCTCATGAAAAGCAGAATATTGCAACGTTTACCCCAAGTTCGCTTCACGTGGCGAGCTTTTTTCTTGTGGTTGGTAGGATTTGTCATAATCCAACAGAGCAAACGCACCTCTTTCTTAAGCTGGTCAGCAATAGAAAAATTATAGCTTGGCTGCTCGTCGGTGGGTTCCTTAAGTTCGATTTCTAATGCAAGAGTGTGATTTTGAAGAACACTTGAACTTTGAAAATTATCTCGGCTTTGTGTAAGGTACGCATCAAATCTGGCAATCGATGGCATGTTGAAAATTTGTATTAGACAACAACCCACAATGACACCAGCAGTAAAGATAAATGTCGGATGTTTCTTCCATTGAAAACCTAAATGGTGGCCTTTTTATCACGAGATAATTAGAGTGATATTTTGAATTAATACCTTCAGTTAGTAAGCCTGTTAGCATGCGTTGTGGTCGCATTTTATATTTAAAAATAAGTTAAGCAGATTTTTTAACAGTTTCAACACGTTTTTCAAGTAGTTATCAAAATGCACAATTCAAGCAATCGAGTGGAAGAACGAACGTATACTAAATAAAAATACTTCACGACTTTTTCATCAAAGTAAACCATTGGTTGCGCAAAAATTAAAAACTGATTAAAAACTGTTGAAACGGTTGTCTATGAGATAAATTCGTTCATATCTACGTTAGTTAGTTTTTTGATTACACTCATGAGCCCAAAACTAGAACGGTTTATACCGTTTTGTTCCTTTTATAAACAATTATCATAACTGAAGAAGATGATTTGCTTTAAGAGTGAAAATCTTAGTACAGTAACTGACTGAACTAATCAATTTTATAATACGTTTGCAAAAGACTTTCAAATACAACATTTTAAAAGTTTTGACAAAACTGGATGGCGCACGATCGTTACAAAAAGCGGAAATCATTATTTAACTCTCCTCATTTCTCACACACTACTGTATTAATTTCTTGTTAACGTTGCGATCTTCTTTTATTGTGAGACTAACAATAACACAGCCGCACAAAAAATTTTTTTTGTCATGATCTGGGCATGCGGCATATGCAGTTCTATGTATTTTGGGTCGTTGAATCCGAATCCGGAGTCGGAATTACGTCATCACGTAGGGATTTCGACATAACCTCACAAAACTGAACACAAAATTTCCCCAAAAAGATATAGAATCATAATCTGGTCATTCGATATATGTTTTCTAATGTATTTTGACCTTCTAAATCTGATTCTTTAATCAAAATGTATCCTGTACGTATAAGTTTCGACTTAACGTCAAAAAACATGAAAAATCTTCAAAGCGCCAAAAAATAATGGGGGTCATGACCTGGTCATGTGATATATGTTTTCATATGTTTTTGGACCTCCTTAATCCGAATCCGAAGTCAAAATATTTCCAGGACGTATACTTTTTGTCATATCCTAAAAATTTGTTCAAAATATCGTCAGAATCGTTGACTGAGCTCGCTGTATAATTTCAATGTTGGTTTTTGAAGCATTTCCCCATAGTTCACAGCCGTCTGTCCAGATGGGTTTCAGCATGGTATTAAAAAGGAGTACTTTGTATTCTAGACTAAGGGGAGAGATGCAATTAATAAGCCAGTGAAGATTGGCTGCTTTAAGATTCATATGTGTCCTCTTAGATTCTATATGTCGCCGCTAGGTGAGGCGTTTATCTAGGAAAACGCCAGGTTTGCCCATTCAGTGTGAAGGTTACATGTCTGCTTTTGGTCTCGTTTATCTTAATGCGCCAGTCCGCAAACCATCTTTCGATTATTTTAAGATGGCAGGCAAGTTGTTCTGTTGCCTTTGCTGGTCATCTAGATCGGCTAAGTATTGCGGTATCGTCAGCAAATGTAGAGGTTGTGAGCTGATAGTTTGCAGGCATGTCTGCTGTGTATAGAGTGTAAACAACGGGGCCCAGCACATTATCTAGGAAACTCCAGTACTATTAGCGCGGTCTTGTGAAGTCGATCTGTAACACTTAAGTGACAACACTCTTTTGATACGAGTCGAAAAATTTGTGTGCGTTCTGCGAAGCAGTTTCGTTTTCGTTGTACATTAGTCCTTCCAGCCAGACTCGGTAAAATGCTTGTGCAACATCTATGAATATAGCTGAACAGTATTCCCGGTGCTCAAAAGCGGTATGAATTTCGTTTGTGATGCGATTGACCTTTTCATGTCCAGGAGATTTTTTAACACTTTGGCTGAATGTTACTAGATTTATAGTTGGCAAGTTTTTAGTTACTGCTGTTTGGACAAATGTGTTGCTAGCAGAATTTGGTTGGAATACTTTCTGAAGATGATTGGCGAACGCATTAGCTGTATCTTCGTTGCTGCGTATCCAGCTTCCAGAGGGGCCTCGCAGTGTAACGACTATTTCTGCCGGTGACTGAATATTTTTGTGTACTTTCCACAAAGGGTTCTTTTTGCTGGTGGGCGATAGTTGCTCGATGTATAGATGCTGGGGATTTGTGATTCTGTCATTCTCTGCTTAGTCTTCGTTTTTCAAGTACTAGTTGTGCGATTTCACGATTTACCTTGCTAAGATTTGTCATTTTGTATGTGTCTGGAGGGATCGAAACCTTGGCTGCAGCAACAAGAGTTTGTTTGTTTTTGTGTGATTTGACAAGGCGATCAACATCGTCGTCGGTGAGTACTTTTTGAGTTCTGCAAGTGACTAACCCGTAATATTATTTCTTGGGATCTTTCTTGTTATTGCGAAGTCAATGAGATCCGGAGCTTATTTGGATCTGCTGGCCAGTATGTAGGCATACCCAGAGTCACATAATCGAGCTTGTTTCGCGGCTTAATGAGTGCGTTGTAAAGTTGTTTGCTATTTGGTGTCGAAAGGCGTGATCCCCTGTGCGTATGCTTTCAGTTCTGCTATAAAGGTGATGTTTGATGCGACTTCTGATAAGTAAACCAGTGCCCCCATGGGCTTTACCTTCGTGTGGTTGGGGGCGTAGAATAGGTATCCTGGAATTTGGAAGTTTTGCGTGTCTGTTAGATGTGTCTCGAAAATCAGCATGAGGTCAATTTTTTTTCCGAATTAGAACTGGACAAGTTCGAGTTTAAGCCGTGAAACGCTATTCGCGTTCCACAAAGATATTTGAAGTGGAGACATTATATTGAGTTGGATGACAAGAATCTGTATCAGCATATTTTGGTTTCGCATAAGCTCTTGCATTGTGGTTTGCATAAATGTCCTAAACTCATTTACAGTTTGCTGGAATGAGATCATCATCGTTTCAATGCCAGTTGATGCTGCGTTTGTTCGTTCAAGCTAGTTATTTTCTCTTATTCCCGAGTAGTAGTCGATTTTTGTGTTAACGGATTCACAGATTTAATACCCGGTTTTAAGGCACTAGCGAAGAAAACGCTAGTGCTGATACGATGGATAAGAGGGGGTGCCGTGTAAGAAGGGCCTGATTGTGGCGTAGTGTGACTAATGTGGGTGGTCTGAGTGCATATTGATTCTCCACGTTTGTACAGGCGGCTCTGTGATTTTCACCGCAGTTGCTGCACATTTTTTCCAGATATGTCTTCCTTGTTCATATGGCAGTTCGCTGTGCTATGAGCTTCACTACAGACTACGCAAATAGAAAGTACAGTACAGTTAGCCTTGGTGTGGCTATATTCTTGGCGGTTAGTGCACTGCACAGAGCGATTGAGCTTGTGAGGCTCTTCCACTGTGATACGCCGATGCAGTAGGAGCTGGAACTTGAAGATTGGGTGAACTTTTTTTGTTTTAAGAGTCTCTGGCTCCAACTCGATTTTGAACATTGCTTGTGGTTCCTTATTATACTCTTGCAGAGGGTATATTAATTTTAGCCAAAAGTTTGCAACGCACCTTAGGAGACATCTCCGACCCTATAAAGTATATATATTCTGAATCAGCATCACCAGAGGAGTCGAAAAATGGATTTCCGTCTGTTGCAGCGCAAACTAGTCTCTCAGTTTTTGAGCTACCTTCATGAAACTTGGCACACAAGCTTCTTATTGCTGTACGCCGTAAATAAGTCGGAACGAGCCAGATCGGACCGATATATCGTATAGCTGTCATAGAAGCTATCGGCCGATTTTTGTTGTTTTTCAAGATATTGCAACAAGATTTGGCAAATCTTATTCTTATTACGTTCTTAATGTGCTGTTAAAATTGTATCAAAATCGGACCACTATAACATATAGCTGTCATAGGAACAATCGGCTGAAATCAGGGTTTTTGTATGCAAACAAAAAACCAGCAGCAATCCAAATGTATTTTATATTTAGTATAACTGCAAGGGTATAAAACTTCGGCAAGCCGAAGGTAGCCTTGCTTTCTTGTTTTTCTTTAATTTGTTCATGACCATTTTCGCATTAAAGTCTTTTTCTTTGAGCGCTTCTTCGGTTTCAGTGGTCGAAACAGTAGCCTCAATCCCTTTGAGAACAACCTGTATGCCCTTTTCGCTTTTAATAGGTATGTATACAATTTTTTTTCTGCTATATCCAAGAATTTGGTTGGTAGACGATGGATCTACTCGATTTTAATTTGGATCTCCCTTTACGTAAAATAAATTTTCTCCTATTAGAGTGGCTATTTTGTTCACTAGTGCACTTGAGCTTTTTCCTCGAAGCAGACGTGAAAATCAATTAGTTTTATTGCATGTAAGATAAGCAAACCATTAGAAAGCCGTCTGTACATTGCAATATCTGTTTCGACTTCTGTTTTTTTTTTTACTGATACCACGATGTACTATATTTTAATTGTAGCTATTGGCAACTCTAAGAATTTGTTATAGTCCTCGGCTTATATGACTATTGTGATCAGTTTACACTTACCACTCGACTGTTCACCACAGCAACATAAAAAACAAGTGGGTAAGGCTACAGTCGAGCGCCCAACAGAAAGATACGCTTCTCCCTTCATACCAAATTTGGTGTCTCTAGCTTTTTTAATAGCTAAGATCTGTTGTCTCAAACAAACAGACGGACGGACGGACAGACGGACGGACAGACAGACGGACATGGCTAAATCGACTCGGCTAGTGATCCTGAGCAAGAATATATATACTTTGGGGTCTGTCACGCCTCCTTATGCCTGTTACATACATTAGCACAAAGTTTGTATACCCTTTTTTGACCATTTTCAATGGTCAAGGGTATAAATAGTGGTAAGCGACTTTCAACTGAAGTAGGAAAGCTAAATTTAAAGCCGCGTGATTACATTCGTAGGTAACTATTCCTAGTGGATGTAAATGGTAACATGACATTTAATAATTATATGTAGAGTCTTTAAATATTGTGACAAATATAGTGTGAATTGTCTTAAATTTCTTGGAACTTTGTAACGACCCCTTATTAACCATAAATTCGATTTGTATGCAATATCTTAAAGCTATATCCTTTTCATATGTAGCTATCTATTTCAACACGATCGTACTAAGGGCACAGAAATTATTCATAGTTATAATTCCCTTTTGAAATTGAAATTGCAGGGTCTTACAGTTCTAGGATTTTGTCAAAACCAAAAAAAGGAAAATAATAACGACAAAATATACAATACAGTTAATTCTGCACAAATTCTTCTGCCATCCGCAATACTAAAGCGACTCGTCGTGGCTACAAACAGAAGCTCCAAGCAGACCGATCCAGTTTAAGCTTCGAGGTAGATTTCTATAATATCCACAAATACGTGCTCCGAGTCAGAACTTAAAAGTCTTCATGCCGAATTTTGTATCTTTAGGCAGACCGACATGCCTCAATTGATTGAGATTGTGATACCGAGCAACACCACCCAATCGAGTAATATAATATACATATATACATTTAAATTTGGTATGTATGTAGTTAATAATAAAATTTTAATTCAACACGTTGAAATTATAATAACAAAATTAACAACAGAAGTATCAGAAAGAAATAAGATAATAAATATTTAAGAAAACAAATATGTACATTATATCTGACGCTTTGTGTTTGTCAACGTCAGCAAAATTGAACAATCGTCACGTTCACGCATTATATTTATTTGCTGAACTAAGCAACTTTGCATTACGCCAATAGCGGATAGTTGACACTTGTAACCGAACAGTAAACTGGTACAAAAGACTTTTTGAATTACATGAATAATTGTAGATTGTGAGAAAAATAAGATAAGCAAATTTCCTTGAAATAATTGATATTCTATCGAACATCTTACAGAAAATGTAAGCTGCCTGCAAAAAGGAAGCTAAACTTACGTAACGCTACCAAAGAGGTTAATGGCCCTTACCCTGCCTAAGGCCCATCTAATTTAATTTGATAGAAAAAATTATAACTATCAAACCAAATGACTACCAATAGTCTGCTGGGCAGATCCTTGCTCAGCGAAGGTAAGTAAGGATCTGTGATGTACATTATAAAAGATGATTACAGTTATTTAATTGTATACTCTTTAAGGGCGTTCAAACAAACGCTCGTTCGTCTCTCTCATAGTCGGATTAGTTGTGGGCTTTTGTCTCGCCGAACTCTTTGTATATTCTTCAGCACCGGAGCGGTCTGATTTTTTACCTTACGAAGGTCATCGACATGGTGATATCAACGATGCGCATCACAGTCACGATATGATCGACTTGGCCGGACCCGACCAGGATGTGGGCACACATGAGCATGTTCACGAGAATAGCAGCATTGCAGAGAAACTGTACAGTGAGGTAAGAGTGCTGTGTTGGATTATGACAAATCCCACCAACCACCAAAAGAAGGCACGTCACGTGAAACGAACTTGGGGTAAACGCTGTAATAAACTAATTTTTATGAGCTCGGCAAAAGACATCGAACTAGATGCTGTAGCGTTACCCATAGGAGAAGGAAGAAATAATCTGTGGGGCAAAACAAAGCAGGCATACAAATACATCTATGAAAATCATATCAACGATGCGGACTGGTTCCTCAAGGCAGACGATGATACTTACACGATTGTAGAAAACCTACGATACATGCTCTACCCCTATAACCCAGAGACTCCCGTCTACTTTGGATGCAAGTTCAAGCCATATGTTAAACAGGGATACATGTCTGGTGGAGCTGGTTATGTTCTTAGTCGTGAGGCCGTGCGTCGTTTTGTAGTTGACGCGCTACCTAATCCGAAAATATGCAAGAAAGAAGACGGGGGAGCTGAAGACGTCGAGTTAGGAAAATGTATGGAGAATGTGAAAGTGCTGGCTGGCGATTCAAGAGATGCTAACGGACGTGGTCGGTTTTTCCCTTTTGTGCCTGAACACCATTTGATACCTTCCCATACGGATAAAAAGTTCTGGTACTGGAGGTACATTTACTATAAAACAGATGAGGTACGATCTTCTGAATTTGGGTGAGATAATTGGCGTAACAAAACTTTCTCTTAGGGCCTTGACTGCTGCTCGGACAATGCCATATCCTTCCACTATGTATCGCCGAATCAAATGTACGTGCTGGACTACTTGATATATCATTTAAGGCCCTATGGCATTGTCAATACACTAGATGTTCTACCCACAAAGCTGAAACTAGGCGAGCTCATGCCTTCGCCTAAGGAGCTGAAGAAACCAAGAGAGGAGTCTGGAACAGAGAAAACAAAATAAGATACTAATGAAATACTAAATAGATACTATAGATACTATATATATATATATATATATAATATGTGTAAATATCAAGCCGAGTATATTTCAATTAGAAATAAGTAATTTGCCATATCCATTGTTGCCCTTATTTTTACTTTGCTCGGTATTTCGTTTAACTTGTTTTTAAGTTGCAAATTATTTGTACAAAAAACTAGAAATAACCAATTGATTGCTGTTATGTTAGTTTGTAATGAGTCCGTGCACTTGTCTAATTTAATATATATAGTTCTGTAAATATGTTTGTTTGTATATTTGCATACAACGCATTAAATCCTTCGAATTTTTAAAATTTTCATAAAAGGGATTCAATCATCGCAAATGTACGTAACATTTATAAGAAGACGTGGTAGACCCAACAGAATAAATAGAGTCGACTTAGCTGTGTTCGTCGGGCACACGCTTAGATGTTTTGGAAATACAGAATGGATGAGAATTAAAAAGGATCTGAAAGACGACAATTAAGGTGAGAAAGAAAATATCAGTACATCAGTACAGGATGAAAAGCTAAGTACAATTTTTCGGTTCAATGCAATATTTAAAGAGGCTACACCATTAAATCATAAACTGCACGAGAAAGCAAAAGCATTATCTACTTTATTTTCGGTATTTCAAGAACGAATTTATTACTTAATAGCTTTACTTACCCTACCATGAATAACAAGATTCGGTATTCTCTTATGATTACCGTACAGTCTAATACTTACTTTAAGCTGGAACTGACTCCCGGAAATAATATTAATTGAGTTATAATTCATTTTAATCATCTATTTATGACATACCTCATGAATATGCATTCTTTCAAAAGTACCTTTAAATTTTTTTGAATGGGTTATAACATTGCGGCAACTGTGTCGACAACATATTTTGGGTGCTGCGTTAAGTCGGCTAAAATTGACTATTAGATTGGAAAAGTTATTTAATTGACGGTAGCTGTTAAATTGGTTAATTCCCATTGAAAATGGTCAATAAAGGGTATAATAATGTATGTAAATGTATGTAACAGGCATAAGAAGGCGTGGCAGACCTCATAAAGTTATATACGTGTAAATTATAAGTTATATAAAGTTATATATATGTATATATTACTGCTCAGGATCACTAGACGAGTCGATTGAGCCATGTCCCGCTGTCTGTCTGTCCTTCTGCCTGTCTGTCTATCTGTATGTCCGTCTGCCTGGCTGTCTGTCCGTCTGTTTGTCTATCTGTCTGCCTGCCTGTGTGTTTTTGGATTTCGGACACATATCTTATTTTAGAGCCGAGTGTAATTGAAGCAAGGTTAGCAATTCAGATAATTCGTGTTATTCTTGTTAAGGGCCATGTGAGTATGCGAAGATTCTCACTCTTGACGAGCACGATGTCGCCCACTTGAAGCCCACGTTCATTCGACTTCCAATTGCACTCTCCTGCAGTAGATTCATGTACTCTTCTCGTCATCTCTACGAAAAACGTTTGCTGCAAGTAGGAAATTCAGCTTGTTGGCGCCTACAAAAATTTCTCTCGGGCGTCCTCGGGTGATGGGAAACACTTAAAAGCAAAAAAGTCGACAAATCCTGCACCAGTTCGATATGTTCAGTCTTTTCTGTGAAACATATAAAAATGTATATGATCGGTGTCATGTTCGAAAATGCGATTGTGTAAAAGACTGAAACACAAAAATCCACACCTTTTCCTTTGGCATGTTAGCCATTGTGTGCTCCATTTATCGCAGCCTAGCTTAAAAACATCTAGTGCATTTGTTGACGGAAATTGTCACAGTCTTTCAGTATCCAAATGGCTAAACCTAATAAGGGGTAACAGCGATCTTTATACAGCGTGTAGATTCTCTTGATAAAGAAGGTGCTGTAACTGAATAGTTCTATTGTTGGATGGGAAGCGTTGAAGTCAGGTCATGACCCCCATTATTTTTTGAGGTTTTGAAGATTTTTCATATTTTTTGAGAGTATGTTAGAAATATTTAAGAATGGCACCACTGTAAGTCTACTTATTTTCCTTTTTGAAAATAGAAGTTACGGTGCTTCATTCTTGATTCCGTTACCGAATAGGTTATGGGCCTAGAACGCGACATTGTGCGCATTAATGGAAGAATATTAAACAGAGATTTGTAAATTTATCACATTAAAAAGAACAGGAAAAGGAGAAGGGCATCGAGAATATATTGGTGGGATATTCAAATACCGCTAAGGCTTATCGACTTATCAATCCTTAGACACAAAATGTATAGTAAAAGAATCCAAGGATGTTGTGATTTTATATCACGAAATTGCACAAGATACTGGTTTATCGGTTAAAAAGTTCCTGGAAGATCCAATCGAATTCATAATGAAGGTTAACGTTAGACCAGACGAAGTGGTCGAGCATCAAGTAATAAAAGAGCACCAAGGAGGCATTGAAATCGAAATAAACCAAAATTTTGTCGTTCACGGAAGGAACAAAATCTGCTCATTGGTACAACTGAAGATGTTGTGGTGCCCAATAGTGTTAAAGAGGTGTTAAGCATGAGGCAAGCAGAGCAATGGAAAACCGCGATGCAGAAGGAGTACGATCAGTTGCAGACCATTAAGACATGGATCCTAGTTGGTCTGCCACATGGTCAGAAATGTATTGGCTGTAAATGGGTGTTTCCCTTAAAGTACGAAAAATATGGAAATCTGGAACGGTTTAAAGCTCTTTTAGTCGCAAAGTAATGAGGACAGCAATACGGCATAAACTATACAAACACCTTTTCACCAAAAGCATGATATTCGTCAATCAGATTGGTCGTTGCCTTATCCGTTGGACACAAAATGTATATGCATCAAATGGATATCTCATCAGTGTACCTAAATAGTGAATTACAGGATAAAGTATATACGATATGAGGCAACCTGAAGACTTTATAGATTCCAAATATTCGAAAATGGTACTAAAGCTGAACAAATTCTTATATGGCCTGAAGCAGAGTGTTCGTGAGCCAAATCAGACCCTGGACAATGCTCAAAATTGGGAATTGTGCCCTGTTCTTGTGAGCCAAGTATCTACACCTGCAAATTTGAAAAGAATTGAAGTACTACATATTATTGTTTATGTTGACGATTTAATTAATGCTTTTTCAAGAAAAAACAAGAAAGCAAGGATACCTTCGGCTTGCCGAAGGTTTTATACCATTGCAGTTATACAACTGACAACGGACTGACTGATTGTTCCTACAACAGCTATAGAATATAAACGTCTGAGATATTTAAATGGAAAAACTAAGGGCGGGTTACTGTATAACATTAAAAAGTATTGATATTGTGCGGTATTTCCAAAAACATACAATACCGCACATTATCAATACTTTTTTTTGCATACAAAAACCCTGATTTCAGCCGATTGTTCCTATGGCAGCTATTTTTTATAGTGGTCCGATTTTGATACAATTTCGACAGCACATTAAGAACGAACAACGCAAACTAGTCTCTCAGTTTTTGAGCTATCTTCATGAAACTTGGCACACTAGCTTCTTATTGCTGTACGCTGTAAATAAGTCGGAACGAGCCAGATCGGACCGATATATCGTATAGCTGTCATAGAAGCTATCGGTCGATTTTTGTTGTTTTTCAAGATATTGCAACCAGATTTGGCAAATCTTATTCTTATTACGTTCTTTGCTGTCAAAATTGTATCAAAATCGGACCACTTTAACATATAGCTGCCATAGGAACAATCGGCTGAAATCAGTGTTTTTGTATGCAAACCTGTTTTATTTTTGGAAATACCGCACATTATCAATACTTATTAATGTTACACAGTAACCCGCCCTTAGTTTATCCATTTAAATATCTCAGACGTTTATATTCTAAAGCTGTTGTAGGAACAATCAGTCAGTCCGTCTGTCTGTTGCAACGCAAAATAGTTCCCCAGTTATTGAGCTTTTTTCATGAAACTTTGCTCACAAGCTTCTTATTTCTGCCCTCTTTTAATAAGTCGGAACGGGCCAGATCGGTCTGATATATCGTATAGCTGTCAAGGAGCCTATCGGCCGATTTTCGTTATATTTCAAGATATACATAGCTATCAGGCTTACCACATCCAAATCTAAGTGTAATAAAGTTTTATCAAAATCGAACTTTTATAACTATTTTGTATAACTGCAAGGGTATTAAACCTTCGGCAAGCCGAAGGTAGCCTTGCTTTTTTGTTTTACTATTTTCAATGGTTGAAGGGTTTAAAAATACGTTAGAAATATGTACTATCTTAAGGAAGTTTCCTGCCAATTTCGTCAAGATTGGATTACACAGCCCCACAAAATTTTTTTTTCATGATCTGGGCATGCGGCATATGCAGTTATATGTATTTTGGGTCGCTGAATCCGAACCCGGGGTCGGAATTACGTCATCACTTCTAGATTTCGACATAACCTCACAAAACTGAAAAGTTTTAAAATTTCCCCAAAAAGATATAGAATCATGATCTGGTCATGCGATATATGTTTTCTCATGTATTTAGACTTTCTAAATCTGATTCTTCAATCAAAATGTCTCCTGCACGTCTAAGTTTCGACTTAACCTCAAAAAACATGAAAAATCTTTAAAGCGCCAAAAAATAATGAGGGGTCATGACCTGGTAATGTGATATATGTTTTCATATGTTTTTGGATCTCCTTAATCCGAATCCGAAGTCAAAATATTTTCAGGACGTATACTTTTCGACATAACCTAACAAATTTTCAAAAACTGGATATGCCGCATGCCCAGATCATGACAAAAAAAAATTTTGTGGGGCTGTGTTATAGATGTGAAAGATATTAAGTAAATAGTAGTTTCATGTGACTACGTGTTTTTGTATGTTAGATATGCAAGATATGCAGGTTCTACTCCGGCGGTAAGAATTTTTTTTTCAATTATATAAATCAAAACTTTTTGCATTATAGCGAATCCCACCCGATACAGGCATGCATTTTGGATTTACCCATTTTTTTCTCAAGCATATAAAGTTTTTAAGTTCAATATATGGAATGAATTTTGTTTAACAGAATTTGATAGTGTCTGGCTTTGGGGGGGACTATCATAATTTGTTTTTGTCCTGTTCGACAAGCTGAATGGTCTTATAATGCATATTTGCCGAAATATTGAACAATGCGACGATGGTGGAGTGGTAGTTGTTGCATACCATAGTTGACTTTTTGCGGAGGTGGTCGGTCCATGGTTCAAGTCGTCAACGTTGGTCAAAATTTTTAATTTTGTTTTTTTCTGTTCTTATATTACATTTTTTTTAATTATGCTAGTTATACCCTTCGACCATTGAAAATGGTCAAAAAAGGGTATACTAACAGGCATAAGGAGGCGTGGCAGACCCCATAAAGTATATATATTCTTGCTCAGGATCACTAGCCGAGTCGATTGAGACATGTCCGTCTGTCTGTCCGTCTGTCCGTCTGTATAAGACAACAGAACTCAGCTATTAAAAAAGCTAGAGACACCAAATTTGGTATGGAGGTTCCTATCTATCATACGCAGATCAAGTTTATATCAAATGTTTGATGCCACGCCCACCGCCCCCGCAACTCGGTTATTTGCGATTATTAAGCAAAGTATTAAGCCCATAACTTTCTGCTTTGGTATGTATAAAGCTAAATACAATATGAACATATTATCCAAATTACAATCTGATCGGACCAATAACACAGAAGTTATTAAAGTCAACGTTTTCAGTACAAATGTTCGGTACGAGCAGCAGCCGACGCTCTGCTTTGAGCAGTTGACGCCGACGTCGACGTTGCGTTGTGTCGCTTTACTCTTTACGCGCGTCGCTGTGTGAGTGCGAGCGAGTAAGCTATATGTACTAGAAGTATTTGTGCAGAATTCTCTGTTTGAAACTATGAGTGTGGTTACACGTTTGTAACGGATTTAGAAAATTGGGAGAAGGGTATCTTACAGTCGGGCGCCCGACTGTAGCCTTACCCACTTGTTATACCCTTGCAGAGGGTATATTTATTTTAGCCAGAAGTTTGCAACGCACCTTAGGAGACATCTCCGACCCTATAAAGTATATATATTCTGAATCAGCATCACCAGAGGAGTCGAAAAATGGATGTCCGTCTGTCCGTCCGTCCGTCCGTCCGTCCGTCCGTCCGTCTGTTGCAACGCAAACTAGTCTCTCAGTTTTTGAGCTATCTTCATGAAACTTGGCACACAAGCTTCTTATTGCTGTAGGCTGTAAATAAGTCGGAACGAGCCAGATCGGACCGATATATCGTATAGCTGTCATAGAAGCTATCGGCCGATTTTTGTTGTTTTTCAAGATATTGCAACAAGATTTGGCAAATCTTATTCTTATTACGTTCTTAATGTGCTGTCAAAATTGTATCAAAATCGGACCACTATAACATATAGCTGCCATAGGAACAATCGGCTGAAATCAGGGTTTTTGTATGCAAACCTGTTTTGTTTTTGGAAATACCGCACATTATCAATACTTTTTAATGTTATACAGTAACCCGCCCTTTGTTTTTCCATTTAAATATCTCAGACGTTTATATTCTATAACTGTTATAGGAACAATAAGTCAGTCCGTCTGTCTGTTGCAACGCAAATTTTTCCCCCAGTTATTGAGCTATCATCATGAAACTTTGCTCACAAGCTTTTTATTTCTGCCCTCTTTAAATAAGTCGGAACGGGCCAGATCGGACTGATATATCGTATAGCTGTTATGGAGCCTATCGGCCGATTTTCTTTATACTTCAAGATATAGCTATCAGGCTTACCACATCTTTTATAACTTATAACGATCAACGATCGGCCTAATGAAGGTTCTTGTTGCAATTTTATGGAAATCTGAGTACTATTACATGTGGCTGTTAAACAAAAATCATATAGCTGTTATTCAAACGCATTTTTGAATGAGAACTTTCCAAATTTAGATTTTATGACCAACAGATCCTTTACAACACAAAGACATTCGACAAAATGCTGTTTCTAAGAATGGTATACTGATATATGCAAAACAAAATATATCGGAAAACATAACATTCTTATATGAAACAGTTACAGTTGATAATGTAAGAAATATACACCAGTCCATAACATTTAAATACTTGCATACAATAGTCATAGTTGTTTATAGGAATCCAGCTTTTCCTATTACAAGGTTTCGAAATGAAATCAGAAATGATGTTGAAAGGCTAACGTCAGCTGAAAATAATACAAAATTGGTAATATTAGGAGATTTTAACATTTGCCGATCAACAACCACTGATCAGCTCGAGTCTACTTTAAATAATAACAACAAAATGTGCCAACAACAAAACATTTAACTCAAATTGATTGGATATTTTGTGATAACACAGTAAGCGGTGCTGCCGCAATCACTTATCAAACTCCATATAGTCACCATGACGGCGTGTTCCTTAGCTATAATCACTAATTAAATAATTTATTTTTAAATATTTAGTTAATTAATTTATTTTATTATTGATGTTGTTTAAGGTATTGTAAATATTCCTCCTCGAGGATTGCGACCTTGCCGTGGTGAGGAGGCTGAGTATTCGAAATTATAAGAGGTTGATATAATCGATGTACTGTTATAATTCTTCAATAAATACCACAGAAACCAGCAGCAATCCAAAGATATTTTATATTTTGTATAACTGCAAGGGTATGAAACCTTCGGCAAGCCGAAGGTAGCCTTGCTTTCTTGTTTTATTTATATATTATTATAAAATGTTTTTTTTTTTTAAGTTTGTAATTATTTAAATTATAAAATTTTATATTTTTAAAATTTTTAAAATTATTTGATCATTTAATCTGGAAAGAAAAATACAAATAATTTTAGTTGATCCAACATTTGTTTGGGAAACCCAGAAAACCCAATCAGATCAAAAGTAATGTATTAATAGATTAAGGCGCTCGTAACGACCGAGGAGCACAGTTAACGTATAGGAAGGTCGCGAGAAGAGGTCGCGAGAAGAGGTCGCTAGAAGAGGTCGCGAGAACGCTAACTTCTAGCTAGGTGAAAGGTAGTGAAAATAAGGATATTAGTTGATTGGTTATTAGATATGATAAAGAAGAATTTGTTGAAGTCTGAACATAATACCCTGAACGGTTCGTGCAAGGCTTAGTTCGACCTACAACTAGGAAGAGTTAGTGAAATATAATTTCTCGTTAGTCGGCAAGGGACAGAGAAGTGTAACTGGCTAACCAAGTCATTACTGTCAATGTCGCCATTAATAAGGTTATTAATAAAGACCACACTAAGCATGGTACGCCGATTGGCTAAGGAAGGTAGATTTAGTAGAAGAAGTTTGTTAGTATTGGAGGGTAGTCAAAGTTTGAATAACAATTAAAACCACGCAATGCGAAAATCAAAAATATCTTTTAAACGGATTCAATGCGATCCTTTTAAATTCAAAACTGAGGCCACCAAACATATGATCCGTACTTGAGAATCGGACGCACAAGTGAGGGTCTTACATATATAAATATCGTTCAATTCCTTAGCCGACCTCTTAATAAATCCGAGTACTCTCATAGCCTTATTGACTATGGAAGAAATGTGCTTGAGCTTAACATCCAGGTGTACTCCAAGGTTGTCCACAGAGGTTATACTTTCCAGAGACAATCACATGAAGTGTAAGATTCTTACTTAGGACTGGCTCATTAGCTTGCATTTGGAGCTGTTCAGATTTAATAGATTTGCACCACACAAACTGTTAAAACGGTCGGCTTGAAGGGAAGAATAAAAGGAGGTGTCTTTAAATAGAAAACAGCTTTACGTCATCTGCATACATAAGAGTACGCGAATTTATTATGACCGAAAGAAAGTCACTGATAAAGAGCGTAAAAATTCCTGAACCAGTTTAAAAAACAACTTGGAACGTTGGCTGATAGGGATCTTCTGGTAGGGTAAGTGGGTGGTCAACTCAAATTACCATACTCTGATCGGAGACAAAACATAAATCGAGTATTCGATTCAGCGAATTAGGAACGTGGTTGAGCTGCAGCAGTAAAATGTCATCCAGACCATCAATGCGAGCTTGATGTTGTGAGGGCATCAGATTATTTGCCTCATCGCATGGTGTCCAACTACACTCAGGTATGTTAAGGTCGCCAAAGACTATGAGATGGTCTTTGTTAGATTACAAGTTAAAAACTTTTTGTATTGCAAGCAAGTGTTAAGTGTAAGTAAGAATATCAGACGAAGGTGGGATGTATGACCAGGTTATGTAAACATGAAAGCCAGGAGGGTGTAATTTAACAGAAATGAACTCAATACCATGTTGGAGTACATGTTCTGACGCGATATCAGAATTGACCGCAATTAGAACTCCGCCACCCGCCGATCATGACGATCAAACCTATAAGTTGTGAACTTGCTTTGAAAAATTTCAGAGCATAAAATCTCTGGTTTTAACCCTGTCTTAGTGAACACAAGCATATGGGATTCAAACGTAAGACTAGATATGAATAACGTAGGTAGCTTGCTACGCAGGTCCCTTACGTTTTGGTAGGTTAATGTTAAAGTTTTAATTAGTTTTTTGTCGTCGCACTTTTGGAAGTGGTGGTCTGGTTTGGCAAAGATAGTTTATCGGTTGCCGATTCTTCTTTTTCCTTGCTTCGAATTCTTCAACCACAATATGATCAGACCAGAAGTTAGCTGAGCATATCTGGTTAAATAAATCGTTGGAGACACTAATTTTAAAGGATGATATATCCCTTTTATATGAAAACTTAAATTGTTCCACCTTTAAATCTTGGGCTTGAGATTTGGCTTGGATATAGGCCATGACATCTGAAGATGTAAGATCAGGGGCAAGCTTCGAAACAAATATATGCGAAAATTGCCAAACAGTTCCCTTAATCCCGTCCTATTTTGGCGCATGAACGATACAAAATCGTTCTCAACCTCACGACACGCATCGCAACAATAGTGCAACCCGTTTCGCGTTGGCCGTTGGGCCACTGTAGCGCGCACAGTGTTGCGTGTGCAACGTTGTTGCAGATCCAACAACATATACTTTCCTGAGCAGATGTGATCTGCTTTTGGCAGGTTTTCTTAAGGCAGACAATACCTCCTTCCATTGTTAAGGGTGACAAGTGTAAAAAATGCACACAACAGAAATAAAGAGAGAGGAAGTGTTAGGCACACACAGAAACTGTGATAAGAAGAGCGCGGTAAAAGAGTTTGTGTTGCAGTGCACAACAAACACGATGTAGGTTTTTAGTAAGATTTGATAAATATGGAAGATATCAAATAAATAGGAATGCCAAGTTACGTGTTTTGTCTGTTTTATTATGTTAGATATGCAAGATATGCAGATTCGGCGGCATACATTTTTATACCCTTCGACCATTGAAATTGGTCAAAAAAGGGTATACAAAGATTGTGCCACGCCTCCTTATGCCTGTTACATACATTTTGCACAAAGTTAGTATACCCTTTTTTGACCATTTTCAAAGGTCGAAGGGTATAAAAAGCTAGAGACACCAAATTTGGTATGAAAGTTCGTATATCCGGGGCAGGACAAGTTCATGTCGAACAGAAGTTATTAAAGTCAACGTTTTCAGTACAAATGTTCGTAACGGGCAGCAGCTTGCGCGCTGCTTTGAGCAGTTGACGCCTACGTCAACGTTGCGTCGTGTCGTGTCGCTTTACTCTTCACGCGCGTCGCTGTGTGAGTGCGAGCGAGTAAGCTATATGTAGTGGGACGCCGCTGAAGCGCGCACAATTTTGCTACATTATTATTATTTCATTATTATTTCACCATTATGGCTTTATTACTTTGTTATCTCCTATTACTTTAATTTAAGCTGACGCAAGAAGCGCAACATTTAATTGTTACAATAGATTTAAGCACTAAAACTTGAAACAAAGCCCACAGTGTTTTAATAAACTTAGGTGAGGCATTGAATAGCTAAGACAAGACATCATAGCATAGAGCACAAGTGAATAGGCAGGGGCATAGGCCAGAAAACTGACAGGGTACCATACGAAATTAGAGGCCCATCGGCTCGGCGCCTCTGCGCAGTGCACCCACCAGCAACGACACCCGAAAACAACTACGCAGCGCACACGCCAGTAACGGCTCCTCGACGGCGCAGGAGTACAGTCTCGCCAAGCTACGACTTAATGTTACGACGCACCGGCCTGGCGACGTTCGACGAGTTTCGGAGCAGAGCGACAGACATGTGCTGGCGTCGAACGTCAGCAGTGAGAACACCAGCAGAACGAAAGACATGCGTCGGCGGCGAGCGTCAAGCAGCAAGAGCACCCGAACTACGGAGAGCCGCAGGCCGTAGACAACTCACGCATGCAAGTGCGGTGCG
Source organism: Zaprionus kolodkinae (assembly GCA_018901885.1). Classification (NCBI taxonomy): domain Eukaryota; kingdom Metazoa; phylum Arthropoda; class Insecta; order Diptera; family Drosophilidae; genus Zaprionus; species Zaprionus kolodkinae. Next base: position 949,456 of record JAEIFM010000212.1, on the reverse strand, counting down.
GGGGGAGAGCTGGCCGAACATAAGGCAGCGCCTCGCAAGCCGAAGCCAAGCAGCGAGTCGCAGGCTGAGCGACCGGCAGAACGAACGACCGGCAGAGCGACCGACCGGCAGAGCGAACGAACGACTTGCAGAACGAACGACCGGCAGAGCGACCGACCGGCAGCAAGGTAAAGCCCAGGCCAAGCCGACAGCGAGTCGCCAGGCTGAGCGAGCGCAGGCAGAGCAAACGACGGGCAGCAGCCAAAGCCAAGGCCGAGCCGACAGCGAGTCGCCAAGCTAAGCGAGCGCAACCTTAGCGAGCGCAGCCTGGGCGAGCGCGGCCTGGGCGAGCGCAGGCAGCGAGACGTAGGCAGAGGACTGCGGGCAGCAAATTGGAATCTGCCGATCGAGAGCCCAGGGCAGTCGTTGAAGAGTAATTCAAAGTGTCAGACGTGCGCGCGCAAAGTAACAAAAGTGCCGGTCGAGTAAAAATAAAAGAACCACAGGATAACGCAAGGATAATCTAAGGAAGAACCACAGGATAATCAAGAGAAATACACTGGATCAAGGAAAAAGGGAAACAGGAGGTAAGCGGAAAAATAAGAAAACAAGTGAAAGTTGAGTGAGCAAATGGTGCGAGACGTATGTGGGTAGGAAGGTAGGGACAGATAGTGAAAGGATAGACAATAAGAATCATTGTTAAATAAAACCGGAGATAAAGAAAAGAAAATACAAAGAGATAAAATGAAAGTGAACAATACAGTGTCGTCTTTTTTTTGTTAAATAGAAGAAAATTAACGAGTGAAACAACTACGAGACTTTAGTAAAAAGGTCATTTGAAGGTGCAATCGGTAACCTTGAAAGACAACCTAAAGTAGATATGTGCGTGTGTGTGTGCCTTCGGTCGGTGTTGTGAGTGAGTGCTAGCTGATAAACGGTTTGCGTGCGCATAGCGTTTCAACGAGTTTGCGGCTTGGTGGATTACACCAGCGAGCGACTTGTGGGAATGCGAGCCAAAGCAGCCGTGACTACGGGCATTCCATACGACACGTGACTGACCCGCACCAACGGAACGTGAGTGTCTGCATGAGGGCGTGCCGACAGGGTCGTGAAACTGGTACACCGGTGCGCCGTGGTCCAGCGGCAGACCCCGCTAGCACGCTATCATAGGCCTGAGTCGTGGGTGAGCGTTGGGTGAAGAGCGGTTGTGCGAGGGTGGATCGTAACGAGTGGCGCGGTGGTTGAATACACCATCGAGCGGCTTGTGAAAATACCCACTAAAGCCGACTGCGATCATTAACGATCCGCACGACAAATGGCCGATCAGACCCACGTGACGCGCAAACACGAAGAAGTCCGACATAACATACTACTAAGTGGACTGGGAGTGCGTTATGATACAACTCGCTAGGAATCTAAAAGCCCTCTCTTTTGACTCTCTTCCTAAAGGTATTATTAGTCCATAGTAATTTATAAATTTTCTGTAAATGATCCCGGCCAGACTGAGATATGTACCTCGGCTGAGAAAACAGCGTTACAGTAGTAAAAGTATTTGTGCAGAATTTCTGCTTGATATTATGAGTGTTGTTACACGTTTATCTTACTGTATCTTACTGTCGAGCGCTCGACAGTAGCCTTACCCACTTGTTTGTATTATCTATTAGGTTTTTCGGAGTGTGCGTAACAGGCACAAAGTTACATTTTCGACGCCATAAAGTATATATATATTCTTGCTCAGGATCACTAGTCGAGTCGAGGCCATGTCTGTCCGACCGTCTGTATGAACGTCTGACTCTCAGCTATAAGGAAAGATAGACTCTTTAAATTTGGCGTCAAAGTTCCTGTATATCATAAGCTGTAAACGTTATTTGAAAATTTGTCCTACCAAGCAAAGTATTCACCTTTTGGCTTTGGTATACTTAAAAATAAATTCGTTACAAACCTATATCATAAACTGACTACTTGTTGAATTGCATTTTTGGAATTTTTGAATTTTTTCAGCTTGTTTATTGTGTATGTACGTGTTTGATTGAGATAGCAACTTAACCGATCGGCTCGACGTCGGGATTCGTCATTTTACTTTTTATTATGTTACTTTCTATTTTACTGTGTGAGTGCGAGCGAGTAAGCCATATGTAGCAAAATAATTTTTGCAGAATTCTCTATTTAAAATTATGAGTGTGGTTACACGTTTGTAACGGCTGTTGAAAATTGGGTGAAGGGTATTTTAATTTGGGGCGCTGTAGCCTTACCGGCTTGTTTTTCTTTGTGAGTCTGTTTTATCAATTTGCTTTGCGCGCTGAAACAGTGCATTGACACTTAGCTAGTTATGGTCTTCTCTCAGGCTCTCATGAGTACCAATTTGTTTTAGCCGTGTTGCGCTGCCTAGTTAAGGGTGAAGCTGAACAGGTCCTGTGGTGGACATTATTAGATGGACTAAGAGCTCAGAGTCCAAGCTAGAAAATCATCTCTAAACGAAAATCAGTAACGGCTTTTGGCAATTTCTTGGGATGGCTGTGTATTGATTTATAGGGGCAATCCCAAAAACGAAAAAATAAATTAATTTAAAATGTTTTGCTAAGTGCCGAATCTGAAATGGAAAGATTGTAATTAAAGGGACGTCTGACAACAGTACCTGAATTGGTCAATATCACCTTTAAATTACACTTTTACAGTGCAGAATCACATCTGTTTGTTGAAACCATACCTTACAAGTAGAAACAGTCGATTGCCTTCTTTACAGTTAAGATAAGAAAGCATAGTCACTGAAAAGTAATGTCGTCAGCTGTCATGGCCATTGATAAGTTTAGGTTGCTTATGGGAGGGATGTCGTTTACTCTCATTACTACGTAAGCTGTTAATGGCTGATATCCAGCAGAAGTATATCCAGCAGATTTCCAAGTTCGGCCATAAGGCTAAATACTTTAAGATGAATACATTAAATTCATTTTGTTCCATCAGAGCAAGGGGAAAAAACCCTTGGACTTTCACCCACCAACAATCTAACCGAAGAGCGTTAAAATAAATCGATATTAACTTTTTTCGGAAACTATCCACGATCAAGAAGTGAGCTTGATCGGCTTGAATTACAACGCATTTTTGTCGATGCGCTGTTACCACTGGGATGCACATCTTTTGAAATAGAGGTCTGATCTAAAATGATATCCATTCAGTCAAAGGGCAAACGCCGTTTGATTGCAGCAGTCACAGAGTATAGATATGTAAATTATTCTTTTACTTTTGATTATTTAACAACGTGAGTTTAATTATTGTAGCTTATTTTTGCAAGGCACGAAGTGCTCTTGCCTGAAGCCAAATTAAAACTAAAAGTACAAAATTGAAACTTAAGCTACCCTAAGGCCACCAGTGTCTCTCCTCCTTTCTGCTGCGTCAGCGCCTCGTGCGGACGACTTCCGGTCCTAGTGCTCGCTATGCAACAGAGTCGCCGATCGTCAGGGCGAAGCTCTCTCTGCAAGGTGCACTGTCAGCGTTTTCGTGGGCTGTTGGCGACACCCAGCTTGGTGACAGCCAGCAGCCGGGTCGGGTGGCTTAACTACTCCCCTCCTCAAGAGTGGCCGTCCTCGGTCCGCCGAGATTGTCCATCAGCTGGTTCACTTGGAAGTCGTTCCTCTTCTTTTGAAGATGGTGCTTCAATAGGATGAGTCCGCAAACAATAGTGCAGACACTCAATCCCAGGCCGAAGGCAATGATGGGGCTGAAATCATTCCGAGCATTGTCACGTACTTCGTTTATTGTCCTCAAGTTATCGACGCTTAATTGGTGAAGAAAGGGCAAGCTCAGGATGGTGTCGTATCCGGTAATGTTGAGTTATGGGTATGGGTATGGAAGCTGCCCCCTGGAGTCTGCGCTGAGCGTTGTTGCGATTGCGGAAGGATGTGTCATTTACCATAGCGAAGTTGTCGAATGTCACCAGTTGCGTTCCTGAGACATTCACCGCCAGATTGTCGTCACACCTCACCGTTGCGGGATGGTCGTTGATGATAATCACCCCGTCGTCGACGATTGTGACTGCTTCGAGATAGCTTGGCTGCGTTTGGCAATATGCGGTACCTCCGGAGTGCAGGCCGCTGGCGCATGTTTGATTCGCGGCCCTTTTGCAGAAGGTTGTCGTTGTGGTCTTCGTGCAATTGAAAACGGGCCAAACTTGGCCCCCGCACTCTGCCACAATGTTGTCTGCCAGCTGGAGAATTCTTCCATTGTGCGCTACTGGGAAAATGGTGACCTTTTTGCAAATAAACTTAACTCTAGGGTATTCTATTATAAAATGAATTTCATTACTTGATTGTAGGACTTTAATCTTTGAAGTTTCTAACAAATTGGCGATAGTTGTACCTGTGAGCTGTTTATCGAACATGGACTCTAGGTCTGCGTGATCTAAAATGGCCGGGCTTACAATTTCGGCTTTCGCCAGGGTGATTGTGAGCATGAGGTTTTCGATTTCAGTTATTAACATTCTATTTCTTGCCAAGAGAATTTCGAACAGATTTTCTAAATTTGACTGTTTTGAGTTAGACAGCAGCTTGTTTACTGTGTCTGTGAGGCTATTTATTTGTTCTTGAATTTTCGAATTTACAACTATCTGCCTATTGTTTGACTCTGTTAGCATGGCCTCAGTCAACCTAATTGATTCCAAATCACGGGCATCAGGAGTACCGGCAACGACTTTAAGAGCCGAGCCCAAGAAATCAAGCTCCTTGTCATCCTATGATGTACTGCAATAGTGGATATCATGCCTTTAATATGCTGAGTATCCGATATTAACAGTTTTTTCATCATTATGTGTGGAAACAATTCGGACAACTTGGCCGTCTCCTCTACAATGCGAACGTACTCAGTCAAGTTGGAGGTGTGTCTAACAACGTCGCATTCGTCCCAAGCCAGCACTGTCCCGTCCGTGACTGGGATGTACTCCGAATGAGAGTAGTCGGTAATGCGAGCCGATGTCGCAAATATGAGGTGAAGCATCAAGATTAGGATCCTACAAGGTAAAGAATAGAAAGCTTAATCTTTACACAACTATCAAATTTTTGCTTAATAATTAGAGAACTAGGTCTATGTCCCTACCTGAGGTTCTCCTTGTGGACCACCCTCCCATTAATCAGGACTGATGTCCCCAAGTCCGCCTCTACTGTTTCCTCTAAGTATAAAGGGGTTAATTTATTGCCAAGCCGCCTGTTCGCCTTGACTTAGACCGGCTCGCCCACCCTAAATACTCTATTCGACCTGCTTGTTGACACGGCTGTTCTGTACAGCCTGTGCCCTATGAACTTTGTTCCTAATTTCCCGCTGCAGTTCGGTAGTCGAAGCGTGGAGAACATCGATTGGTCTTTTGTTCGTGACAGAATGGACCGACTTGTTATACTCTGCTGTGGCATGGAGTATGATGTCTACGGTATTTGAGATTCCCTTTTGGATTTTCACGCATCTTGCGATTTCCAATAAAGTGCTATGAAATCTCTCAACCTGGCCATTCGAGACGCTATGCAAGGGGGGGGCATTTGCGATGTAGACCCCAAAGTCGTTTAACAAGAGTGACCGTATTGTCTCCGAATTCAGTGACGGCTCGTTGTCACAGTATATTTGCCTGGCTTGTGGAAAGACGTTTAAAAGTTGCATCAAGGGCAACTTAACGTCCTCAATCGTGCGGGACGGTATTGGTTGAACCATGGCAAATTTTGAGAACTTGTCAACGCACGTAAGGAAATACTTCTTGTCAGTCGAGAAGATATCGACATGTAGCATTTCCCCAGTAAAGGAGGGAATTGGGGTTTCTCCCAACTCTTGTCTAGTAGGGTGTCGGACATATTTTGCTTTTGAGCAGATTCTACAATGTTGGACCGTTTCATTCGCAAGTTTAGACATTTTGGGAAAGTAATAATCGGCGAGGATTTGCTTCACATTCTCCTGTGCAGCCCTATGCGCACGATTGTGTTCCGCGACATTAATTTCTTTTTTCTCGTTGTCATCGAAAATGTCTGCGACAATGTTCTTACAATGCCAGAATTTAGTTGAGGGGAATGCCCTAACCAGATCGTCCTGAATGCACGCTAGGGTTGGGAGGTTGCAACATATTGCATTTACTATCCCTGGATTAATGACGGACTTGATCACTTCTCTGAGGTTGTCTCTATTTGTGAATTAGATTGTGTGGCGGGTTTTCTCACCAAAGAGCACAAAAATGCGCTTTAATGGGAAACGTGCTTCTTCCAGAATAATCTGGTTCCTGAAGCAGTTAACTGGTTTATCTGTCGTTTCGATGGTATATGTCATTGATGCTTCACTATGAACCGTGGCCGCATCTGAACGCGCTGCAACGCTGTCGAGTGTGTTTACGTTTTGACGAGACAAGGCATCGGCGACGTAGTTCTCTTTCCCAGGTTTGTACAACAATTTGGCACCAATCTCATCGATGCGTGCTTTCCAGCGCTTGATTTTAGCGTTAGGATTTGCCTCGGATACCGCAAATGTGAGAGGCTGGTGATCCGTGAAAACATTTATATCCCTTACTCCGTAGAGGTAGTGTCGTAGTTTCCCCAGCGCCCACACGATGCTAGGAGCTCACGCTCGTTTGTAGCATAATTTCTTTCACAATCTTTAAGCGTTCTTGAAATCATTGTGATCGGACGACCCCATTGAGAAAGTACTGCGCCAATGCCGTAAGCAGATGCGTCTGTTGTAAGGTCAAATGGTTTTTTATAATCCGGATAACCCAACATAACATCTTCGGAAGGGAGGATATTTCTCAACCTTTCAAAGGCATGCCTTTGGGTGTCGTTAAGAACGATCGGAATTTTCTTTGACTTGTACTTGCTTACCGTTCCATTTTCCCCTTTTAGGATGTCAGTAAGTGGCCGTGCTATCGCTGCAAAGTCTTTCACGAAGCACCTGTAATAGCTGGCCAACCCCAGGAAGGATCTTATATCGAAGAGGGTCGTCGGCTCAGCGTATTCCTGAAGGGCTCTAACTTTTTCAGGATCGGTTCTTGTTCCGTCCTTTGTTACAATGAACCCTAGGTATTCGACGCTTGATTTAAAGAAATGGGATTTTTCCTGCGCCACTCTCATGTTGGCGTCGTGAAGACTCTTAAGTACCCAGTCCACATGTCTTATGTGGTCGGCCTTAGTTTTGGAAAAAATTATGACGTCGTCGACATATACGTAACATGATTTACCAATCTGTTCACGTAAGACATCGTCGATCGCTCTTTGGAAGATACTTCCAGCATTTTTCAACCCGAACGGCAGGCGACAGAATTCGTACTTCTCCCCGCTAACTGAGAAAGACGTCTTTTCCCTGTCCCGCTCGGCCAACGTTATCTGGTGATAACCCGACTTTAAGTCAAGGGTAGTGAAATAAGTGGCGTTGCCCAAATTGGCGAGGATCATTGATATGCTCGGCATTAGGTATTTGTCGGCGATGGTCTTCTGGTTAAGCTTTCTGAAGTCCATTACCAGGCGCTTCTTCCTATTTCCCATCTCGTCTGTCCCTTTCTTGTCTACAACCCAAATGGGGTTATTATAAGGGGACCTGGACTTCCGAATTATACCGTCCTTAAGAAGGCATTTGATTTCGGAGTCGACGAAATCTGCTACACCCAATGGGTAGGGGTATAACTTTGAATATATTGGGTCGTCGTCAACCGTACGAATGGTTGCAGTGACCAAAGTGTTAAAGGGGAGCGACTCGTTAGGGTCTGCAAATGCTTTGCTCCTACTTTTTAACATCTTTAAGAATGCCGACCTGACAGCTGGTGGTGCATCGATGTCAATTACATTGGTATGGTTGACGGCAGGGCACTTATGGTATTGAATTTTCTCAGATGCCATGCCCACTTTGATAACGTTGTCCTTCAGACACAGCGAAGCTCCGACTCCGACCAATGATACCGTCAAAAGTCGAAAGGGTATTTAATAGAAAAATGGGGCGGTCTTGCCGAAGATCGGCAAAATGCATTTTTGCGTGATGTGGCTAGAACCATGAATAGAGTGAACGGGGAATGGGTTTTCGACAGGGACCAAGCTGGTAAGGTTCTTTGTGGGCTTGATATAGTTTTTAGCAGCTCACGTGTCGATAAGGAACTTCATCTGTACCCCTGCTACTTTCTTCCGCGACTTCAGCCTCGGCTACTGCTTCACAAGCAGCGCTATTGTAATCTGCTTGGGCCTTGTCATCTTGTGTGGCAATGTTGTCTACCCTTTGCCGTCTCTGTCCTGATACTCTATCTGAGTTGGCAGGACGCTTCCCACCATTTCCGTTATAGTTGTTTTGCCTGCCCGAGCCCTGCGGTCCTTGGTATGCCGTGGACTGACGGAATCTAGAGGTTGACGCGTCAACCTCCATTGGTACAGGCTGGTTATCTTCCTTCGGCCTTGCCTGACTGATTTCGTTCTGCGTTTGTTTCTGACCCCCCTGCTGCTTGTAGATCGGATTGCCCTATTTGCCCTTTCCTCTTGTCCTTTGGCAAAACTCGTGGCGAAGGCGTACCTATCATGATTGGCTTCTAGTTCTTGCGCTAGGGCTAGCGCAGAAGGTAGGTCGGGGGGGTGTGACGAAAACAAGACGTCCGTAAGGTTTCTTTTCAAGCCCGAGATGAATTTCTCACACATTCCTTTGGCAAAACCTGACTCATAGGACATATTTACTTTGTTAGTTAACAAGGTGAGCTTTTTCTCCACCTCGTCATAGTGTTCTAAGATGGATAAGGTACCCTGCCGTAGAGTGCCCATTTCTTGTTCTATGACATGAATTGGACGTTTGTCACTGTAAGTGAAGTCCAAACGGCTAATGATTGCGTCTACATTCAACGGAGTGTTGAAAGACGCTAGTACAGAATCTGCTGCAGCCTTACATTTCTGTCTTATGATCAGAACGGCTTGGTAGTGCCGAGAGCTGCCGTTGTATCTCCTATATATTTTGTACGCGGCTAACGCGGATTGACGCCAAGACACGTAAGAGTCTTGTGTGCCGTGGAATTCGGACAAACTTTTGACTATGTCTAGAGGTTCTTCACATGTGACATCACCTACTACTTCAAAGTCTTTGTACACCTCTACCTCTGGTATGCCTCCTCTTGCCTTTGGAACTGTGCACTTTGTGCTGCCAATGCGGTGGCAAGCACAGTTTCCATGGCTGCCTTAAACTGATCTTCGTTCATGTTGGAATGACTGGGCGGCGGTGTCACTGCGTTGGCCGCTCGCGCTATCTCTAACTCTATACTATCGTCACTGTCAAAGTGTACTGGTTCGCGATATCCACCACAGCCGCTCATCGGCCAACTCGTCGACTGCCTATGGAGTCAAGCAATAATTCGCTGTCAGCCAAACTTTATGCAATAGCGCTTTTATAACCCCCGACACAAGTATGCAAGGCTTACTTATTAAAATAAGACAAAAAGTATGCAATGGAACAATTATTAAAATATGGCAAGATGTATGCAATAGAATATTTGTTAATATGTGACCAAAAGTATGCTATGTAGTATTTTTTAGACTGCGATCAAAAGTATGCAATGAAATATTTATTCAAATATGTCAAAATGTATGCAATGATCGTCAAAGTAAAAGGCCTTGTATAACGCATAGCATGTTCATTAAACACTCACTTACATGATATTTTCTATGTGTTAAGACGCTGCTGCCGATGGGTTTCTCTGGATGCGGTTACTGCTCTTCTTCGTCTGCACTGTCACTGTGCGATGATATTTTCAATGTGTTAATACGCTGCTGCCGGGTGCGGTAGCTGCACTTCTTTGTCTGCACTGTCACTATGCACTTAGTTATTTTTGGGATTTTTGGGTTTTTACCCCACGTTGGGCGCCAATTATTCTTTTACTTTTGATCATTTAACAACGTGAGTTTAATTATTGTAGCTTATTTTTGCAAGGCACGAAGTGCTCTTGCCTGAAGCCAAATTAAAACTAAAAGTACAAAATTGAAACTTAAGCTACCCTAAGGCCACCAGTCTCTCTCCTCCTTTCTGCTGCGTCAGCGCTTCGTGCGGACGACTTCCGCTCCTAGTGCTCGCTATGCAACAGAGTCGCCGATCGTCAGGGCGAAGCTCTCTCTGCAAGGTGCACTGTCAGCGTTTTCGTGGGCTGTTGGCGACACCCAGCTTGGTGACAGCCAGCAGCCGGGTCGGGTGGCTTAACTTGTATATTTACTATATGTCTTATCTATCTATGTTCCTTTTACTTTAAATCTTTTGTTCTTTACTATTGTCGCGAAACAGATAAGTTGGCTTTTGATAGTCAAATTATTTGGATAGTATTTTTTTTGTATGCGTTTGAATCGTTGTTGTATTTGGCCACACTGATTTTACTAAACGTTAAGATTAGTTTGACGCGTCAGACCATCTCGTCAGGCGATATCCAAGAGAAGGGAAGAGAAGAGTTGAGGTTAAGATCATGTTGTGCCTTGTAGCTGTAATATTTCTCTATAGAATAAAAGGCCACATAATCATAAATCACATACGCTTTCATTTGTACGACCTACATTTCTTGGCGGTAAATGATTGTTTAAGGCATTCCCTGGATATTGGGGGCGGTCCGAAATTACTTTTATTGTCACTCTGTGATTTGCATTTTGCATCATGCCGAGTCCTAGATACAATTAAACGGAAAAAAGTAAATGTACAACAGTGCGTTCATATTCGTCTTACTACTTTACGGCCTCACACTACGGGAACCACAACGCAGCTCAATGGCGACTGCGTCTGAGTCCTACTGGACACTATCAGCGAGTATACCAAATGAATGGACGCCACGTAGACTGCCGTATATTCCAGAGATCGAAAGCTTTAAAGGGAGGGGCCCGAGCAGCAGTAAAAGCGCTGCTGATCCACCCGAACAATGTGCAAGCAGTCTTTGAGCACTTTTGAGTCCGGTATGGAGCCAACTGGAGAGTGTGCAAGATGTGCTGCCAATCTCGGAACAGATCATAGCCAGTATTGTGCAGCTTTGCTGCGTTTCTGCACGCAACGACAACCGGCATTCAGCTCTTAAAAAACCTACCCTGATGGAGCAGCTGATCGCCCAGTTGCAAATAAGAAAGAGGTTAGACAGGGCGAAGCATGCGGCTATGAGAACACAATATCCGACAGTGGTGCTCAGCGAATGGTTACACAGGCTCGGTAAACTGACATGCATTGCCACTGATGCCGGAAACATAGCTCCGGAAACAAGTCATATGGAGGGAAAGTATACTGACTCTCACAAATATTGTCTATTATATGAGAGGCAGCACGGGACCAAAGACTGGGGCGTAAGGAGTTTGATTATGTGTCTCCAGCGGGGAGAATTGTGTTAGCGAAGAAGCCTAGGATCTGCTTTTCGTGCTGGGAGAGTAGTCACATGGCCCGTTTCAGCAAGAAGGGCAGCAAATGCAGTGTCAACGGATGCCAAAGAAGGCACCACTACCTGCTACGATATAGTCGGATATCCCAACTGTAAAATGGTGTCCACATAAGGAAGAAACGTCAAAGCCTGCCACGCAAAGAACAGGACGAGCCGAGGGTGGCTAGCACCGAAATCTTTGTTGCGTCAACCCGAATGTAGCTTAACTGTTATTAAGAATTTCCCCTGTGAAGTTGTACAGGAAGAATAGAAAGTGAACACTTATGCAATGCTCGACGAAGGCGGCGATGACCGTTTATAACCACAAAAGAGGATGTGCCATTAAAACGTGGAGGCCACCATCGATGAGATTAGTCGAACATTTTAAAAATAAGACAATCAAGAGGCCAGAATATTTAGCGCAGTATTCGAACGAATGGAGATCTAGGTCGAGTTTTCGACCAAATGTATCGAATTGATCTTTAACTATCAAACTAACCCAACTGAGGATGGTGTCGGGGAAAGGATAGTCCAGTTCGTAATGAAGGTGCAGGTGCATAGGATAAAAGAACTCGGGCCCAAGGGGCTTAAAGTGAGCTGTGCTCAAAGTGAGCTGTGCTAGATGTAGTTGATGCTGCTCCTTCACGGGGGAGAGGTTGTTGTATCGAGTATTAAGTTATTTGCCACCGATAGAAGGTAATCAATCAGTATTTTATTGTATGCGTTTTTATAGTTTTTGCAGTTGGACACACTGATATTATTAAAAGTTAAGCTAAAATTGGCGCGTCATATCAGTTCGTCAGATCTGAGAAAAAAAAACAAGAAAGCAAGGCTACCTTCGGCTTGCCGAAGGTTTCATACCCTTGCAGTTATACAAAATATAAAATATCTTTGGATTGCTGCTGGTTTCTGTGGTATTTATTGAAGAATTATAACAGTACATCGATTAAATGAACCTCTTATAATTTCGAATACTCAGCCTCCTCACCACGGCAAGGTCGCAATCCTCGAGGAGGAATATTTACAATACATTAAACAACATTGCACATATATTATTTTTTTACAATAATAAAATAAATTAATTAACTAAATATTTAAAAGAAAATTATTAAATTAGTGATTATAGCTAAGGAACACGCCGTCATGGTGACTATATGGAGTTTGATAAGTTATTGCGGCAGCACCGCTTACTGTGTTATCACAAAATATCCAATCAATTTGAGTTAAATGTTTTGTTGTTGGCACATTTTGTTGTTATTATTTAAAGTAGACTCGAGCTGATCAGTGGTTGTTGATCGGCAAATGTTAAAATCTCCCAATTTTGTATTATTTTCAGCTGACGTTAGCCTTTCAACATCATTTCTGATTTTATTTCGAAACCTTGTAATAGGAAAAGCTGGATTCCTATAAACAACTATGACTATTGTATGCAAGTATTTAAATGTTATGGACTGGTATATATTTCTTACATTATCAACTGTAACTGTTTCATATAAGAATGTTATGTTTTCCGATATATTTTGTTTTTCATATATCAGTATACAATTCTTAGAAACAGCATTTGGTCGAATGTCTTTGTGTTGTAAAGGATCTGTTGGTCATAAAATCTAAATTTGGAAAGTTCTCTTTCAAAAATGCATTTGAATAACAGCTATATGATTTTTTGTTTAACAGCTACATGTAATAGTACTCAGATTTCCATAAAATTGCAACAAGAACCTTCATAAGGCCGATCGTTGATCGTTATAAGTTATAAAAGTTCGATTTGGATGTGGTAAGCCTGATAGCTATATCTTGAAATATAACGAAAATCGGCCGATAGGCTCTATAACAGCTATACGATATATCAGTCCGATCTGGCCCGTTCCGACTTATTTAAAGAGGGCAGAAATAAGAAGCTTGTGAGCAAAGTTTCATGATGATAGCTCAATAACTGGGGGACTAATTTGCGTTGCAACAGACAGACGGACTGACTGATTGTTCCTATAACAGCTATAGAATATAAACGTTTGAGATATTTATATGGAAAAACAAAGGGCGGGTTACTGTATAACATTAAAAGGTATTGATAATGTGCGGTATTTCCAAAAACAAAACAGGTTTGCATACAAAAACTCTGATTTCAGCCGATTGTTCCTATGGCAGCTATATGTTATAGTGGTCCGATTTTGATACAATTTTGACAGCACATTAAGAACGTAATAAGAATAAGATTTGCCAAATCTTGTTGCAATATCATGAAAAACAACAAAAATCGGCCGATAGCTTCTATGACAGCTATACGATATATCGGTCCGATCTGGCTCGTTCCGACTTATTTACAGCCTACAGCAATAAGAAGCTTGTGTGCCAAGTTTCATGAAGATAGCTCAAAAACTGAGAGACTAGTTTGCGTTGCAACAGACGGACGGACGGACGGACGGACGGACCGACGGACGGACGGACGGACGGACGGACGGACGGACAGACGGACATCCATTTTTCGACTCCTCTGGTGATGCTGATTCAGAATATATATACTTTATAGGGTCGGAGATGTCTCCTAAGGTGCGTTGCAAACTTCTGGCTAAAATTAATATACCCTCTGCAAGGGTATAAAAAGAAACTGCGGTATGTAGACTTCAGACTAGAGTTGAGCTTAAGGTCTTGTTATGTCTTGCAACTATATTATTCCACTAAAAAAACGCGACTCATAATACATAATATACCCTTTAATTCGCCCTACATTTCTTGGCCGACAATGATTGTTTATGTCCGTCCGTCCGTCTGTCCGTCTCTATAAGACAACAGATCTCAGCTATTAAAAAAGCTAGAGACACCAAATTTGGCATGAAGGTTCTGCTTCGGCATGTATAAAGCTAAATGCAATATGAACATATTCTCCAAATAACAATCCGATCGGACCAATAACACAGAAGTTATTAAAGTAAACGTTTTCAGTACAAATGTTCGGTACGAGCAGCAGCCTGCGCGCTGCTTGGAGCAGTTGACGCCGACGTCGAAGTTGCGTCGTGCCGCTTTACTCTTTACGCGCGTCGATGTGTGAGTGCGAGCGAGTAAGCTATATGTACTAAAAGTTTTTGTGCAGAATTTTCTGTTTGGAATTATGGTATATCCGCCCTCCGAATGGATTTTATACTTCCAAGATGTTTTAAATCTGGATATTGTTCCTACCTTTGGCTAGGCCGCCTTCCCCTTTGATTCTTTTGCGGCTAGCAAAAACAGCCTGTGGGGGGGTTCTTTTGGAGAACTTCCTAGCCCTTTTATGAGGGAAGACACAAAAAATAAAAATAAAAAGAATCTTTGCCACTATGTCTCGTGTCAGAAAATAGAGATTAGAAAGAAAAGTAAAAGAACAAAAAAAAAACAAGTGGGTAAGGCTACAGTCGGGCGCCCGACAGTAAGATACCCTTCTCCCAATTTTCCAAATCCGTTACAAACGTGTAACCACACTCATAATTTCAAACAGAGAATTCTGCACAAATACTTCTAGTACATATAGCTTACTCGCTCGCACTCACACAGCGACGCGCGTAAAGAGTAAAGCGACACGACGCAACGTCGACGTCGGCGTCAACTGCTCAAAGCAGCGCGTCGGCTGCTGCCCGTACCGAACATTTGTACTGAAAACGTTGAAAAAAACTTGAATAACTTCTGTGTTATTGGTCCGATCGGATTGTAATTTGGAGGATATGTTCACATTGCATTCAGCTTTATACATACCAAAGCAGAACGTTATGGATTTAATACTTTGCTTAATAATCGCAAATTACCGATTTGCGGGGGCGGTGGGCGTGGCATCACAAATTTGAGATAAACTTTATCTGCCTATGATTTACAGGAACCTTCATGCCAAATTTGGTATCTCTAGCTTTTTTAATAGCTGAGATCTGTTGTCTCATACAGACGGACAGACGGACAGACGGACAGACAGACGGACATGTCTCAATCGACTCGGCTAGTGATCCTGAGCAAGAATATATATACTTTATGGGGTCTGCCACGCCTCCTTATGCCTGTTACATACATTTTGCACAAAGTTAGTATACCCTTTTTTGACCATTTTCAATGGTCGAAGGGTATAACAAGTGGGTAAGGCTACAGTCGGGCGCTCGACAGTAAGATACCCTTCTCCCAATTTTCTAAATCCGTTACAAACGTGTAACCACACTCATAATTTCAAACAGAGAATTCTGCACAAATACTTCTAGTACATATAGCTTACTCGCTCGCACTTACACAGCGACGCGCGTAAAGAGTAAAGCGACACGAAGCAACGTCGACTGCTCAAAGCAGCGAGCAAGCTGCTGCTCGTACCGAACATTTGTACTGAAAACGTGGACTTTAATAACTTCTGTGTTATTGGTCCGATCGGATTGTAATTTGGAGAATATGTTCATATTGCATAAGGCTTTATACATACCAAAGCAAAACGTTATGGGTTTAATACTTTGCTTAAAAATCGCAAATAACCGATTTGCGGGGGCGGTGGGAGTGGCATCAAACGTTTTATATAAACTTGATCTGCCTATGATTTATAGGAACCTTCATGCCAAATTTGGTATCTCTAGCTTTTTTAATAGCTGAGATCTGTTGTCTCATACAGACGGACAGACAGACGGACATGTCTCAATCGACTCGGCTAGTGATCCTGAGCAAGAATATATATACTTTATGGGGTCTGCCACGCCTCCTTATGCCTGTTACATACATTTTGCACAAAGTTAGTATACCCTTTTTTGACCATTTTCAATGGTAGAAAAGTATAAAAAGAAGAGCGATGAGGATCAAAATTCAACATATATAAAAATACAAAAAACAAGAAAGCAAGGCTACCTTCGGCTTGCCGAAGGTTTCATATCCTTGCAGTTATACAAAATATAAAATATCTTTGGATTGCTGCTGGTTTCTGTGGTATTTATTGAAGAATTATAACAGTACATCGATTATATGAACCTCTTATAATTTCGAATACTCAGCCTCCTCACCACGGCAAGGTCGCAATCCTCGAGGAGGAATATTTACAATACATTAAACAACATTGCACATATATTATTTTTTTACAATAATAAAATAAATTAATTTACTAAATATTTAAAAGAAAATTATTAAATTAGTGATTATAGCTAAGGAACACGCCGTCATGGTGACTATATGGAGTTTGATAAGTTATTGCGGCAGCACCGCTTACTGTGTTATCACAAAATATCCAATCAATTTGAGTTAAATGTTTTGTTGTTGGCACATTTTGTTGTTATTATTTAAAGTAGACTCGAGCTGATCAGTGGTTGTTGATCGGCAAATGTTAAAATCTCCCAATTTTGTATTATTTTCAGCTGACGTTAGCCTTTCAACATCATTTCTGATTTTATTTCGAAACCTTGTAATAGGAAAAGCTGGATTCCTATAAACAACTATGACTATTGTATGCAAGTATTTAAATGTTATGGACTGGTATATATTTCTTACATTATCAACTGTAACTGTTTCATATAAGAATGTTATGTTTTCCGATATATTTTGTTTTTCATATATCAGTATACAATTCTTAGAAACAGCATTTGGTCGAATGTCTTTGTGTTGTAAAGGATCTGTTGGTCATAAAATCTAAATTTGGAAAGTTCTCTTTCAAAAATGCATTTGAATAACAGCTATATGATTTTTTGTTTAACAGCTACATGTAATAGTACTCAGATTTCCATAAAATTGCAACAAGAACCTTCATAAGGCCGATCGTTGATCGTTATAAGTTATAAAAGTTCGATTTGGATGTGGTAAGCCTGATAGCTATATCTTGAAATATAACGAAAATCGGCCGATAGGCTCCATAACAGCTATACGATATATCAGTCCGATCTGGCCCGTTCCGACTTATTTAAAGAGGGCAGAAATAAGAAGCTTGTGAGCAAAGTTTCATGATGATAGCTCAATAACTGGGGGACTAATTTGCGTTGCAACAGACAGACGGACTGACTGATTGTTCCTATAACAGCTATAGAATATAAACGTCTGAGATATTTATATGGAAAAACAAAGGGCGGGTTACTGTATAACATTAAAAGGTATTGATAATGTGCGGTATTTCCAAAAACAAAACAGGTTTGCATACAAAAACTCTGATTTCAGCCGATTGTTCCTATGGCAGCTATATGTTATAGTGGTCCGATTTTGATACAATTTTGACAGCACATTAAGAACGTAATAAGAATAAGATTTGCCAAATCTTGTTGCAATATCATGAAAAACAACAAAAATCGGCCGATAGCTTCTATGACAGCTATACGATATATCGGTCCGATCTGGCTCGTTCCGACTTATTTACAGCCTACAGCAATAAGAAGCTTGTGTGCCAAGTTTCATGAAGATAGCTCAAAAACTGAGAGACTAGTTTGCGTTGCAACAGACGGACGGACGGACGGACGGACGGACGGACAGACGGACATCCATTTTTCGACTCCTCTGGTGATGCTGATTCAGAATATATATACTTTATAGGGTCGGAGATGTCTCCTAAGGTGCGTTGCAAACTTCTGGCTAAAATTAATATACCCTCTGCAAGGGTATAAAAATTTAACTCGTGAAGGCTCACTTATTGAGATAATACACCGGACACATAATTGTCATACACAGAAGGTCCAGGCAAAGAGAATCTGTTTAAAAAGGAAATCAATTAAAAACAAGTAGGTAAGGCTACAGTCGGGCGCCCGACAGTAAGATACCCTTCTCCCAATTTTCTAAATCCATTACAAACGTGTAACCACTTTCATAGTTTCAAATAGAGAATTCTGCACAAATACTTCTACTACATATAGCTTACTCGCTCGCACGCACGCAGCGACGCGCGTACAGAGTAAAGCGACACGATGCAACGTCGACGTCGGCGTCAACTGCTCAAAGCAGCGCGCCGGCTGCTGCTCGTACCGAACATTTGTACTCAAAACGTTGACTTTAATAACTTCTGTGTTATTGGTCCGATCGGATTGTAATTTAGAGGATATGTTCATATTGCTTACTCGCTCGCACGCACGCAGCGACGCGCGTACAGAGTAAAGCGACACGATGCAACGTCGACGTCGGCGTCAACTGCTCAAAGCAGCGCGCCGGCTGCTGCTCGTACCGAACATTTGTACTCAAAACGTTGACTTTAATAACTTCTGTGTTATTGGTCCGATCGGATTGTAATTTAGAGGATATGTTCATATTGCATTCAGGTTTATACATACCGAAGCAGAACTTTATAAGTTTAATACTTTGCTTACTAATCGTAAATTACAGATTTGCGGGGGCGGTGGGCGTGGCATCAAACATTTGACATAAACTTCACCTGCCCCGAATATATAGGAACTTTCATACCAAATTTTGTGTCTCTAGCTTTTTTAATAGCTGAGATCTGTTGTCTCAAACAAACAGACGGACAGACGGACAGACGGACGGACGGACAGACGGACAGACAGACGGACATGTCTCAATCGACTCGGCTAGTGATCCTGAGCAAGAATACATATACTTTATGGGGTCTGCCACGCCTCCTTATGCCTGTTACATACATTTTGCACAAAGTTAGTATACCCTTTTTTGACCATTTTCAATGGTCGAAGGGTATAAAAAACAAGTAGGTAAGGCTACAGTCGGGCGCCCGACAGTAAGATACCCTTCTCCCAATTTTTAAAATCCGTTACAAACGTGTAACCACTTTCATAGTTTCAAACAGAGAATTCTGCATAAATACTTCTACTACATATAGCTTACTCGCTCGCACTCACACAGCGCGCGTAAAGAGTAAAGCGACACGGCGCAACGTCGACGTCGGCGTCGACTGCTCAAAGCAGCGCAAAAGCTGCTGCTCGTACCGAACATTTGTACTGAAAACGTTGACTTTAATAACTTCTGTGTTATTGGTCCGATCGGATTGTAATTTGGAGATTATGTTCATATTGCATTTACCTTTATACATACCAAAGCACAACTTTATAAGTTTAATACTTTGCTTAATAATCGTAAATAACCGATTTTCGGGGGCGGTGGGCGTGGCATCAAACATTTGACATAAACTTCATCTGCCCCGAATATATAGGAACCTTCATACCAAATTTGGTGTCTCTAGCTTTCTTAATAGCTAAGATCTGTTGTCTCAAACAAACAGACGGACAGACGGACAGACAGACGGACATGTCTCAATCGACTCGGCTATCCTGAGCAAGAATATATATACTTTATGGGGTCTGCCACGCCTCCTTATGCAAGTTAGTATACCCTTTTTTGACAATTTTCAATGGTCGAAGGGTATACAAAACAAGAAATCAAGGCTACCTTCGGCTTGCCGAAGGTTTCATACCCTTGCAGTTATACAAAATATAAAATATCTTTGGATTGCTGCTGGTTTCTGTGGTATTTATTGAAGAATTATAACAGTACATCGATTATATCAACCTCTTATAATTTCGAATACTCAGCCTCCTCACCACGGCAAGGTCGCAATCCTCGAGGAGGAATATTTACAATACCTTAAACAACATTGCACATATATTCTTTATTTACAATAATAAAATATATTAATTAACTAAATATTTAAAAATAAATTATTAAATTAGTGATTATAGCTAAGGAACACGCCGTCATGGTGACTATATGGAGTTTGATAAGTGATTGCGGCAGCACCGCTTACTGTGTTATCACAAAATATCCAATCAATTTGAGTTAAATGTTTTGTTGTTGGCACATTTTGTTGTTATTATTTAAAGTAGACTCGAGCTGATCAGTGGTTGTTGATCGGCAAATGTTCAAATCTCCTAATATTACCAATTTTGTATTATTTTCAGCTGACGTTAGCCTTTCAACATCATTTCTGATTTCATTTCGAAACCTTGTAATAGGAAAAGCTGGATTCCTATAAACAACTATGACTATTGTATGCAAGTATTTAAATGTTATGGACTGGTATATATTTCTTACATTATCAACTGTAACTGTTTCATATAAGAATGTTATGTTTTCCGATATATTTTGTTTTGCATATATCAGTATACAATTCTTAGAAACAGCATTTGGTCGAATGTCTTTGTGTTGTAAAGGATCTGTTGGTCATAAAATCTAAATTTGGAAAGTTATCATTCAAAAATGCATTTGAATAACAGCTATATGATTTTTTGTTTAACAGCTACATGTAATAGTACTCAGATTTCCATAAAATTGCAACAAGAACCTTCATTAGGCCGATCGTTGATCGTTATAAGTTATAAAAGTTCGATTTGGATGTGGTAAGCCTGATAGCTATATCTTGAAATATAACGAAAATCGGTCGATAGGTTCCATAACAGCTTTACGATATATTAGTCCGATCTGGCCCGTTCCGACTTATTTAAAGTGGGCAGAAATAAAAAGCTTGTGAGCAAAGTTTTATGATGATAGCTCAATAACTGGGGGACTAATTTGCGTTGCAACAGACAGACGGACTGACTGATTGTTCCTATAACAGCTATAGAATATAAACGTCTGAGATATTTAAATGGAAACACAAAAGGCGGGTTACTGTATAACATTAAAAGGTATTGATAATGTGCGGTATTTCCAAAAACAAAACAGGTTTACATACAAAAACCCTGATTTCAGCCGATTGTTCCTATGGCAGCTATATGTTATAGTGGTCCGATTTTGATACAATTTTGACAGCACATTAAGAACGTAATAAGAATAAGATTTGCCAAATCTTGTTGCAATATCTTGAAAAACAACAAAAATCGGCCGATAGCTTCTATGACAGCTATACGATATATCGGTCCGATCTAGCTCGTTCCGACTTATTTACAGCCTACAGTAATAAGAAGCTTGTGTGCCAAGTTTCATGAAGATAGCTCAAAAACTGAGAGACTAGTTTGCGTTGCAACAGACGGACGGACGGACGGACGGACGGACGGACGGACGGACAGACGGACATCCATTTTTCGACTCCTCTGGTGATGCTGATTCAGAATATATATACTTTATAGGGTCGGAGATGTCTCCTAAGGTGCGTTGCAAACTTCTGGCTAAAATTAATATACCCTCTGCAAGGGTATAAAAAGAAGTGATAGAATTTACGAGAGGAGAAAGCAAGAAAAGAACCACTACCCTTCTACGGGGTGCACTTCTTGGACACTACTGGTGTTGGTGTAGGTCCCGCGTCTTTACCCACCCTACCTATGAGTCTTTGTTTGCATTCATTTGAAGAACTCCCTGACCTAACATTACCCTTTCATCAACCTTCAGAAATCATTATAAAATTAGTTTATTTTTCCGTGTGAAAATTCCATATAATTATTCATTTATTTAAAAAAAACAAGTAGGTAAGGCTACAGTCGGGTGCCCGACAGTAAGATACCCTTCTCCCAATTTACCAAATACGTTACAAACGTGTAACCACACTAATAATTCCAAACAGAAATTTCTGCACAACAACTTTTAATACATATAGCTTACTCGCTCGCACTCACACAGCGACGCGCGTAAAGAGTAAAGCGACACGACGCAACGTCGACGTCGGCGTCAATTGCGTCAAAGCAGCGCGCCGGCTGCTGCTCGTACCGAACATTTGTATTGAAAACGTTGACTTTAATAACATCTGTGTTATTGGTCCGATCGGATTGTAATTTGGAGAATATGTTCATATTGCATTCAGCTTTATACATACCAAAGTATAACTTTATAGGTTCATTACTTTGCTTAATAATCGTAAATAACCGGTTTGCGGGAGCGGTGGGCGTGGCATCAAACATTTGACATAAACTTCACCTGCCCCGAATATATAGGAACCTTCATACCAAATTTGGTGTCTCTAGCTTTTTTAATAGCTGAGATCTGTTGTCTCAAACAAACAGACGGACAGACGGACAGACGGACGGACGGACAGACGGACAGACGGACAGACGGACAGACAGACGGACATGTCTCAATCGACTCGGCTAGTGATCCTGAGCAAGAATATATATACTTTATGGGGTCTGCCACGCCTCCTTATGCCTGTTACATACATTTTGCACAAAGTTAGTATACCCTTTTTTGACCATTTTCAATGGTCGAAGGGTATAAAAATATATACATATAATATTCTTAAAAGGTTTCATGTTTATGTTTTTAATTATTCATATGATCCTAATACGTTATTAAATAAGAGAATAAAATTTTTGTATAAACCTATGCGGATATGATATTTCTTATTAATATAAACCAAATATATAAATAAACATTATTTCCATGATCATTCCTATTTTCCCATCGCCGACGCTAACTAAATATCCGATAAATTACACAAAACCTATCGATCCAGTCGCATCTCAAATGTGTTTGTAATTTAAAACAAGCAATTACCGCCCTAAATTTTCGTTACTTAAACATTTGCGCGGCGCGAGTGCTATATCTTATCGGGTGTGATTTCTTTGAGTGCCCGGGAATAAAACAAGTTTATACCGACATATATCAGGTAAGTACCTAAAACAATTTAATGAAACATAGAAAAAGGTCTTAATATGCCAAGATCAATGCCATACAAACAGCTGTTTGGTGTTTACCCTTTTATTTTTCTTTGGGGTATCAAAATAAAATTTTGATTGCTTGCTTAGTTTTCTTTTTATATATATATATTTTTTTTTTAAAATGTTATCGTAAAATTTCCTCATAAACGGTGTAGTCGTAAATATAAAATAAATGTGAGTACACTTACTTCCAGTTCTCCGTTGGGCCCACTAGATCGTTGGTTGCTAAATGTTAGTTTAAAGTTTGTTTTATACACGTACATGCACCAGAGGCAGAAAAGAAAGCAATATTCGAAAAAAAAAAAAAATTGCAACTAAGACAGTTTTCCTTTCCCTAGTATATGATAATAAAGCGCTATTCGAATTTCATTTTCATAGTCTAACGATCACACTGATTTTTATACCCTTGCAGAGGGTATATTAATTTTAGCCAGAAGTTTGCAACGCACCTTAGGAGACATCACCGACCCTATAAAGTATATATATTCTGAATCAGCATCACCAGAGGAGTCGAAAAATGGATGTCCGTCTGTCCGTCCGTCCGTCCGTCTGTTGCAACGCAAACTAGTCTCTCAGTTTTTGAGCTATCTTCATGAAACTTGGCACACAAGCTTCTTATTGCTGTAGGCTGTAAATAAGTCGGAACGAGCCAGATCGGACCGATATATCGTATAGCTGTCATAGAAGCTATCGGCCGATTTTTGTTGTTTTTCAAGATATTGCAACAAGATTTGGCAAATCTTATTCTTATTACGTTCTTATATAGCTGCCATAGGAACAATCGGCTGAAATCAGAGTTTTTGTATGCAAGCCTGTTTTGTTTTTGGAAATACCGCACATAATCAATACTTTTTAATGTTATACAGCTATCAGGCTTACCACATCCAAATCTAAGTGTGCTTAATAATAAAGTTTCATCAAAATCGAACTAACGATCAACGATCGGCCTAATGAAGGCTGAGTATGTGAAATTATAAGAGGATGATATAATCGATGTACTGTTATAATTGTTCAATAAATGCCACAGAAACCAGCAGCAATCCAAATATATTTTATGTTTTGTATAACTGCAAGGGTATGAAACCTTCGTTAAGCGGAAAGTAGCCAAGAAATCGTTTTCCTTTCGTAATTTAATTAATAGACGCCAAGAAAAAAATTTTAACATCAAATAAATTGCTGCAAAATTGTTGCCAGAACTGCAACTCGAACTGTCGCCAATCTGCTGCAAAACGCCCGCAAGCTGCTGCACAACTGCCGAAGCTTCTGCAAAATTGCCGTAAGCTGTTGCAAAATTGCCATAAGCTGCTGAAAAATTGCCGTAAGCTGCTGCCCAACTTCCCGGTGTTTCGTTAATGGTGCGTTTGCTTTTCTTCTTTTTCTTGTTATTAACTGATTTTTATACCCTTCGACCATTGAAAATGGTCAAAAAAGGGTATACTAACTTTGTGCAAAATGTATGTAACAGGCATAAGGAGGCGTGGCAGACCCCATAAAGTATATATATTCTTGCTCAGGATCACTAGCCGAGTCGATTGAGACATGTCCGTCTGTCTGTCCGTCTGTCCATCTGTTTGTTTGAGACAACAGATCTTAGCTATTAAAAAAGCTAGATACACCAAATTTGGTATGAAGGTTCCTATATATTCGGGGAAGGTGAAGTTTATGTCAAATGTTTGATGCCACGCCCACCGCCCCCGAAAATCGGTTATTTACGATTATTAAGCAAAGTATTAAACTTATAAAGTTGTGCTTTGGTATGTATAAAGGTAAATGCAATATGAACATAATCTCCAAATTACAATCCGATCGGACCAATAACACAGAAGTTATTAAAGTCAACGTTTTCAGTACAAATGTTCGGTACGAGCAGCAGCTTTTGCGCTGCTTTGAGCAGTCGACGCCGACGTCGACGTTGCGTCGTGTCGCTTTACTCTTTACGCGCGTCGCTGTGTGAGTGCGAGCGAGTAAGCTATATGTAGTAGAAGTATTTATGCAGAATTCTCTGTTTGAAACTATGAAAGTGGTTACACGTTTGTAACGGATTTTAAAAATTGGGAGAAGGGTATCTTACTGTCGGGCGCCCGACTGTAGCCTTACCTACTTGTTTTTTTTTTTAATTGATTTCCTTTTTAAACAGATTCTCTTTGCCTGGACCTTCTGTGTATGACAATTATGTGTCCGGTGTATTATCTCAATAAGTGAGCCTTCACGAGTTAAATTTTTTTTGTATTTTTATATATGTTGAATTTTGATCCTCATCGCTCTTTTTATACTTTTCGACCATTGAAAATGGTCAAAAAGGGTATACTAACTTTGTGCAAAATGTATGTAACAGGCATAAGGAGGCGTGGCAGACCCCATAAAGTATATATATTCTTGCTCAGGATCACTAGCCGAGTCGATTGAGACATGTCCGTCTGTCTGTCCGTCTGTATGAGACAACAGATCTCAGCTATTAAAAAAGCTAGAGATACCAAATTTGGCATGAAGGTTCCTATAAATCATAGGCAGATCAAGTTTATATCAAACGTTTGATGCCACGCCCACCGCCCCCGCAAATCGGTTATTTGCGATTTTTAAGCAAAGTATTAAACCCATAACGTTTTGCTTTGGTATGTATAAAGCCTTATGCAATATGAACATATTCTCCAAATAACAATCCGATTGGACCAATAACACAGAAGTTATTAAAGTCCACGTTTTCAGTACAAACGTTCGGTACGAGCAGCAGCCTGCTCGCTGCTTTGAGCAGTCGACGTTGCTTCGTGTCGCTTTACTCTTTACACGCGTCGCTGTGTGAGTGCGAGCGAGTAAGCTATATGTACTAGAAGTATTTGTGCAGAATTCTCTGTTTGAAATTATGAGTGTGGTTACACGTTTGTAACGGATTTAGAAAATTGGGAGAAGGGTATCTTACTGTCGGGCGCCCGACTGTAGCCTTACCCACTTGTTTTTTTTTCAGCGTTCGCAAACTATGCCCCGATGTAGAACTCCGCGCCCGACTAGCACTAGGCTGCTAGCGCGCCAACTCTGCTTTGCCCTAGATGCTGTTGCAGGTAAGATGACACTGCGCCTCAGGCTGTATATGAATCCTGACCAAACAGGTAATTAATATCCAGAAGTGAATAATTTTTTTTTTTTCAACTTCAAGATTTTTTCTTGGTCACTAACACTTTTCCTTTTTTTTTTTCTTTTTTTTTCGTTTCTTTTCAGACACCCAGTCGTCGCGGAGGAGAATGTATGACTGCGATGATCTAGCAAAATCTAGTAAATCGCCATACGTATTCTCCTCCTTGCCTCCTTCCTTTTCTCGTTCGGACAAGTTCCAACACTGAGTAGACAAAATTAAGGATACCATCTCCTGCCTTTTATTAGGAATTCACTTCTTACCAAAATCCCAGTAAGTATGCAAAGTTGCACAAATGATATTACTAATTAATTGATTTTTTCCCTTACAGATTCCTGATACCTAGATTTAATTTAGTTTAATATACTTTTAAGAAACATTAGTTTTAATATTTATTTATAAGTTTAATGTATTAGTTATAAGACTCTGTCCGTGCAAGCCTATATTTCGTTCGTAGGCCTCTATAGGGAAATAGCTAGAATTGTGTAGGTGATAATTTGTCTCTGTTTGTCCGTTCATCACAATTATGAGTGTGGTTACACGTGTATAACGGATTTGGTAAATTGGGAGAAGGGTATACTGTCTGGCGCCCGACTGTAGTCTTACCCACTTGTTTTATGTTAGTTACTCAAAGAGAAAAATCCAGCTTCAACATCGGCGTTAGGAACTTTTCTTCCCTTCGACCATTGAAAATGGTCAAAAAAGGGTATACTAACTTTGTGCAAATGTATGTAACAGGCATCAGGAGGCGTGGCAGACCCCATAAAGTATATATATTCTTGCTCAGGATCACTAGCCGAGTGGATTTAGCCATGTCCGTCTGTCTGTTTGAGACAACAGATCTCAGCTATTAAAAAAGCTAGAGACACCAAATTTGGTATATATCCGGGGCAGATGAGTTTATGTCAAATGTTTGATGCCACACCCACCGCCCCCGCAAATCGGTAATTTACAATTATTAAGCAATGTATTAAACTTTGGTATGTATAAAACTGAATGCAATATGAACATATCCTCCAAAATACAATCCGATCGAAGAAATTCAAGTCAACGTTTTCAGTACAAATGTTCGGTACGAGCAGCAGCCTGCGCGCTGCTTTGAGCAGTTGACGCCGACGTCGACGTTGCGTGGTGTCGCTTTACTCTTTACGCGCGTCGCTGTGTGTGTGCGAGCGAGTAAGCTATATGTATTAAAAGTTTTTGTGCAGACATTTCTGTTTGGAATTATTAGTGTTGTTACACGTTTGTAACGTATTTGGAAAATTGGGAGAAGGGTATCTTACTGTCGGGCGCCCGACTGAAGCCTTACCTACTTGTTTCTGTTCTTTTTTTTGTATTATGCTATATCTAAATCGATGTTAACGCGGTTTCAAGTATATTTAAGGTCATTAAGAATCTTTATGGATATTTCGCAGCAACACAACATAGACGACAAATTTGGTTGGATTATTGAATTTCTCAATAAATATGTGAAGCATAATATATAAGTTAAGACCCAACATGACAGAGTCCCACAATAAAGAAACAGCAATATCGTTGCTGCACGCGCAAGTATCGAAGCACAACAAGATATCTGAAATTTGTCAATATCGCATTTTCAACAACCATGCGACCCGAAAGAAATTCAAACAGCCAGTTGCGCTGAGTCCTCACCCGTCAAACAGGTCACGTGGGATCAACGACGTATGATCACCGGGTATGTAACCTGAAGACGTCAACGACCCGTGGGAAGCTTCGCTGCCACCAAGGCACAAGGCGCCAACTATGCAGTTTTCGTAACCCACCGTGGGATCACCAATTGCGGATCGCCACCACGAAGCAGCGGAGCAGCGGCAGCGTCTAAACGACGCTTTAGGCATAATGCGAATTGATTTAAGAAATAATAAATAACATTGTTTAATAAACATTTATTTTTTTTAACAAAAATAAATAACTAAACTTTTAAGTTATACATTATACAGGCGTCCCTTTTACACATTCAAAATTAAAAGACCTTTGATAAGTTCTAACTGGAAAGCAATGAAAGCAAATTGGAAACATCTAATAAGAACCACGTGCAACTTTCGTAGTCAGAACAAATTTGAGACTGTGAGACGTGTTTTTTCCGCATAGTTGTACCGGGTATACCAAAGTCGGGCGCGCTCGACTGTAGCCTATCCGACTTGTTTATGTAGTTAAACTAGCTATTGCCTTTTCATTATTATTCTCGGTGACCTGAAACGCCATAAGTGTCAAGGCTTCACCAGAGAGGCAAGATATCAATATGCTGTTATAATTATGAACAAGAGTTTCAAAAATGCTTATACAATTCTTGAACTTTGCCACTAAATTTGGGCAATGACAAGTTTGGAAGTCGAGCTCCAGTTGGTGCCATCGGAACTGAAACTATATTTTTTGCTTCGCTCGATGACTTCACGGCTGAAAGATTGATCAACAGATTAGAATCAGATTCTAGACGTTTTTTTTACCGGCGAATGCTTTTGACTGGCGCTCGAAGTCTTCTAACCTTACGAACTATTTATGCAAGCTATGTATATATGCATGTTTGTATTTATGTATGTATCAGAGAACTGCAACATGCATGATGCAGAATTCTCTGTTTGAAATTATGATTGTGGTTACACGTTTGTAACGGATTTAGAAAATTTGGAGAAGGGTATCTTACTGTCGGAAGCCCGACTGTAGCCTTACCCACTTGTTAATAGCTGAGATCTGTTGTCTCATACAGACGGACGGACAGACGGACGGACATACAGGATATGGCTCAATCTACTCGGCTAGTGATCCTGAGCAAGAATATATATACTTTGCACAAAGTTAGTATACACTTTTTGACCATTTTCAATGGTCGAAGGGTATAAATAGCTTGCCGCCGGAGTTGAACCTGGATCTTTCATATCTAACATAATAAAACAGATGGTATTTATACCGTTTATATAAAACTGATGCTTTAGAGCTAATATTGCGGCTGTAATCAATTTATGGGGGCGGGTGGGGGCGTGTCTGAAATCCAAAATAAACCTGATCAGCAGTAATAACACATATTGTCACCAAATTTGGAAACTAGCTCTTCGAATAGCTGAGATCCAGGTGTTCACACGGACGGACAGACATACAGACGAACGGACGGACAGACGGACATGGCTATATCGACTCGGCTGTTGATACTGATCAAGAATATATATACTTTATGGGGTCGGAGATGTCACCTTCTGCCTGTTACATACATTTTCGGTTCGAACAAAGTTATTATACCCTTCTACTCTATGAGTAGCGGGTATAAAAATTTATGAGTATCAGTTGTATCGTTGACTAAATACCGAGTAGCATTCCTTTTGTCGTTTGATAAAGTTTATTAATTGATGGTTATCATATACCCTAACAATAAATCTGTAACTATGGCAGGAACTTTTCTTCCCTTCGACCATTGAAAATGGTCAAAAAAGGGTATACTAACTTTGTGCAAATGTATGTAACAGGCATCAGGAGGCGTGGCAGACCCCATAAAGTATATATATTCTTGCTCAGGATCACTAGCCGAGTGGATTTAGCCATGTCCGTCTGTCTGTTTGAGACAACAGATCTCAGCTATTAAAAAAGCTAGAGACACCAAATTTGGTATATATCCGGGGCAGATGAGTTTATGTCAAATGTTTGATGCCACACCCACCGCCCCCGCAAATCGGTAATTTACAATTATTAAGCAATGTATTAAACTTTGGTATGTATAAAACTGAATGCAATATGAACATATCCTCCAAAATACAATCCGATCGAAGAAATTCAAGTCAACGTTTTCAGTACAAATGTTCGGTACGAGCAGCAGCCTGCGCGCTGCTTTGAGCAGTTGACGCCGACGTCGACGTTGCGTGGTGTCGCTTTACTCTTTACGCGCGTCGCTGTGTGTGTGCGAGCGAGTAAGCTATATGTATTAAAAGTTTTTGTGCAGACATTTCTGTTTGGAATTATTAGTGTTGTTACACGTTTGTAACGTATTTGGAAAATTGGGAGAAGGGTATCTTACTGTCGGGCGCCCGACTGAAGCCTTACCTACTTGTTTCTGTTCTTTTTTTTGTATTATGCTATATCTAAATCGATGTTAACGCGGTTTCAAGTATATTTAAGGTCATTAAGAATCTTTATGGATATTTCGCAGCAACACAACATAGACGACAAATTTGGTTGGATTATTGAATTTCTCAATAAATATGTGAAGCATAATATATAAGTTAAGACCCAACATGACAGAGTCCCACAATAAAGAAACAGCAATATCGTTGCTGCACGCGCAAGTATCGAAGCACAACAAGATATCTGAAATTTGTCAATATCGCATTTTCAACAACCATGCGACCCGAAAGAAATTCAAACAGCCAGTTGCGCTGAGTCCTCACCCGTCAAACAGGTCACGTGGGATCAACGACGTATGATCACCGGGTATGTAACCTGAAGACGTCAACGACCCGTGGGAAGCTTCGCTGCCACCAAGGCACAAGGCGCCAACTATGCAGTTTTCGTAACCCACCGTGGGATCACCAATTGCGGATCGCCACCACGAAGCAGCGGAGCAGCGGCAGCGTCTAAACGACGCTTTAGGCATAATGCGAATTGATTTAAGAAATAATAAATAACATTGTTTAATAAACATTTATTTTTTTTAACAAAAATAAATAACTAAACTTTTAAGTTATACATTATACAGGCGTCCCTTTTACACATTCAAAATTAAAAGACCTTTGATAAGTTCTAACTGGAAAGCAATGAAAGCAAATTGGAAACATCTAATAAGAACCACGTGCAACTTTCGTAGTCAGAACAAATTTGAGACTGTGAGACGTGTTTTTTCCGCATAGTTGTACCGGGTATACCAAAGTCGGGCGCGCTCGACTGTAGCCTATCCGACTTGTTTATGTAGTTAAACTAGCTATTGCCTTTTCATTATTATTCTCGGTGACCTGAAACGCCATAAGTGTCAAGGCTTCACCAGAGAGGCAAGATATCAATATGCTGTTATAATTATGAACAAGAGTTTCAAAAATGCTTATACAATTCTTGAACTTTGCCACTAAATTTGGGCAATGACAAGTTTGGAAGTCGAGCTCCAGTTGGTGCCATCGGAACTGAAACTATATTTTTTGCTTCGCTCGATGACTTCACGGCTGAAAGATTGATCAACAGATTAGAATCAGATTCTAGACGTTTTTTTTACCGGCGAATGCTTTTGACTGGCGCTCGAAGTCTTCTAACCTTACGAACTATTTATGCAAGCTATGTATATATGCATGTTTGTATTTATGTATGTATCAGAGAACTGCAACATGCATGCATGTACAACAAGCCACTCAAAAATGAATGCGATTTTTGCCACTCGATCTTCATTTTTCACAGGCCGCACATAGCACACGCCTCAAGCCGCGCAAGCCTCTAATAGCAAGAGCCTCAAATAGCAGGAGACTTTAAAAGAAAGAGCCGCAAAAGGCAGGAGCCGCAAAAGACAGGAACGTTTTAGTAAAAAAGACAAGGAAGGCAGGAACGTTTTGGCAAAAAAGACAAGAGACGCATGCCCAAAGGCTCGGTAGGCTCGGTAGGTAGAGACAGCAGCATAAGGGTCGGGGCATACAAATTTGTTCGAGAAGGTTCGGTTTTCCCTTTCCGATCGGACCAATAACAGAAAATTTATCCAAGTCAACGTTTTCAGTACAAATGTTCGGTACGAGCGGCAGCCGGCGCGCTGCTTTGAGCAGTTGACGCCGACGTCGACGTTCCGTCGTGTCGCTTTACGCCGTAAGCGCGTCGCTGTGTGAGTGCGAGCGAGTAAGCTATATGTACTAGAAGTATTTGTGCAGAATTCTCTGTTTGAAATTATGATTGTGGTTACACGTTTGTAACGGATTTAGAAAATTTGGAGAAGGGTATCTTACTGTCGGAAGCCCGACTGTAGCCTTACCCACTTGTTAATAGCTGAGATCTGTTGTCTCATACAGACGGACGGACAGACGGACGGACATACAGGATATGGCTCAATCTACTCGGCTAGTGATCCTGAGCAAGAATATATATACTTTGCACAAAGTTAGTATACACTTTTTGACCATTTTCAATGGTCGAAGGGTATAAATAGCTTGCCGCCGGAGTTGAACCTGGATCTTTCATATCTAACATAATAAAACAGATGGTATTTATACCGTTTATATAAAACTGATGCTTTAGAGCTAATATTGCGGCTGTAATCAATTTATGGGGGCGGGTGGGGGCGTGTCTGAAATCCAAAATAAACCTGATCAGCAGTAATAACACATATTGTCACCAAATTTGGAAACTAGCTCTTCGAATAGCTGAGATCCAGGTGTTCACACGGACGGACAGACATACAGACGAACGGACGGACAGACGGACATGGCTATATCGACTCGGCTGTTGATACTGATCAAGAATATATATACTTTATGGGGTCGGAGATGTCACCTTCTGCCTGTTACATACATTTTCGGTTCGAACAAAGTTATTATACCCTTCTACTCTATGAGTAGCGGGTATAAAAATTTATGAGTATCAGTTGTATCGTTGACTAAATACCGAGTAGCATTCCTTTTGTCGTTTGATAAAGTTTATTAATTGATGGTTATCATATACCCTAACAATAAATCTGTAACTATGGCAGTTGTGCGTAGTACAGAAGACTTAAACTACAAGTTCAATTACTCCATGCACTATTTGTAATAATACAAGTACAGAGACAGCTTTCAGAAACACCGAGTGTGGACACAGATTTCATATAGCATGTCTAACAGAATGGTTAACGACCAACAATACTTGTCCAATATGAAGACGCCCCTGCAATTTGGCGCAGAGCTCTGAAAATATTGCTTACCAACCTAGAGCAAGTACTAGACGTACAGGTAGACCTCGTCGTCCCGTAACCAGATCCCATAACCGTAACACACCAAACACCACGAGTAGAACGTGAAAACAATATGTTGTCTGAAGAGCGTATTCAGCAAATTATTGCCAACTCTTTAGAGTTCTCGTGCAAAAACAACTTTTACGATTCACACGGATGCCCTTCGGTCTCACGAATGCTCCACAAACTATGTGCAGACTGATGGACCAGGTCATTCCATATTATTTAAAATCGAATATATTAGTATATTTAGACGATTTACTAGTGATGTCCACTACTTTTGATGAACATATAGATCATTTAGCTACTGTGGCAACACAATTGCGCAGCTTTGGACTCACTATAAATGTCACTAAATCACATAACCAAAGTTGATTATCTTAGATATGTTGTAGGAGAAGGTACACTTTCAATTAATCCTGATAAGATTCCATTTCCATTTCCAATTCCAAAGACACGCAAATAGCTTAAAAGATTTCTTGGAATAATTGGTTGGATTTCATTTCTCAATATTCTACGGTAACCTTCCCCCTTACAGAATTGCTACAAGGTAAATCATTCGAATGGAAATATGAAGCACAAATAGCCTTTATTAACATCAAAAACAAGCTATGCACCGCCCCGTTTTTAATCCATCCCAATTATGACAAACCATTCATTCTTCAATGCGATGCATCTTCGTATGTTATGGGCGCTGTGTTAGCCTAAACGGATTAATCTGGATTTGAGAGACCCATCGCTTATATGTCGAAAAAGTTAAACAAAGCGCAGCGTAACTATACAGTTACAGAGCTTGAAGGTTTAGCAGTCGTGTTAGCGATAAAAAAGTTCAAAATGTACATTGAAAGACATTCGTTTAAAATCGTCACGGACCATGCAAGTCTCCGTTGGTTGATGAACCAATCTGACCTAAGTGGCAGAGTAGCACGATGGGCGATAAAACTTCAAAGCTTTTCTTTTGATATAGAACATCGAAAAGAAAGTGATAACGTAGTGGCAGATGCGTTTTCGTGCGCTTTTGAAAACGAAATAGCCGCAATAGAGGTTGAACTTTTTCCCGAAATTGACTTAGAATCAGATAAATTCCAATCTGTTGAATACAAAAATTTGATTTGATTTTGAGCTCAGCTCAAAAATTTAATTACCAGACTTTCGCGTCGTCGATAAATTTATTTATTGACGAAGCTTGTTAAAGGAATTCGACGACCCAGAAGACTGCTGGAAGTTGTTTGTTCCTGAGGTGTTGCGCAAAGCAGTTATTAGCTCTGCTCATGAGCAGCCATCTGCAAGTCACTGTGGAATTGCTAAATGCCTAGAGCGACTTCGAAGAAAATTCTTTTGGCCAAAAATGGTCATTAATGTAAATAATTAAATAGGTAATTGTGACACATGTAAAACTACCAAGTATCCTACTTGCGCCTTAAAACTCCCAATGGGAAATCAAGTCACAAGTGAAAGACTATTTTAAAGACTTTATATTGACTTTATTGGAGCTCTCCCTCGTTCAAAACAAGGCAATATAGGTATCTTCATAGTTTTAGACCATTTCTCTAAATTTACATTTCTCAAGACAGTTAAAAAGTTCACGTTAAAAATTGTAATTGATTTTCTCAATGATCAACTATTTTCATGTTTTGGAGTACCCGAAACAATAGTTAGTGACAATGGAACTCAATTTAAAAGCCATGATTTCAATAACTTTCTTTCGAAACATGGAATTCAACACGTATGCACAGGTGCGTACGCCCCCCAATCAAATGCAGCAGAACGAGTAAATCGATTTGTCAATGCAGCTCTAAGAGCATATGTCCGTACCGATCAACGTACAATAAATGGGATACATTTTTACCCAGTATAAATTCATCGTTGCGAAATCACATCCATCAATCCGTAAACATGTCAGCATACTTCATAGTATTTGGTCAATATATGATTACACATGGCCAAGATTACAAATTGTTGAAAAATCTTGATTTACTTAGAGATGGTACAGAAAAGTTAAACAGAATTGACGAGTTTCAGAAAATTCGTTCAACAATTGGAAAATATTTGACCAAAGCGTATGAGAAAAACAAGTGGGTAAGGCTACAGTCGGGCGCCCGACAGTAAGATACCCTTCTCCCAATTTTTTTAATCCGTTACAAACGTGTAACCACACTCATAATTTCGTACAAAAATTCTGCACAAATTCTTCTACTACATATAGCATACTCGCTCGCACTCACACAGCGACGCGCGTAAAGAGTAAAGCGACACGACGCAACGTCGATGTCGGCGTCAACTGCTCAAAGCAGCGCGTCGGCTGCTGCCCGTACCGAACATTTGTACTGAAAACGTTGACTTGAATAACTTCGGTGTTATTGGTCCGATCGGATTATAATTTGGAGGACATGTTTATATTGCATTCAGCTTTATACATACCAAAGCAGAACTTTATAAGTTTAACACTTTGCTTAATAATCGTAAATTACCGATTAGCGGGGGCGGTGGGCGTGGCATCAAACATTTGACATAAACTTCACCTGCCCCGAATATATAGGAACCTTCATACCAAATTTGGTGTCCGACATAACCTAAAAATTTTTTCAAAAATTTTTCTAAAACTGGGTTTTTGGTTTGAAAACTGAGTTTTTTAATGTAATTAATGTAGGTTTTGAAAATACAAAATGTTTCCATTCTAAAATACCACTTTAAATACTCTTTTAACGGCTTTTGCAATAGTCCTTTTTAAGGTGTCGTTGTTTCTCCTGTAATTGTTTTTCTAATGCATTTATATTTTAGGTTAGTCCATGAATGATCATTAAAAATATTTTAGCTGAATCCAGAACATCCATAAAATATTTTGACTTCGGATTCGGATTAAGGAGGCCCAAAAACATATGAATACATATATCACATGACCAGGTCATGACCCCCCATTATTTTTTGGCGCTTTAAAGATTTTTCATGTTTTTTGAGGTTAAGAAACTTAGACGTGCAGGATACATTTTGATTGAAAAATCGGATTTAGAAGGTCAAAATACATGAGAAAACATATATCGCATGACCAGAATATGATTCTATATCTTTTTGGGGAAATTTTAAAATTTTTCAGTTTTGTGAGGTTATGTCGAAATCCAGACATGATGACGGCTCCGGATTCGGATTCAGCGACCCAAAATACATATACCTGCATATGCCGCATGCCCAGATCATAACAAAAAAAAATTTTTGTGGGGCTGTGATATCATTAAAAATCATAAAGATATATACATTTATACCTACTACCATAAAGTCTAGTATCTTGAAGTGATATAAATAAGTGAATAATTGTGAATTAAAAGAAAAGGTACGTTGTTTATTTAGAGAAGTTCACTTTTAACATATGATTTTGTGCAGGCCCTGTTACTGGAGTCTGCATCCTGCCGGTTGTGGTGTGGCGGCTTCCACGTCAACGGCTACCATAATTTTGGCCAAATATCTCTATAGGGGCAGACGGGAGTCAGCGCTTCTCGCAGCATTTTGAGGATTACGCCAGAGTCAGCGCTTCTCGCAGCATTTTGAGGATTACGCCAGTATCAGCGCTTCTCGCAGCATTTTGAGACTTACTCCAAGGTCAGCGCCAGCCAGCCTAAAGTCCACTCTTATTAGCCTTGGATCATTACAAGCCATAAATAGAGCGACTGCAGCGGTACAAAAGCACACTACACCCAGCTACAACAAAAACTAGGACTTAACCAATAACTTCTATTGGCATCACAACGGATTATAAAGTCCATTGATTGGCGATTCTCTTAGCTACAAAATATGCAGTAATATCGAAGCCGACAATACAATACGGCTGAAGCACCCCAAAGAAGGATGTTCTCTTAAATTACATATATATAAGCAACAAGTATTATTTTCAAATACTCATTAAGCGACATCCTTTCCTCATCCTTCCAAAATATATGGAAATGTATATTTAAAATTTATAATTGTATAAATGTCGTAAAATCAAAGGTAACACAGAGTTATTGTTACAATGGTATGGTATGTACAAAATAATTATTGCTGTTATATATATATACTCTAATTCTCTTGAAGTTCACACAGCATACGTCCTCTTCAGGCCTGTTGACAACGTCAAAACAGCTGTTTCGTAAGTCGGAATGAAATAAACCGTGAGTTATATTTTTGAAAACCCATTACATATATATATATAGAACAGCCAATTTAAAAACAATTCAAAATCAAAAAGAATATCAAAACGAAATACCATACAAAATTAAAAGAAAATATCTATAACAAACCGAAAATATATCAAATGCAACTATATGTTTAAATTTCCCAAAACCTAATTAATAATATTATTTTACAATAACTTTACACAATTGTTCCCGTTTCTAATCTATATATATCTACTGCATAATATGCTTGTAAACTTATATTCAAATCTCCACTGATGAACAGTGAAATGTATAAATAGCCATTATCTTTATATTGTTAACATCCCAGATTTTAGATGGATATGGAATCCAAATTTTATATTGAATTAAAAATAAATTGTTCTATGAATTATATTTTATTCTACAGGTATGGTGGGTATAGATAGAAGAACATCTCCAACTAGTTCTTCAACATAGTGCAACTTCAACATCCAAATCCTTAACATTTGTTTACAGTCCATCTTTCTTACCTTACTTTCTACGAATCTTTTTGATTAACCGTAGCAATTTTGTTGAACCAATTCAAGAACCCACGCCATTACCCTAAGCACGGCCGGAACCGTATAGTGGACAGGGAGTTGGGGACACAGCACTTTATTGTGCACGTTACACTCTGATAGAACTTACCTGCAAAAGCCAACCCAACACTCCTTCCGACAAAATGTGAGCAAACTGCCGACGTCTTTGCGGACTTAACCCAATGAAAACAATACATTGTATTGCAGATACAACTAACAACATGAACACAACAGACCCAACCCACATAGCTCATCTTTTTTCACAACACTGGTCTGACTACTCCAAAGACGAAAACTTTCACCAAAACTGCACTATAAATAAATACTCAACCAATACAACCACCTACATACCAGAGAACTGCAACATGCATGCATACACAACACTCAAAAATGAATAAGATTCTTGCCACTCGATCTTCACTTTGCACAGGCCGCACATAGCACACGCCTCATGCCGCGCAAGCCTCTAATAGCAAGAGCCTCAAATATCGGGAGACTCTAAAAGCAAGAGACGCAAAAGGCAGGAGCCGCATAAGGCAGGAACGTTTTGGCAAAAAAGACAAGTAAGGCAGGAACATTTTGGCAAAACAGACAAGAGACGCATGCCAAAAGGCTCGGTAGGCTCGGGAGGTAGAGATAGCAGCACAAGGGTCGGGGCATACAAATTTGTTCGAGAACTAATAAAATTTTTAACATTAACCTACCAAAACGTAAGGGGCCTGCGTAGCAAGCTACCTACGTTATTCTTAAATAGCCTTTCGTTTGAATCCCATGTCCTTGTGTTCACTGAGACTTGGTTAAAACCTGAGATTTTATGCTATGAAATTTTTCCAAGCAAGTTCACCACTTAAGGGTTTGATCGTCATGATCGGCGGGGCGGCGGTGTTCTTATTGCGGTAAATTCTGATATCGCATCAGAACATGTACATCCGGAGATTCAATATGATATTGAATTCATTTGTGTAAAATAACACCTTCCCGGCTTCCAGGTTTTTATAACCTGCTCGTACATCCCACCTTCGTCGGATATTCTTATCTACACTCAACATTTGCTTGCAATAAGGTATGTCTTCAATTTGTTATCTAACAAATACCACCTCATAGTCCTTGGCGACTTTAACATACCTGAGTGTAGTTGGACACCAAGTGATGAGGGAAATTTCCTGATGCCCTCACAACAACACGATCTTATTGACGGCCTGCATGACATTTCTCTGCTGCAGGTCAACCACTTACAAAATTCACTAAATAGAACACTCGATTTATGCTTTGTCTCCGAACAGAGTATGGTAACTCTGACTAGAGTTACCTATCATCCAACGTTCGAGGTTGTTTTTGAAACTGGTTTGAACGTATTGGATAAAAAAGTTACGTCGTGTAAGAGAGCACGTTGTATTCGTAAAGCCAATTTTGATAAATATTAATTATTTAGTTTCAAATTATGACTGGTCTAATTTGTATCAATGTAACAATATGGATATGGCTCTTAATTTATTTTATAAAACATTAAATAACTTCTTTGACATTTGTGTGCCTTTTTCTTATCCGAGGCATTCGAGTAAACCCCAATGGTTTACTAAAGAACTATCCAGTCTTAAAACTCTAAAGTCTAGACTCTTTAAAAAATATACTAGATGTTATTCCTCGTCTATTTTTTCAAGATATCTTATTGTTCGGTCAAATTTTGTTGCTCTCAACGCTACAAAAATTATTTGACTCGTTGCGGGATTCAGTTCCAGCAGAATCCCAGACAGTTCTATAGTTTTGTTAACATGAAGCGTAAGTCATCTGCCTATCCATCTAAGTTATCGTTTGAAGGTGCAAATGCAAATACTGACCAGGACATGGCTGATCTGTTTGCAAAGTTCTTTCAAACGACCTATTCAATTTCAACACGCGATGTAAATTCTTATCCTTTCACCGTTCCCAGTACAACTGGCATTTTCGCCCCACAATTAAAAGAAAGTTTGATTTTCAGGGATTTATGTTTGATAAAACCAGTTTTCCCACCTGGTCCTGACGGAATTCCTAGTTGCGTACTTCGATACTGTGCCGATCCTCTATCTAAGCTATTGCTCAAACTTTTCTCGCTGTCCCTGAAAACTTCCACCTTTCCTTCCATATGGAAGGAATCTTTCATTTTACCGCTTCACAAGAAGGGCAGCAAGTCTGATGCTTTAAACTATAGAGGTATCTCAAAATTGTCGGTTATTCCTAAACTCTTCGCGAATGTCATAACTCCTCACTTGCAGCATTTCTGAAGATCCGTCATTTCTCCTTGTCAGCAC
Organism: Zaprionus kolodkinae; assembly: GCA_018901885.1. NCBI lineage: Eukaryota > Metazoa > Arthropoda > Insecta > Diptera > Drosophilidae > Zaprionus > Zaprionus kolodkinae. The sequence continues at coordinate 909,599 of JAEIFM010000212.1, read as the reverse complement.
GGATTTTTAAAACGTCGTTCCTTCTTGACAAATTTACTTGAGCTTACATCCTTTATCATAAAGGGCTTTCAGAAAAATTTTCAAACTGACGTCATTTATACTGATTTCAGTAAAGCATTTGACTCAGTAAATCACTCCCTTCTTGCACATAAACTAAACATTATTGGTTTCTCACCAAATCGCTTAAGCTGGCTTATAAGTTATTTGGCCAACAGAACACAAAGAGTCTTCTTTAAAAATGTTCTTTCTGACCCTATTCAAGTCACTTCTGGTGTTCCTCAGGGAAGCCATTTAGGTCCCCTTCTTTTTACGCTTTTCATCAATGACCTTCCTTCGGCCATACATAATTCGCGTACTCTTATGTATGCAGATGATGTAAAGCTTTGTTTTAAATTTAAAGACGCCTCCTGTCATTCATCCCTTCAAGCCGACCTCAATAGTTTTAACAGTTGGAGTGGTGCAAACCTATTAAATCTGAACAGCTCAAAATGCAAGTTGATGACATTCTCTAGTGCCAGTCCTAAGTACGAATCTTACACTTTATGTGGTTGTCCTCTGGAAAGAATTACCTCTGTGGGCGACCTTGGAGTACGCCTGGACGCTAAACTCAAGTTCTCTGAGCACATTTCTTCCATAGTCAATAAGGCTAACAGTGTACTCGGATTTATTAAGAGGTGGGCTAAGGAATTTAACGATCCTTATATAACTAAGTCCCTTTAAACCTTACTTGTGCGTCCTATTCTCGAGTATGGATCATGTGTTTGGTGTTCTCAGTTTTCAACCTACAAGGACCGCATTGAATCCGTTCAAAAGAACTTTTTGATTTTCGCATTGCGTGGACTTAATTGGGATTCAAACATAAGACTACCTTCCTATACTAACAGACTTCTTCTACTAAATCTAGCTTCCTTAGCCAATCGGCGTACTATGCTTGGTGTGAATTTTATCAATAACCTTATTAAAGGCGACATTGACAGTGATGACTTGGTTAGCCGGTTACACTTCTCTGTCCCTTGCCGACTAATGAGAAATTATATTCCACTAGGTCGAACTATGCCTTGCACGAACCGTTCAGGGTATTATGTTCGGACTACAACAAATACTACTTTATGATATCTAACAGCCAATCGACTAATAATCTTCAACTTTAACTACTTTCTCACCTAGCTAGAAGTTAGCGATCTCGCGACCTTCCTATTCGTTAACTGCGCTCATCGGGCGTTACGAGCGCTTTAATCCATTAACACACTACTTTTGATCTGATTGGGTTTTTTGGCTTTCCCCAATCCTTTGCAACCTATGTTGGATCTACTAAAATTATCTTTTTATTACCAGATTAAATAAATTAAATAAATAATTAAATGATTAATTAATAATAAAATAATTTAAAACAAAAAATTTTTAAAATAATACCCTTACCTTCAACTTAAATTATACTTATATATACCCTTCGACCATTAAAAATGGTCAAAAAGGGTATACTAACTTTGTTCAAAAAGTATTTCACAGGCATAAGGAGGCGTGGCAGACCCCATAAAGTATATATATTCTTGCTCAAGATCACTAGCCGAGTCGATTGAGACATGTCCGTCTGTCTGTCCGTCTGTTTGTTTGAGACAAAAGAATTTAGCTATTAAAAAAGCTAGACACCAAATTTGGTATGACGGTTCCTATATATCCGGGGCAGGTGAAGCTTATGTCAAATGTTTGATGCCACGCCCACCGCCCCTGCAAATCGGTTATTTACGATTATTTAGCAAAGTAATGAACCTATAAAATAATGCTTCGGTATGTATAAAGCTGAATGCAACATGAACATATTCTCCGTTTAACAATCCGATCAGACCAATAACACAGAAGTTATTAATGTCGACGTTTTCAGTACAAATGTTCGGTACGGGCAGCAGCTTGCGCGCTGCTTTGAGCAGTCGACGTCGACGTTGCGTCGTGTCGCTTTACTCTTTACGCGCGTCGCTGTGTGAGTGCGAGCGAGTAAGCTATATGTATTAAAAGTTTTTGTGCAGACATTTATGTTTGGAATTATTAGTGTGGTTACACGTTTGTAACGTATTTGGAAAATTGGGAGAAGGGTATCTTACTGTCGGGCGCCCGACTGTAGCCTTACCTACTTGTTTTATTTTAGTCTTTGAGTCGACTGCTCTTTTTTGACGTTAAATAAATAAATAAACAGAATATCTAACCCCATGATAAAAAATACCTCCTACTCACTCAACAACTTCATTCCACAATCATACAAAACGTAATCCCCATACTAAAACCCAATTCAAACAAAACAGTAATAACCGACTACAGACCAATCTCTCTTAACTGTTGCCTGTCCAAAGCACTTGATACAAGTAGGTAAGGCTAAAGTCGGGCGCCCGACAGTAAGATTCTCCCAATTTTTAAAATCCGTTACAAACGTGTAACCACACTCATAGTTCCAAACAGAGAATTCTGCACAGATATTTCTACTACATATAGCTTACTCGCTTGCACTCACACAGCGACGCGCTTAAGGAGTAAAGCGACACGACGGAACGTCGACGTCGGCGTCAACTGCTCAAAGCAGCGCGCCGTCTGCCGCTCGTACCGAACATTTGTACTGAAAACGTCGACATTAATAACTTCTGTGTTATTGGTCCGATCGGATTGTTATATGGAGAATATGTTCATATTTATTTATTTATTTATTTATTTATTTATTTATTTAACGTCTAACTAAGAGCAGTCGACTCAAAGACTAAAATATATAATAGTAAAATTACAAATGTAAATTTAAATTAAAAATATAAGTATAATTTAAGTTGAATGTAAGTATAATATATAAAAATATATATATTTTTTTTTTGTATTAAAATTTTTAATTATTAATTAATCATTAAATTATTTATTTAATTTATTGAATTTATTTATTTAATTTAATTTAATCTGGGAGTAAAAGGATAATTTTAGTTGATCCAACATTTGTTGCAAAGGAATGGGGAAACCCAGAAAACCCAATCAGATCAAAAGAAGAGTGTTAATGGATTAAAGCGCTCGTAACGCCCGAGGAGCGCAGTAAACGAATAGGAAGGTCGCGAGATCGCTAACTTCTAGCTAGGTGAGAAAGTAGTTAAAGTTGAAGATTATTAGTCGATTGGCTGTTAGATATCATAAAGTAGTATTTGTTGTAGTCCGAACATAATACCCTGAACGGTTCGTGCAAGGCATAGTTCGACCTAGTGGAATATAATTTCTCATTAGTCGGCAAGGGACAGAAAAGTGTAACCGGCTAACCAAGTCATCACTGTCAATGTCGCCTTTAATAATGTTATTGATAAAATTCACACCAAGCATAGTACGCCGATTGGCTAAGGAAGCTAGATTTAGTAGAAGAAGTCTGTTAGTATAGGAAGGTAGTCTTAAGTTTGAATCCCAATTAAGTCCACGCAATGCGAAAATCAAAAAGTTCTTTTGAACGGATTTAATGCGGTCCTTGTAGGTTGAAAATTGAGGACACCAAACACATGATCCATACTCGAGAATAGGACGCACAAGTGAGGTATAAAGGGACTTAGTTATATAAGGATCGTTAAATTCCTTAGCCCACCTCTTAATAAATCCGAGTACACTCATAGCCTTATTAACTATGGAAGAAATGTGCTCAGAGAACTTGAGTTTAGCGTCCAGGCGTACTCCAAGGTCGTCCACAGAGGTAATTCTTTCCAGAGGACAACCACATAAAGTGTAAGATTCGTACTTAGGACTGGCACGAGAGAATGTCATCAACTTGCATTTTGAGCTGTTCAGATTTAATAGGTTTGCATTGAGGTCGGCTTGAAGGGATGAATGACAGGAGGCGTCTTTAAATTGAAAACAAAGCTTTACATCATCTGCATACATAAGAGTACGCGAATTATGTATGGCCGAAGGAAGGTCATTGATGAAAAGCGTAAAAAGAAGGGGACCTAAATGGCTTCCCTGAGGAACACCAGAAGTAACTTGAATAGGATCAGAAAGAGCATTTTTAAAGAAGACTCTTTGTGTTCTGTTGGCCAAATAACTTATAAGCCAGCTTAAACGATTTGGTGAGAAACCAATAATGTTTAGTTTATGTGCAAGATTGAAGAGTGCCGATCGCCGACGTGTGAAGACGTGTTTTTATCGAGCTCCGCACAAAATCGGTTGTTTTGAGTGAAGTGAACGCCAAATAAAATAAACTAAATAAAAAATCCGAAAGCGAAAGAGACGCTCTATGCGATGCAAGATCGCTTAAATATATATTTTGATTTGTTATCTTAAATAATAAAACTATGAGTCAGAACGACACTCGCGCTCAGCGTCAGCGCGAGCAAGACGAACGCCGGCTCTCAATTCAACGCAACAACGCGTACTTCTCCTACGTCTCACCGACAACCCCAAACGCAGACATCGAGCGGTCAATAGCCCATAGCCCAAAAAACCTTATTCTACCAACAAATCAAGAAAGAGCGCGCTCCTGCTCTCCCGCTCTCTTAGCTCCGACAGAAGCCCCGCTACCTCCAACAACAACAGCTGGAGGTAGACCGACAGCCCGCTCTATCTCGTCATCGGCTGCACCCGCTCACGTTCTGACTGAGTCAGCGAAAGCAAAACCGCAAGCAATAAACGGTACTGCTGCACTACCAGCAAAACAAAACGAAAACGTAAACAAAAAAGCTGGGTCGACCTGGCAGACTGGAATGGACCGCTACATTACAATAAAGCGAAAGCTCAGCCCGGAAAATTCAGATTTGGAAAACAAGCCGAAAAATACACGCGACAACTCTACCTTGATCAAAAATGTAGCCCCTGCAAATACCAACAGATTTGCCTTGCTGGCAGATACCGCTGAGGACGTGCCGCTGGGATCCGTTGTTATCGAACCGAAGAAAACAAAGCCTCCGCCAATATACATCCGCGAGAAGAGCACAAGCGGTTTTGTAAATACTTTGATTGGCCTTATTGGAAAAGATAGCTTTCATATAATTCCCCTCGTAAGAGGTACCATCAATGAAATCAAACTTCAGACGAAAACGGAGGACAACTACAGAAAAGTCACAAACTATTTTACCGCACAAAAAATAGGCTCTTACACCTACCAGCTTAAAAGCAGCAAGGGCCTGCAAGTAGTCCTGAAGGGCATTGAGTCTGATGTTACGCCCGAAGAGATAACTGAGGCGCTAAAGGAAAAGGGATTTTACGCCAAAAGCGTGTTCAATATCAAAAACAGAAACAGGCAGCCCCAACCACTCTTCAAGATTGAGCTTGAACCAGAAAACAAGCCTCCTAGAAAAAACGAGGTTCACCCAATTTACAAACTCCAACTCCTTCTGCACCGAAGGATCACGGTAGAAGAGCCGCACAAACGTAACGCTCCTGTACAATGTACAAACTGCCAAGAGTATGGCCACACGAGGTCGTATTGTACACTTCGCCCGGTGTGCGTAGTCTGTGGAGACCTCCACGACTCCAAACAGTGTCAAACTAACAAAGAAAATGCATGCGAGAAAAAATGCAATAACTGTGGGGGCAATCACACAGCAAACTACAGAGGCTGTCCAATCTACAAAGAGCTGAAATTCCGTCTTCACAAAAGAATGAACACGGCGCGGGCACACCAAGGAACAGCTACGCTGTTACCATCAGAGACAAATCCTGAAGTAATTTTCTCGAAAGCAGCAAGTTTCGCTCCCTGGCCTACATCCAACACTAACAAGACAACATTTGCAAACGTTTTAAAATCAGGTATGACGCCTCCAACCCAAAATTCCCGAACTCCACATGAAGTGCACACAAAATTAGACACACAACAAAACTATAACCCAGCTGCGCAGCAGGAAACAAAAACTGAAGCTATGATGCAAGCCTTACAACAGAGCATGATGGAATTTATGACATTTATGAAGACCACCATTCAAGACATGATGCGTAATCAAAACCTTTTGATACAAATGCTTGTAGCCCAACAATCAAATAAATAATGGCTACCTTACGCATAGCTACGTGGAACGCCAATGGCGTTTCACAGCGCAAACTTGAGCTAGCTCAATTCCTACATGAGAAGCATATCGACGTAATGCTTCTTTCGGAAACTCGTCTCACAAGCAACTACAATTTTCAAATAAGAAACTACCATTTCTACGGTACAAATCATCCCGACGGAAAAGCACACGGTGGCACCGCCATACTCATAAGGAACCGTATGAAGCACCACTTTTACAAAGAATTTGCGGAAAATCATCTTCAGGCCACATCTATCAACATTCAGCTGGATGACAACACTCTACTTACACTAGCGGCCGTATACTGCCCCCCCCGTTTCACAGTATTAGAAGCTCAATTCCTGGATTTCTTCCAAGCACTAGGGCCACACTTCATTGCAGCAGGTGACTACAACGCTAAACATACTCACTGGGGATCGCGACTTGTGAACCCAAAAGGAAAACAGCTTTATAAGACTATAATAAAAGCCACTAATAAACTTGACCATGTTTCCCCCGGGAGTCCTACATACTGGCCATCAGACCTCAATAAGCTGCCTGACCTGATCGACTTCGCAGTTACGAAAAATATTTCCCGCAGTTTGGTTAAAGCTGAATGTCTGCCGGATCTGTCATCTGATCACTCGCCTGTACTAATTCACCTCCGCCGGTACGCAGAAAACGTGAAACCACCATTCAGATTGACTTCTCACAAAACAAACTGGCTCAGGTATAAAAAATATATAAGTTCACATATTGAGCTAAGCCCAAAACTCAATACTGAATCTGATATAGAGAGCTGCACGTGTGCATTGCAATCCATCCTTTCTGCAGCAGCACTTACTGCAACACCCAAAATAACAAATACTACAATTAATTTAAAAAAGACCAACGTACAAATCGAGCAACTCGTCCAAGTAAAACGACGCTTACGCAGAGAATGACAATCTTCCAGATCCCCAACTGCAAAACAAAAGCTAAAAGTAGCCACACGGAAACTGGCCAACGCTCTGAAACAAGAAGAGGACGACGATCAGCGCCGATACATAGAGCAACTCACACCAACAGGCACAAAACAAAAGTCACTGTCGCGAGCCCACTCAACTCTTCGCCCACCGACTGAAACCGTTTTGCCGATAAGGAATTCCTCAGGTGGCTGGGCCCGTAGTGATGAAGACAGAGCCACCACATTTGCCGCTCACCTACAAAACGTGTTCACGCCAAACCAGGCTACTAGCACATTCGCGCTACTGTCCTATCCCGTAAACTGCCACCAGCAACACACCCCAATTGTGTTTCGTTCTAAAGAAGTAACTAAAATAATCAAAGACAATCTCAGCCCGAAAAAATCCCCCGGCTGCGACCTTATAACACCGGAAATGATCATCCAGCTGCCACATTCTGCAGTTCGCTACATAACCAAGCTCTTTAATGCCATCACCAAACTTGGTTACTTTCCACAACGATGGAAGAGGTCGATTATCATAATGATTCCAAAGCCTGGTAAGAACCACACAGTCGCTTCATCTTACAGACCAATAAGTCTACTCTCATGTATTTCGAAACTATTCGAAAAATGCCTGCTGATCCGACTTAATCAACATCTGATATACCACAATATAATCCCAGCCCACCAATTTGGATTTCGCGAAAGCCACGGAACCATTGAACAGGTGAATCGTATTACAACGGAAATAAGAACTGCATTTGAATATCGCGAATACTGTACAGCAGTATTTTTAGACGTATCCCAAGCATTCGACAGAGTCTGGCTCGACGGCCTAATGTTTAAAATTAAAACATCCCTACCCGAAAGCACACACAAACTTCTAAAGTCTTACCTCTATGACAGAAAGTTTGCAGTGCGGTGCAACACTGCCACTTCCACTGATCATACAATTGAGGCTGGAGTCCCCCAAGGCAGCGTTCTTGGGCCAACCTTATACCTCATCTATACAGCCGACATCCCTACAAATAGTCGCTTAACGGTATCCACATTTGCCGACAATACAGCTATCCTTAGCCGTTCAAGGTCCCCTATCCAAGCTACAGCAAAGTTGGCACTGTACCTCATCGACATTGAGAAGTGGCTCTCTGACTGGCGAATAAAAGTAAACGAGCAAAAATGCAAGCACGTGACGTTTACGCTAAACAGACAAGACTGTCCTCCGCTCTTGTTGAACAACATACCACTCCCGAAAGCAGATGAGGTAGCGTACCTCGGAGTACACCTTGACAGATGACTCACATGGCGCAGGCACATTGAAGCCAAAAAAACCCAACTTAAACTCAAAGCCAACAACTTGCACTGGCTCATCAACTCTGGTTCTCCGCTCAGCCTAGATCACAAGGTCTTACTCTACAATTCTATATTGAAACCTATCTGGACCTATGGCTCACAGTTATGGGGCAATGCCAGCAACAGCAATATTGACATCATACAGCGAGCACAATCAAAGATTCTGAGAACCATCACTAGGGCACCGTGGTACGTTCGGAGTGAAAACATCCAAAGAGACTTAAATATCCCATCAGTAACCAACGCAATCACGTACCTTAAGGAAAAATACCATAGCAAGCTTTACACGCACCCCAACCACCTAGCGAGAGGTCTAATCCAGCTCAGCAGCCGATCCCGTCTCCGGCGAAAGGACCTACCAACCCAGCGAATAAATTATTAGGGCCGCTTAATCATAGAACAGTTGGAAAAATAATACAACTGTTCAAAAAATACTTGTTATAGTTAAGATTTTTAAACTTATTGTTAGTTCTTATACAAGAAGATTCAATAAATAAAAGCAAAGTAAAAAAAAAAAAAAAAAAAAAAAAAAAAGTTTATGTGCCAGAAGGTAGTGATTTACTGAGTCAAATGCTTTACTGAAATCAGTATAAATGACGTCAGTTTAAAAATTTTTCTGAAAGCCCTTTATGATAAAGGATGTAAGCTCAAGTAAATTTGTCGAGAAGGAACGACGTTTTATAAATCCGTGCTGACAAGGAGAAATGACGGATCTACAGAAATGCTGCAAGTGAGGAGTTATGACATTCTCGAAGAGTTTAGGAATAGCCGACAATTTTGAGATACCTCTATAGTTTAAAGCATCAGACTTGCTGCCCTTCTTGTGAAGCGGTAAAATGAAAGATTCCTTCCATATGGAAGGAAAGGTGGAAGTTTTCAGGGACAGCGAGAAAAGTTTGAGCAATAGCTTAGATAGAGGATCGGCACAGTATCGAAGTACGCAACTAGGAATTCCGTCAGGACCAGGTGGGAAAACTGGTTTTTTAACATAAATCCCTGAAAATCGAACTTTCTTTTAATTGTGGGGCGAAAATGCCAGTTGTACTGGGAACGGTGAAAGGATAAGAATTTACATCGCGTGTTGAAATTGAATAGGTCGTTTAAAAGAACTTTGCAAACAGATCAGCCATGTCCTGGTCAGTATTTGCATTTGCACCTTCAAACGATAGCTTAGATGGATAGGCAGATGACTTACGCTTCATGTTAACAAAATTATAGAACTGTCTGGGATTCTGCCGGAACTGAATCCCGCAACGAGTCAAATAATTTTTATAGCATGTAGCGTTGAGAGCAACAAACTTTGACCGAGCAATAAGATATCTTGAAAAAATAGACGAGGAATGACATCTAGTATATTTTTTAAAGAGTCTAGACTTTAGATTTTTAAGACTGGATAGTTCTTTAGTAAACCATGGGGGTTTACTCGAATGCATCAGATAAGAAAAAGGCACACAAATGTCAAAGAAGTTATTTAATGTTTTATAAAATAAATTAAGAGCCATATCCTTATTGTTACATTTGTAAAAATAAGACCAGTCATAATTTGAAATTAAATAATTAATTTTTTTCAAAATCGGCTTTACGAAAACAACGCGCTCTCTTACACGACGTAACTTTTTTATCCAATACGTTCAAACCAGTTTCAAAAACAACCTCGAACGTTGGATGATAGGGATCTTCTGGTTGGGTAAGTGGGTGGACTCTAGTCAGAGTTACCATACTCTGATCGGAGACAAAGCATAAATCGAGTGTTATTTTTAGAGAATTTTGTAGGGCAGCAGAGAAATGTCATGCAGGCCGTCAATAAGATCGTGTTGTTGTGAGGGCATCAGGAAATTTGCCTCATCACTTGGTGTCCAACTACACTCAGGTATGTTAAAGTCGCCAAGGACTATGAGGTGGTCTTTGTTAGATAACATATTGAAGACATACTTTATTGCAAGCAAATGTTGAGTGCAGATAAGAAGATCCGACGAAGGTGGGATGTACGAGCAGGTTATATAAACCTGGAAGCCGGGAAGGTGTAATTTTACACAAATGAATTCAATATCATATTGAATCTCCGGGTGTACATGTTCTGACGCGATATCAGAATTTACCGCAATAAGAACACCGCCGCCCCGCCGATCATGACGATCAAACCTATAAGTTGTGAACTTGCTTGGAAAAATTTCAGAGCATAAAATCTCAGGTTTTAACCAAGTCTCAGTGAACACAAGCACATGGGATTCAAACGAAAGGCTATTTAAGAATAACGTAGGTAGCTTGCTACGCAGGCCCCTTACGTTTGTTAAAAATTTTATTTGTTTTTTGAAGTCGCATTTTTGGAAGTGGTGGCCTGGTTTGGCAAAGGTAGTCTAATCGGTTGACGATTCTTTTTTTTCTTTGCTTCGAATTCTTTAACCACAATATGATCAGGCCAGAAGTTAGCTGAGCATATTTGGTTAAATAAATCGTTAGAGACACTAATTTTAAAGGATGATATATCCCTTTCATATGAAAATTTAAATTGTTCAACCTTTAAATCTTGGGCTTGAGATTTGGCTTGGATATAAGCCATAACATCTGAAGATGTGAGAGGCTAGCCTCGAGACAAGACGTGCCTCTTCGGTGGAATTCCGGTGACAGGCTTGGGTCCCACAGATATAGGACCAGTGGGAGCAGGTTGTGCCGATAATGCCTGAGGGACTATCGGTTGGGTAATTAGTATTTGCGGTTTAATAGGAATAGAAACCGCAGATGTATTGGGCAAAGGGGAAATGAGCTCCACGGGCTCAACAGAGACATTTTTCTGTGCTGCTGATCTCGTAACTACAGGTGTAGTAAATGATAGCAGCGGCAACGTCACTGGTGTGCTGAGTTGGTCAACGTTCTGAGGCTGATAGGCACTAGTTGACGGCTGCTCCTTTTGAGCTGATTTTTTGCGCTTGGGAGACTCATTTAGTAGCTTAAGGCTATTTAATGAAGTGTCCAGCGCGGAGAACTGATCGGCAAGTTTGCGAAAACTACCAAACAGTTCCCTAAATCCCGTCCTAGTTTGGCGCATGAACGATACAAAATCGTTCTCAACCTCACGACACGCATCACAACAATAGTACAGTCCGTTTCGCTTGGCTACAGCATCGGCCGTTGGGCCACTGAAGCGCACACATTTTGCATGAGCAACGTTGTTGCAGATCCAACAACAAATACTTGCTTGAGCAGATGTAATCTGCTTTTGGCAGGTTTTCTTGAAGCAAATAATTCCTCCTTCCATTATTAGGGGTGACCACTGTCAAAAATGCACACAACAAAAATAGAGAGAGAGGAAAGATTAGGCACACACAGAAACTGTGATAAGAAGAGCGCGGTAAGAGAGTTTGTGCTGCAGTGCACAACAACAACAAGAAAGCAAGGCTACCTTCGGCTTGCCGAAGGTTTCATACCCTTGCAGTTATACAAAATATAAAATATATTTGGATTGCTGCTGGTTTCTGTGGTATTTATTGAACAATTATAACAGTACATTGATTATATCATCATCTTATAATTTCGAATACTCAGCCTCCTCACCACGACAAGGTCGCAATCCTCGAGGAGGAATATTTACAATACCTTAAACAACATTGCACATATATTCTTTATTTTCAATAATAAAATAAATAAATTAACTAAATATTTAAAAATAAATTATTTTTTAATTAGTGATTATAGCTAAGGAACACGCCGTCATGGTGACTATATGGAGTTTGATAAGTGATTGCGGCAGCACCGCTTACTGTGTTATCACAAAATATCCAATCAATTTGAGTTAAATGTTTTGTTGTTGGCACATTTAACAATGGACATAACCCCTTATTATTTAAAGTAGACTCGAGCTGATCAGTGGTTGTTGATCGGCAAATGTTAAAATCTCCTAATATTACCAATTTTGTATTATTTTCAGCTGACGTTAGCCTTTCAACATCATTTCTGATTTCATTTCGAAACCTTGTAATAGGAAAAGCTGGATTCCTATAAACAACTAGGACTATTGTATGCAAGTATTTAAATGTTATGGACTGGTATATATTTCTTACATTATCAACTGTAACTGTTTCATATAAGAATGTTATGTTTTCCGATATATTTTGTTTTGCATATATCAGTATACCATTCTTAGAAACAGCATTTGGTCGAATGTCTTTGTGTTGTAAAGGATCTGTTTGAATAACAGCTATATGATTTTTTGTTTAACAGCTACATGTAATAGTACTCAGATTTCCATAAAATTGCAACATGAACCTTCATTAGGCCGATCGTTGATCGTTATAAGTTATAAAAGTTCGATTTGGATGTGGTAAGCCTGATAGCTATATCTTGAAATATAACGAAAATCGGCCGATAGGCTCCATGACAGCTATACGATATATCAGTCCGATCTGGCCCTTTCCGACATATTTACAGAGGGCAGAAATAAGAAGCTTGTGATCAAAGTTTCATGAAGATAGCTCAATAACTGGGGGACTAATTTGCGTTGCAACAGACAGACGGACTGACTGATTCTTCCTATAACAGCTATAGAATATAAACGTCTGAGATATTTAAATGGAAAAACTAAGGGCGGGATACTGTGTAACATTAATAAGTATCGATAAAGTGCGGAATTTCCAAAAATAAAACAGGTTTGCATACAAAAACCCTGATTTCAGCCGATTGTTCCTATGGCAGCTATCTGTTATAGTGGTCCGATTTTGATACAATTTTGACAGCACATTAAGAACGTAATAAGAATAAGATTTGCCAAATCTTGTTGCAATATCTTGAAAAACAACAAAAATCGGCCGATAGCTTCTATGACAGCTATACGATATATCGGTCCGATCTGGCTCGTTCCGACTTATTTACAGCCTACAGCAATAAGAAGCTTGTGTGCCAAGTTTCATGAAGATAGCTCAAAAACTGAGAGACTAGTTTGCGTTGCAACAGACGGACGGACGGACGGACAGACGGACGGACGGACGGACGGACGGACGGACGGACGGACGGACGGACGGACGGACGGACGGACGGACGGACGGACGGACGGACGGACGGACGGACAGACGGACATCCATTTTCCGACTCCTCTGGTGATGCTGATTCAGAATATATATACTTTATAGGGTCGGAGATGTCTCCTAAGGTGCGTTGCAAACTTCTGGCTAAAATTAATATACCCTCTGCAAGGGTATAAAAATAAACAAGAAAGCAAGGCTACCTTCGGCTTGCCGAAGGTTTCATACCCTTGCAGTTATACAAAACATAAAATATATTTGGATTGCTGCTGGTTTCTGTGGCATTTATTGAACAATTATAACAGTACATCGATTATATCATCCTCTTATAATTTCACATACTCAGCCTTCATTAGGCCGATCGTTGATCGTTAGTTCGATTTTGATGAAACTTTATTATTAAGGACACACTTAGATTTGGATGTGGTAAACCTGATAGCTATATCTTGAAATATAACGAAAATCGGCCGATAGGCTCCATGACAGCTATACGATATATTGGTCCGATCTGGCCCGTTCCGACTTATTTAAAGAGGGCAGAAATAAAAAGCTTGTGAGCAAAGTTTCATGAAGATAGCTCAATAACTGGGGGACTAATTTGCGTTGCAACAGACAGACGGACTGACTGATTGTTCCTATAACAGCTATAGAATATAAACGTCTGAGATATTTAAATGGAAAAACTAAGGACGGGTTACTGTATAACATTAAAAAGTATTGATAATGTGCGGTATTTCCAAAAACAAAACAGGTTTGCATACGAAAACCCTGATTTCAGCCGATTGTTCCTATGGCAGCTATATGTTATAGTGGTCCGATTTTGATACAATTTTGACAGCACATTAAGAACGTAATAAGAATAAGATTTACCAAATCTTGTTGCAATATCTTGAAAAACAACAAAAATCGGCCGATAGCTTCTATGACAGCTATACCATATATCGGTCCGATCTGGCTCGTTCCGACTTATTTACAGCCTACAGCAATAGCTTGTGTGCCAAGTTTCATGAAGATAGCTCAAAAACTGAGAGACTAGTTTGCGTTGCAACAGACGGACGGACGGACGGACGGACGGACGGACGGACAGACGGACATCCATTTTTCGACTCCTCTGGTGATGCTGATTCAGAATATATATACTTTATAGGGTCGGAGATGTATCCTAAGGTGCGTTGCAAACTTCTGGCTAAAATTAATATACCCTCTGCAAGGGTATAAAAAAGAGTTAGTGAGAGCCTGAGAGAGTAAAATTCGCTCACAAAAGTCGAAGTAAAAGGAAATGTTTTGCAGAAGCAACAACAACATTTCTACAAATAGAAACGTAAACAAATGAAATTTAAAGAAGAAAGCGAAAAGACTCTTTTGCTAACAAGATTAGTTTAGCAAATTAAAAGAGTGCACTCGCGTAGTAAACGGATTTCTGTATATCAGCAGGTTAAGTGATAATATTAGTATTTTTTTTAGAGTTATTAAGCAACGATTGCTCTATAATTTAACTAAGCTTCGGAGAGCAAGAAAAAAAACGCGTCCGTCCACTTTAAAAGAGAATGACTATATGCATTCAGCTTTATACATACCGAAGCATAACTTTATAGGTTCAGTATGTCTGTCCGTCTGTATGAGACAACAGATCTCAGCTATTGAAAAAGCTAGAGATACCAAATTTGGCATGAAGGTTCCTATAAATCATAGGCAGATCAAGTTTACATCAAATGTTTGATGCCACGCCCACCGCCCCCACAATCGGTTATTTGCGATTATTAAGAAAAGTATTAAACCCATAACGTTCTGCTTTGGTATGTATAAAGCTAAATGCAATATGAACATATCTTTGAAATCACAATCCGATCGGCCCAATAACACAGCGTTTTCAGTACAAATGTTCGGAACGAGCGGCAGCCGGCGCGCTGCTTTGAGCAGTCGACGCCGACGTCGACATTGCGTCGTGTCGCTTTACTCTTTACGCGCGTCACTGTGTGAGTGCGAGCGAGTAAGCTATATGTATTATAAGTTTTTGTGCAGAATTTTCTGTTTGGAATTATGAGTGTGGTTACACGTTTCTATCGGATTTGGAAAATTGGGAGAAGGGTATCTTACTGTCGGGCGCCCGACTGTAGCCTTACCCACTTGTTATACCCTGCGACCATTGAAAAAGGGTATACTAACTTTGTGCAAATGTAGGTAACAGGCATAAGGAGGCGTGACAGACCCCATAAAGTATATATATTCTTGCGCAGGATCACTGGCCGAGTCGATTGAGTCATGTTCGTCTGTCTGTCCGTCTGTCCGGCTGTCCGTCTGTCTATTTGAGACGACAGATCTCAGCTATTAAAAATGCTAGAGACACCAAATTTGGTATGAAGGTTCCTATATATCCGGGGCAGATGAAGTTTATGTCAAATGTTGGATACCACGCCCACCGCCCTCGCAAATCGGTAATTTACGATTATTGAGCAAAGTTTTGAATTTAAAAAGTTCTGTATAAAGCTGAATGCAAAATGAACATATCCTTCAAATTACAATCCGATCGAACCATTCACACAGAAGTTATTCAAGTCAAAGTTAACAGTACAAATATTCGTTACGAGAAGCAGGCTGCGCGCTGCTTTGTGCAGTTGACGCCAACGTCGACGCTGCGTCTTGCCGCTTTACTTTATACGCTGTGTGAGTGCGAGTAAGCTATATGAAGTAGAAGCATTTGTGCAGAATTTCTGTTTGGAATTATGAGTGTGGTTACACGTTTCTATCGGATTTGGAAAATTGGGAGAAGGGTATCTTACTGTCGGGCGCCCGACTGTAGCCTTACCCACTTGTTATACCCTGCGACCATTGAAAAAGGGTATACTAACTTTGTGAAAAATGTATGTAACAGGCATAAGGAGGTGGGGCAGAGCCCATAAAGTATATACATTCTTGCTCAGGATCACTGGCCGAGTCGATTGAGACATGTCCGTATGTCTGTCCGTCTGTTTGTTTGAGACAACAGATCTCAGCTATTAAAAAAGCTAGAGACACCAAATTTGGTATAAAGGTTTCTATATATCCGAGGCAGGTGAAGTTTATGTCAAATGTTTGATGCCACGCCCACCGCCACCGCAAATCTGTAATTTACGATTATTAAGCAAAGTAATAAACCTATAAAGTTATGCTCTGGTATGTATAAAGCTGAATGCAATATAAACATATCCACCAAATAACAATCCGATCGGACCAATAACACAGAAGTTGTGAAAGTCAACGTTTTCAGTGCAAATGTTCGGTAGGAGCGGCAGCCTGCGCGCTGCTTTGAGCAGTTGACGCCGACGTCGACGTTGCGTCGTGTCGCTTTACACTTCACGCGCGTCGCTGTGTGAGTGCGAGCTAGTAAGCTATATTTAGTAGAAGAATTTGTGCAGAATTTTTGTTTGAAATTATGAGTGTAGTTACACGCTTGTAACGGATTTTAAAAATTGGGAGAAGGGTATCTTACTGTCGGGAGCCCGACTGTAGCCTTACCTACTTGTTATACCCTTTGACCATTGAAAACGGTCAAAAAAGGTAATACTAACTTTGTGCAAAATGTATGTAACAGGCATAAGGAGGCGTGGCAGACCCCATAAAGTATATATATTCTTGCTCAGGATCACTAGCCGAGTCGATTGAGACATGTCCGTCTGTCTGTCCGTCTGTCCGTCTGTATGTGTCAACAGATCTCAGCTATTAAAAAAGCTAGAGATACCAAATTTGGCATGAAGGTTCCTATAAACCATAGGCAGATCAGGTTTATATCAAATGTTTGTTGCCACGCTCACCGCCCCCGCAAATCGGTAATTTGCGATTAATAAGCAAAGTATTAAACCCATAACGTTCTGCTTAGGTATGTATAAAGCTTAATGCAATATAAACATATTATCCAAATTACAATCCGATCGGACCAATAACACTGAAGTTATTCAAGTCAACGTTTTCAGTATAAATGTTCTGTACGGGCAGCAGCCGACGCGCTGCTTTGAGCAGTTGACGCCGACGTCGACGTTGCGTCGTGTCGTAAGCGAGTAAGCTTTATGTAGTAGAAGTATTTATGCAGAATTCTCTGCTTGAAACTATGAAAGTGGTTACACGTTTGTAACGGATTTAGAAAATTGGGAGAAGGGTATCTTACTGTCGGGCGCCCGACTGTAGCCTTACCCACTTGTTGCCGTCTTGGGAATGTCCTTAGGCTCGATCGCTATATGATGATAAGCTTTCTGCAAGTCGATGACTGAGAAAACGCGCTTGTTGTGCAGTATGTTGGTGACAGTTTTCGCGTTTAATGCTCTGAAGTCTCCACAAGGTCTCCATTCGCCGTTGGTTTTCCGCACCATGTAAAGCGGGCTCGCCCAGTTGCTGCAGGATGGCCGACAAATTCCTTGTTTGACCATGTATGCAAATTCTTTTTTGGCTGCGACGAGCTTTTCGCCTGATAGTCTGCGTGGCCGTGAAAAAACCGCAGTGCCGCTGGTCTTGATGAGATGAGTTACATTTGAGGAAGACTGCTGCGTGTTGTGATTTTGAATTACCAGTTGCTTGAATTCGTTAAGCAGGCTGGCGACATCGTTGCTTAAGACGCGAAATATGGATGTATCTTTCTTCATAATTGAAGTTTTCTTCTACAACTTCTGTGGTGCTTGTGGGTCAATCAAAGCACGTCCGTTTGAGTCGACTAGTAGGTCATAATGTCCAAGAAAGTCGGACCCGTTGATTGGCGAGGCTACGTCAGCCAGTACAAAAGTCCACAGAAAGTCTCGGCGGAGACCGAGTGATAGCTTTAGGCGTTTCTCACCAAACGTTTTGATAGGTGTGCCATTTGCTGCAACTAGTTGCTTTCCTGCCAAATTTTGTGTGATACCAACACAGAGATGGCGACTTAGATCGTTCTTTTGAACGTGACCAAAATGGAGGCGCTTCTCCAATTTGGCCCGGCGATCTACTATTTCTTCCACAGAATCAGCTGGTGTAGTTGTGGCCATGTAGAGCTGCTCGCGTCCCGTGACCTCAAGCACTCTAACAGCCAGTTTTGCCACACCTTGCAAGTCTTCATTCGATGTCTGCAAAATGGCGCGTACGTTTTGCGGCAAATCGGTTATTTGCGATTATTAAGCAAAGTATTGAACGCATAACGTTCTGCTTTGGTATGTATAAAGCTGAATGCAATATGAACATATTCTCCAAATAACACTGAAGTTGTTCAATCAACGTTTTCAGTACAAATGTTCGGTACGGGCAGCAGCTTGCGTGCTGCTTTGAGCAGTCGACGCCGACGTCGACGTTGCGTCGTGTCGCTTTACTCTTTACGCGCGTCGCTGTGTGAGTGCGAGCGAGTAAGCTTGCTATATGTACTAGAAGTATTTGTGCAGAATTCTGTTTGAAATTATGAGTGTGGTTACACGTTTGTAACGGATTTAGAAAATTGGGAGAAGGGTATCTTACTGTCGGGCGCCCGACTGTAGCCTAACCCACTTGTTTTTCCCTATCATATATATAATATTTTTATTACATACAATGCATTACCCTTATGGTAATATTTTAATTTGTTAATTTATAGAATTACAGGTTACATATTGTAAGCAACAATATTCTTAAAGGTACCTAACGGAAACGGAAATCGGAGCGGTTTTAGACTCGCTAGGGAGATTCCTGGGCAAGGGTTCTTAAGAGGCTGCACCAGTTAGATAGAAACAATGGTGGCGAGGGGGAGGCAGAGTAATCGCACCCAAACGCATTGTAAACAAAGCACCTTGCACATATTAACAGGTATGTACAGGCGTGTATCAGGCCAAAGCAGTACGTATTTGGGGAAGAAAACATTGATTAACATACATGCGATCTTTCCAAAAGCAAACTTTCTAGGTAGTTGTGGACTAAAGTACTGTGTTCTTATTGTTGGTTGCTGGGACCACGGTAATGATGGACCTGTCGAGTTTCTTTGAAATGGAGGGGTTACCTGTGGGTTTGGTTGGTAGTAGAGATTTGGTTGGAAATTTTGTCTGATTACTGCGGGTATCGTTTGAGCGAAATTTCGTCTAAGTGGAATTTGTGGTTGTTGTCACATGTAAGCCTCCCTTGGGGTCTGGTGGTTTCTTTTTTGGTTTTCTAAAAGACTGTAGATATGTAAAGCATGTCCTTTAATGGCTAGTAGTTGGGATATGTTTCCGTTTAGCCCCCTTACAAACGTGTCCAAAGCCTTGTCTCTATAGAGGGCCGTTAGAGCTTGGATGGCTTCTTGCGAAGTATCAATGATGCTTATCTGATTAAGGATCAAAGAGAGCTGGTGGTACACAACCTGATAAAACTCTTAAACCGATTGGTTCCCTTGTAAGAGTGAATATAGCTGAAATTCCAATGTTTTTTAATCCCGTTTATCTGTCATTTGGAAATTGCTTTTCAATCAAGTGATGTGTTATGAGATTCTAAAACTGCGTAATTAATTTAAATTGGTATGCGTTGTTTCAATTTAATTTAGTATTTCTTTTCAATTTAATTTTTTGCGATTAAGCTAAATATTTCTTAACGAGTTGACTGTGTGTCTTGTTTCAATTTAAATTTATATTTCGTTTCGTTTGAATTTAGTATTTCCTAATAATTAGCTTACGGTAATAACATTTCGGCGTGTTCCCGCGCTGGTAAGGTTGGCAGCTTCCCGTTTTTTCCTCGTTGCAGCGAAAGCTTTTGATGGGCGACTAGGTTACCTTCCTTACACCTTCCTCTTGCGAGGTGCACGTGCCTCTCCGGACGGACACTTGAAGGCTCACGGCGATTTCTGGAATCCTGGACTTTGTTCGACTGTCAGTTTCCTTACACTCGCGCACTCGTAGTTCGGGTTTTAGTAACACTTTATTTATTTTATTTATTCAACTAAGCCAGTCGACTTGAAATTAAAATTAGATTTTTATTTTTAAATTAAAATTAAATTAAATTTAGATTAAAAATTTTAGACTTGAATTGAGTAAATGAAAAAAAAAATATTTAAAATTAATAAAGATTATAAATTTGTATACCCTTCGACCATTGAAAACGGTCAAAAAAGGGTATACTAACTTTGTGCAAAACATATGTAACATGCATAAGGAGGCGTGGCAGACCCCTTAAAGTATATATATTCTTGCTCAGGATCACTAGCCGAGTCGATTGAGACATGTCTGTCTGTCTGTCTGTCCGTCTGTCCGTCTGTCCGTCTGTCCGTCCGTCCGTCTGTCCGTCTGTATGAGACAACAGATCTCAGCTATTAAAAAAGCTAGAGATACCAAATTTGGCATGAAGGTTCCTATAAACCATAGGCAGATCAAGTTTATATCAAATATTTGATGCCACTCCCACCGCCCCCGCAAATCGGTAATTTGCGATTAATACGCAAAGTATTAAACCCATTACGTTCTGCTTTGGTATGTATAAAGCTAAATGCAATATAAACACATTCTTCAAATTACAATCCGATCGGACCAATAACACAGAAGTTATTCAAGTCAACGTTTTCAGTACAAATGTTCGGTACGAGCAGCAGCCGACGCGCTAGTTTGAGCAGTTGTTGCCGACGTCGACGTTGCGTCGTGTCGCTTTACTCTTTACGCGCGTCGCTGTGAGTAAGCTATATGTAGTAGAAGTATTTATGCAGAACTCTCTGTTTGAAACTATGAAAGTGGTTTCACGTTTGTAACGGATTTAGAAAATTGGGAGAAGGGTATCTTACTGTCGGGCGCCCGACTGTAGCCTTACCCACTTGTTAAATTTAGGCTGGGAAATAAAAAACAAGAATTACCAATTCAGCATTTGCTGCAAAGGATTACGGAAAACCCAGTGAAACCCAATCAGATCGGTAGATTAATATTAGTTAATAGGATGTAGAGTTAATTCATTAAGGATAGATAATTTAACAGAGTGGGGGGAGGATTTTGAGTTTAAAACTCTAGACAGTCTATTGTAGTTAGCACAGAGAACTTAGAAAGGGTCATGCAAGCTGTAGTTTTGGACAAAAGCCCAAGGATTTTGGCCTAAAATTACGAGTAACTCTAGAAGGAATACAGAAATTGATTTGATTAAGCAGAGAAGGGGAATCTATATCGTACTTTATTGGGTTTACGATAAAAATACCGCCGAACATAATACGACGGTTAGTTAAATAAGGTAGGTAGAAGAAGTCTACTAGAGTATGGTGGTAAGGCTACACCCGAAACCCAATTATAACTACGCAAGGCAAAGAGTAGAAACTGCTTTTGAACAGACTCAATTCTATCTTGGTGAATATGGTATTGCGGCGACCACACGCAAGACCCATATTCAAGAATTGGACGAACAAGAGAAGTATAAAGCAACTTTGTCGTATAAGGATTTTTTTGGCCCATCTTTTGATGAACCCAAGTAGTCGAAATGCCTTATTGACAATTTGTGTTATGTGACGATCAAATTTAAATTTATTTCAAAGAGGATACCTAAATCCATCAGATATTCTTAAGAGTGGGGTTAAGTTCAGATTATAGTAGAATAATAGAACCTTCAAACTAACATGTCATCGTTAGTGACCTCTCTAAAATTACATAACCTTGTACTTCAAATAGTTTAGATGTAGCAGTGTCGCGAAACGAACGAGTTGGCTATCGATAGATATTTAAGTAATTTGTCGCCGATAGATGGCATCTAGTTTTAGTATTTTAAAGTATGCGTTTTTATCGTTGTGGTAATTGGTCACACCGATTTAACTAAGAATTAAGCTATGCTTGGCGCGTCAGATCAGTTCGTCTGGCGATATCCAAGAGAGATGGAAGAGAAACTGCGGTTTGTAGACTTGGGACTATATTTAAGGTTAAAGTCTTGTAATGCCTTGGAACTGTATTATTTCCCTATAGAATAAAACACTATCATACATCTGGCCTTAATTTGTCTGATGTACATTTGCCAGCGGCGGTGAATGGTTGTAAAAGGCATTTTTTGATATTGTCGGCGGCTCGACATTTCTTTTATTCGCACTCTGTGACTTGCATTTTGCAACATGCCGGCACCGAGGCGGAGCCCTATATTAGATCAGTCCAAGAGGCATACGACGATAACAACCACACAAACTGGCACTTCGACCAGATCTACGAGTGTGGCTTGTGACATGCAGCAGCCTCAGTGTTCCAAGGAAAGTGGATCAGAATCCGACCAGTAATCCTCAGTCTGACAAAGCAGGGCAGAGTACTAATTCCACGACTGTAGAGGTGGACCTGCTGGAAAGAATAGCAACCTTAGAAAGAAAACTATCCTAGGGAAAGGCAAACGAAGGGCAAGCAGAGACCGCAAGGAATCCCGTTGGAATTGGACTAAGCGGTAACGGTAACGGCGCGGCGAATACACCGTTAAGTATGAGTGAAACGTCGTCAGCTATGAGTGAAGCGACAATGCAGATATTGAGTGGAAAACTGCAACGGGAACGTGAAGTGACGCCATCTTTGAATGAACCGTTGCCCGCACGATTGAGTGCAAATTTGTAGTTACAATTGAGTGAAAGCTTGGTGCCAACGCAGGGCACCCATTTTGCAATTGGGCATCAAGTCACACGGACCACAAACTGTACAACAGTGAGCCTATCTCCACTTTGCTACGTTACGGCCACGGTACAGCCAGAACTAGGTTATGTTCATGCACTACGGGAGCCGCAACGCAGCTTAGTGGTAACTGCGCCTGGATCCTACGGGACAGGATCGGCAAGTATACCAAATGGATGTACGCCACGTAGACTGCCTGATCTTCCAGAGTCCGGAGGTCAGCCTGAGGAATGGCCAATATTCCAGTGCGCGTTTATGGAGACGACGGAGGAATATCAGTGTATAGCCTTAGAGAACAATCAAAGACTAGTGAGGGCTTTGAAGGGTTAGGCACGAGCATCAGTAAAGGCACAGCTCATCCACCCGAACAATGTGCAAGCAGTTATGGAGCAGCTTCGATTCCGGTACGGACGCCCGGAGCAACTGATTCGCCAATTGCCTATCTCGGAACTGAACATAGCCAGGATCGTGCCGTTCGCCACAAGGGTGAGCAACCTCGCCGCGTTTTTGAAGTCAACGAGGAGCATGAGATCAAGGACTGCGAGGAGTTTAATCATGCGCCTCCAGCAGCGAGAATTGAGTTAGCGCGGAAACATAGGATCTGCTTCTCGTGCTTAAAGAGTTGACACATGGCCCGGTTCTGTAAGAAGGGCAGCAAATGCAGTGTCAACGGATGCCAAAGAAGGCAGCACTACCTGCTGCACGATAGAATCGGAAATCCCAGGTCGCCACGCCTGGCGCGCTAGAAACAGGACAAGCCGAAGATGGCCAGGAATCGCCGCACCGAAACCTTAGCTGCGTCGACCCAGATGGATGTCATTGTTATTCCGCATTCTACCCGTGGCGTTGTACGGGAAGAATAGGCAAGTGGACACATACGCACTGCTCCATGAAGGATCGTCCGTAACGCTCATTGACGGTGATCTCATCCAGTGCCTGAACCTAAAGGGAGAGAGTCGAAAACTCAACGTGCAGTGGTTTGGTGGAAAATCCACCAGAGAGCATGCAACGCTAGTTAGCCTGCAGATAAGTGGTATGGGCAAATCCAAGCGCCATGGCCTACGAAATGTGTTCTTTGTTTCGAGTTTAAATTTTCCAATGCAAAGCTTGCGTCGAGTTGACGTCAAGGCCAGGAAGTCAAATGCACGCCTACCTGTTAAACCGTACTACGACGCAGCGCCAAGGATCTTGATCGGCTAAGATCACGCACATTTGGATATTCCACTGAGAACCAGAAGCTTTGGAGCATGAGGACCGTATGCGGCCGCCACCAAACTTGGATGGGTGGTATACGGACCGGTAAAAGGGAATGCCAGTCCATCGGTCCCGAGGTCGTGCCTTTAAGCCGTGTCACAGGATAATCTTATAGAAAAGATGGTCAGCGACTACTTCGAAACCGAGAATTTCGGAGTAAAGCCTGCACCGCCAGTCGCAGCTGGAGACGATGTGCGAGCCTTAAACATTTTGGAGGATATGACTAAACGAGTAGGCCGACGATACCAGACTGGTTTGTTATGGAAAGACGACGAGGTGAGACTGCCAGACAGCTACAACATGGCACTCAAGAGACTCGTCAACATTGAGCGGACAATGAAGCGCGATGAGGTTTTCGCACGGGCCTACAATGGAATTATAAACGACTACGAAAGTTTTGGATAACTAATGTTAGAAGGCCGCTACGGAAGGTGGTGGCTAATTGCATCGTATGCAAGTTGCGGAAGGCACGACCAACGCAACCAGAGATGGGCCCACTGCCGGAGGACCGGCTTGAAGCAAATGGATGGCCCTTTAAGTATACTGGCCTGGACTATTTCGGACCATTGCTTGTGTCAATTGGGCGTCGAACAGAGAAGAGGTGGGTGGCGCTGTTCACCTGCCTAACTACGAGAGCCATCCACTTGGAGATGGCTCATGATTTGTCAACGGATTCATGCATCATCGCTATGAGAAACTTCATGTGCCGCCGTGGACCGGTGGTTAGGATAAGGAGCGATAACGATAAGAACTTCGTGGGAAACGATAAAGAGGCCAGAAGATTCAGCGACGTATTTGAGCCAGCAAAGATACAGGGCGAGTTGTCGTATCTGGGAAAGGATGGTGAAGAAGGTTTTGGCACACACGATGAAGAAACTTGCGCCCAAGGACCATGTGCTGGAGAACTTGTTGATCGAGCGAAGAACATGCCGATCAGTGGATCAAGAGGCTCCACTGACACCCAACGACCTGGAAGGATGGAGTGCCATGAAGGGCGGCGGTGAAAACTAGCGATCGAGCCAAAGTAGTGATGCGTCCCGCTTCGAAGTTAGCTGTTCTGGATGTGGTGAATGCTGCCGCTTCACGGGGGAGGGGATGTCGCGGAACGAACGAGTTGGCTTTCGATAGTTATTTAAGTAATTTGTCGCCGATAGAGGGCATCTAGATTTAGTATTTTAAAGTATGCGTTTTAAATGTTGTGGTAATTGGTCACACCGATTTAACTAAGAATTAAGCTATGCTTGGCGCGTCAGATCAGTTCGTCTGGCGATATCCAAGGGAGAGGGAAGAGAAACTGCGGTATGTAGACTTGGGACTATATTTAAGGTTAAAGTCTTGTAATGCCTTGGAACTGTATTATTTACCTATAGAATAAAACACTATCATACATCTGTCCTTCATTTGTCTGATGTACATTTGCCAGCGGCGGTGAATGGTTGTTAACGGCATTTTTGGATATTGTCGGCGGCTCGATCAGCAGATTATGTCTACACCAAGCAAAAAACAAATCAAGATCTGTTTGAAGAAGGTTATTTACAGGATTACTGTGTGTCAAACAGAGTTTCACATCATCATCATACATAAGAATGTTAGAGTGAAGGAATATAGAAGATCGTTAATAAAAAGGTTAAAAAGCAAAAGTCCAAGGTGGCTACCCTGAGGAATACCAGAAGTGACAAAGATCGGCTTAGAAAGACAGTCTTTAAAAAAAACTCGTAAAGACCTGTTAGTTAAATAATCGGAAATCCACAAAAGGAGCTTTTGAGGAAAACCAATCAAATTTAAGGGTGGACTAGGCCTTATATGGACAGAGTAAATTTTCTGACCGTGGACAACTTGGTGTCCAACAGAGCGATCTCTGGATTTTCCATATAATTGCAAGTTGATACACAGCCTCCTCGCGGTGTCACCTGGGTAGCTATGTTAGCATCCGCTAGGTAGTGAGCTAATGTGTACAGCGAGTCATCCGGACGCTAAACGGTTGTACGCAGGGCTTGGGACCCGCTACGTAAAATAATACAACCAATGAAAACCAAAACATCAGCCTCGGATGAGATACCCCTAAATGTTGACGACCACCGAACGAAAAAAGGACTACGATTTAAGGATATGCACCTGGAATGTCGGGACCCTTAATAGGGAAGGTGCCACTATCCAGTTGGCGGAAACCCTCAAGTCAGTCAAGGCTGACATTACCGCCATACAGGAAATGAGATGGACATGACAATGTTGCTTCAAAGCAGTAACCTGTGACATCTACTACAGCTGCCATGCGGAGAGGCGCGAATTCGGATGCGGATTTGTAGTTAGCAGTAGACTTCGCCACCATGTCTTTAGATTCACTCCCGTGAGTGAAAGGCTAGCTACAATCCGTATCAAGGCTAAATTCTTCAACATCAGCCTAATTTGTGCGCACGCCCCGACGGAAGAAAAGGATGATGCCGTTAAGGATGCGTTCTACATGAGACTCGAGGACGCATATGACCGTTGCCCAGCCCACGACGTGAAGATTATCCTCGGGGACTTCAACGCGAAGGTTGGTCGGGAACGTACTTTGGCCCTACCGTCGGACAGTTCAGCCTCCATAAGACCTCCTCGAACAACGGTCTCAGGCTGATTGACTTCGCCGCGGCGCGAAACATGGTGGTAAGTAGCACCAGATTCCGGCATCTCGATATCCACAAGGCCACATGGCGGTCCCCTGATCAAAAAACGAAAAACCAAATTGATCACGTTGTGATCAACGGAAGGCATGCCTCAAATGTGCTGGACGCTCGTACGTTTCGCGGAGTGAACATTGACTCCGACCACTATCTTGTTGCAGCCAAGATACGCATGCGAGTCTGCAATGCAAAAAACGTACACCCCAGCACACAGCGAAAGCTGGACGTCGCTAAGCTGCGATCACAACGGGTAGCCGAAGCCTTCTCCACTCACCTCTCGGAACTTCTCCGCCAGCCTGAATCTTTACCCGAAGACGCAGACGGATACTGGGCACACATATCCCACTCCATGCGCACCGCCGCAGTTGAAACCATTGGGTTCAAGAGATTGACACCACGAAACCAATGGTACGACGAGGAGTGTCGCAATGCACACGCTGCGAAGAACGCGGCTTATAGAAAAACGCTTCAGACCGCCGCAACGCGGGCAACGCGAGACGGTTATCGGAAGAAGAGGAGGGAAGAGAAGCGTCTTTTCAGACGGAAGAAACGGGAGCAGGAAAGACGCGAGTGTGAGGAAATCGAGATGTCTCGAGGAATGAACGATGCCCGGAAATTCTACCAACGGGTCAATCGCATGACCCAAGGTTTTAAAACCGGTGCACTGAATTGCCGAGATGGGTATGGAAACCTGGGTACGGATACGCAGGATAAGTTGCGAATATGGAGAGAGCACTTCGCCAAGTTGTTCAATAGTAACAAAATCGCTGGAGAAGACACACTGACGACACCAATCAGCGACAACGTGAATATTCCACCACCTAGCCATGACGAGGTCCGAGACGCAATAATGCGACTCAAAAACAACAAAGCAGCCGGAGCGGATGGCTTACCTGCGGAATTGTGTAAGGCCGGCGGCAGCGAGCTGATAGGGTGCATGCATCAGCTCCTTTGCAAAATATGGCTAAGGGAAGGCATGCCCAACGATTGGAATCTCAGTGTCCTTTGTCCTGTCCTTAAGAAGGGTGACCCGACGATTTGTGCCAATTACCGGGGAATCAGTCTCATCGCCATCTCATACAAGGTTCTAGCAAGCGTAATCTGCGAAAGACTAAAGCCGTATGCCAACACACTGATTGGACCTTATCAGTGCGGCTTTAAGCCTGGTAAATCCACCATAGACCAGATCTTTGCATTACGCCAAATCCTGGAGAAGACCCACGAGAAACAGGTCGACACACACCATCTCTTTGTCGACTATAAGGCTGCTTTCGATAGCCCGATAAGAGATAGCCTATTTGCCACCATGTCTGAGTTCGGTATACCTGCGAAGCTGATTCGGCTGTGCAGAATGACGTTGAGCAGCACTACAAGCTCCGTCAAGGTAGGAAAGAACCTCTCCGAACCTTTCAATACCGTGCGAGGTTTCAGACAAGGCGATCCCCTATCGTGCAACCTCTTCAACGGAAGGGGTGCTGCGAAATGCTGAGGTACATCGAAATGGCACTATTTTTTATGAAAGTGTCCAACTACTTGCATACGCCGATGATATCGACATCATTGGACGTTGCAAGCGAGATGTTACAGCAGCATTTTCCGCGATCGAAAAGGAGTCAGCAAAAGTGGGTTTGGAGGTAAACGAGGGTAAAACCAAGTATATGCTGTCCAGTAGCAAGGAATCCCAGCGCCTAGGATCCCAAGTTGATGCTGGCAGCTATACCTTTGAAGTTGTCAAGGATTTTATATACCTTGGTACCGTCAACTCAAGCAACAACATCAGCATGGAGATCAAGCGGAGAATCACATCTGCCAACAGCTGTTACTATGGGCTAAAAAAGCAGATGTGTAGCAGAGCTCTCTCTCGACCGACAAAACTGACACTCTACAAGACGCTCATCCTACCCGTGCTCTTATATGGCGCAGAAGCATGGGTACTATCACAAACGGATGCAGCAGCACTTGGAGTGTTCGAGAGAAAAATTCTCCGTAAGATCTTTGGTCCTGTTCGCACCGGGAACGACTTTCGCATTTGAATGAACCACGAACTGTATGAGCTCTACGGCGACATTACGTAGTTCGGCGCATTACAATACAACGTATGCGCTGGCTCGAGCATGTTGTGCGTATGGACGAAGAAGCTCCAGTAAAAAAGGTGTTCGAGGCAAGAGTCGACGTTGGACGGCGAAGGGGACGACCACGGCTCCGATGGATGGACCAAGTGGAGGAGGACCTGGCTACGCTTGGTGTAACCAATTGGAGGAGGCTCGCAAGGAGCAGAGGCTGCTGGCGCGAGACGCTGAGGTCGGCCGTAACCCGATGACGGGTTGTAATGGCCATTAAAGAAGAAGAAGAGAATCAAATTTAACTTTTGGATTAAGAGTCTATGATTTACGGAGTCAAATCCTTTACTGAAGTCAGTATAGACCACATCAGTTTGCATTTTGTTCCAAAATCCGAAATTAATCTTGCCTTAATAAACTCATGGTGACAGGGAGAAATTATAGATTTACACATAAAAGTTAACTGAGCCGTAAAATTTGTTTCAAAAATCTTAGGAATAGCGGACAATTTGGAAATACACCTATAGTTCTTCACATCATGGTTAGAACCACTTTTGTGAAGAGGAACGGAAAAAGAGTTTTTCCAAATAGGTGGAAAATAACTATTTGCTAGTGACAAGTCAAGCAGCTTTTGAATAGGCTTCAGAGTTGAATCAGCAAAATATCTAAGTACACATGCTGGAACTCCGTCAGGGCCAGGAGAGAAAACGAGTTTTAACGATTTTGGATCACTAAGCAAAGAATTTCGTCAATAGAAGGACAGAAGAGAGTGTTAAAATTTTGTGTACTATAAGGTAGAGCTGTCAACGATACGATTTTAATATCGATTCTTGTGATTTTTGCCATTCAGTTTTCATGGAATCGATATATCGCTATTACCACGTAAAAAAAGTACATCACTTGTACTGTGGCTTTGCGCGCTTTTTGGCTGGCGTCTAAATGTAAGTAAATTAAAAGAGGGTGTACAAATATGTAATTTCCTTCTGAAAGAGATCAACAGTCGGCTGTTTGACTACGAATTGAGAACTGTTCCAAAAATAGCAACTGTTTTGGACCCACGGTTAAAAAAATGAGGCTTCCGTAGCAGCAGCATTGCATCCACGGCAGGGTAAGCAATAAAAAAGGAAATCATTGAATTAAGCAAGAACTTCAAACCGTCCGCCGATCGACTGAAATCACTAACACCACAGGTAGAAACAGTATTTTCGTTTATGGAAGCCTAAAAATCCACAATAGTGAGCACATCTACGTCAAACGCCATAATTGCCCTCCGGCAATATTTTGAGAACCCACTTGTGGCACCCAACATAAATCCAATAGACTTCTGGAAGGTTCGTACTTGTATTATTCCATTGAATTAATCTTTAACATCATTCCTTATTTCAGAATCATACCAATGAAGTGAGATTTATAAAATAATGTTCACTTAAATACATGTGCATTCCAGCATGCTCCACGAAGTCAGAGAGGGTTTTGAGCAGAGCTAGATGTATTTTAAGTGACCGGCGCGCAGCCCTTAAACCAAAAAATGTAAATAAACTCATATTCTGTAGTAAAACCCAGTGAATAACAAAACTATAAACAAAATTGGATCTCATCAAGCAATTTTTTCTTTTGAATCGAATCAAAAACAAGAATTGCTTTGGCTACCTTCGGCTTTCCGAAAGTTTCATAAAGTTATACTAAATATAAAATACATTTGGATTGCTACTGGTTTCTGTGGCATTTTTTGAACAATTATAACAGTACATCGATTATATCATCCTCTTATAATTTCGCATACTCAGCCTTCATTAGGCCGATCGTTGATCGTTATAAGTTATAAAAGTTCGATTTTGATGAAACTTTATTATTAAGGACACACTTAGATTTGGATGTGGTAAGCCTGATAGCTATATCTTGAAATATAACGAAAATCGGCCGATAGCTTCTATGACAGCTATACATCATCGTAAATCTTCTAAGTGAACGGACGTGTTTTTTTTTCTGCTCCCCGCTTTTATTTAGTTTTGCCTGCAAACAATCGGTGTTCGCTTAATTTAATCTCTCTAACTTGTGCAATTTATCGTTCACTTTCGCGAGTGCATGCCTGCTTAACCCACTGGTTCGTAGTTAATATATAATATTAATATTTGTTTACTGCCACTTTAACATATTCTACTCTTCTTTTCGGAGAACATCTGATCTCATTGTGCTCTCTTTTCCGATTTTATTTCGGTGTTGGCATTTGTTGTTGCAGTTCCGCTGCAACTACAATTATAATATACCTCGCTCTCTCGTCTGTGTGTGTGTGTGTGTGTGCCTAATCTCTCTCTCGCGCTCACACACTAGCTTTGGCGTACACTCTTTCTTTAACGCTTGCTGTTCTTTTTTCCAATTTCGTTTTGTTCTTGCGATTTGTTTTTGTCTTGTTACAGTAATCACTCTTTATAATGGAGGGTATTGTCTGCTATAAAAAAACATCCTTAAAGCAAGTGACTGTTACTCAGCCAAGCATCTCTTGCTGGCTGTGTGACAATGTTGTGCATATTAAATGTGCCGGCTACACTGCCTCTTCGGCTGATGCCGTATTAGATACGCACTGGCCTGCGCTATTGTTTTGACCTGTGTCGGGAGGCGGAAAACGAGATGATTACGTTCATGCGGCAGACAAAGTCAGGGTTTCGTGAACTTTTTGGCAGTTTTCGAAAACTTCCCGATCACTTCTCTGCGTTGGACAACTCATTTAATAGCCTGAAACTATTAAATGAGTCGCCCAAACGCAAGAAATCAGCTCATGTGGCGAAATCTTTGCCTGCTGCCATTCCGCTTCCTCTCATTGACCAACCATGTACACCGGTGACTCAGCCGGTGATGTCGGTTACCACTCCTATGGTGACGAGATCATCAGTTTCTGAAAAAGTCATCGAGTGTTTATCAATGGTGTCACATAAAGCTTCTGATGTGCCAGCTGTGGTTTCTGTGCCTACTCCACAGATTTTAGAAATACCGATGGCAAGTTCAATTTCTAAGAACATTCCCGCAGGTGCAAAGCCTGTGGAGCCTAAAAAGGTTTTAGGTGTTCCACTTAGGAAGCAAATTTTCGTTTCCCGGCTTTCCCCTGATCTTACATCTGAAGATGTAGTGGCTTATATTCAAGCCAAAATACAAGCTGCAGATTTAAAATTGGAAAATTTAAATTTTCGTATGAAAGGGACATATCGTCCTTTAAAATTAGTGTCCCAGCTGAACTCTTGACCAACATATGTTCACCCAAATTTTGGCCAGACCATGTAGTGGTAAAAGAGTTTGAAGCGAAAAATAAGAAAAATCGGAAACCGATTGCTTTAAATCTACCAATACAAGCATCTACATCTTTGTAAAAAAACAAAACAAAAAACAAAACAAAAAACTAAATGCTACTTTCCTTCTTACATACCAAAATGTTAGAGGATTATGTAGCAAACTTTCTAATCTTTTTCTAAATAGCCTTTCCTTTACATCCCATGTGTTGGTATTTACCGAAACCTGGTTGAAACCGGATATTCTAAACTCCGAAGTTTTTCCAAGTAAATACTCAACTAACAGGCTTGATCGACCTGGCCGACGTGGTGGTGGGGTTCTGATCGCAGTAAACTCTGCCATTACATCGGAATTGTTAAAACCGGAGATTCAATATAGTATTGAATTTATTTGTGTAAAATTACACTTTCCCGGTTTTTCTTGTTTTATAACCTGCTCTTATATTCCGCCGTCATCGGAATTGTCAATATATTTGCAACATTTATCTGCAATAAAGACTGTGTTCAACCTGTTATCAGACAGGGATCATTTTATAGTCTTTGGTGACTTTAATATGCCAGAATGTGAGTGGACATCAAGTGTTGATTATTCTTTATTATTGCCTTCCCGGCAGCATGACCTTTTTGATGGTTTGTTTGATATGTCATTGTCGCAGGTCAATCATGTCAAAAATTCTAGAAACAGATCGCTAGATTTATGTTTCGTATCTGATCCATCTAGGGTGATTCTAAACAGGACTCAGCCGCTTTCTTTACCAGAAGATTCTTACCATACCACCTTCGAAGTTACTGTTGATCTTGGCGTGTGTTTTGATAAAAATGAAAAACCGCGTGTACGCTGCTTTAAAAAAGCAGACTTTGAATTATTAAATTTCTTAATTTCTGACTGCGACTGGTCAGAACTTTACTCGTCTACTGATATTTCAGTAGCGACAAATTTATTTTATCAAAATATAAATTCATTTTTTGACATTTGTGTTCCTTATTACCTTCCAACACACTCGAGTAAGCCCCCTTGGTTCACAAGAGAGTTGTCGCGCCTAAAAAATTTAAAATCTAACTTATTTAACAAATATAAAATTAATTATTCACCTGCAGCCTTTTCTCGTTTTTAAGCTGCTCGTTTAAATTTGTCAGTACTGAACGCGAAATGTTATAAAAACTATTTAGCTCGTTGTAGGACTCAGTTTCTTGTGAACCCTAAACAGTTTTATAGTTTTGTTAACATGAAGTCATCGGTTAAACCTTCATCGGTTAAACTGTCAAAGTTGTTTTTTGAAAATTCTATAGCAGACACCAGCCAAGCCATGGCCGACATGTTTGCAAAGTTTTTTCAAACGACGTACTCGCCTTCTACTCAAAATGTTCATTTTTATCCATATAACATTCCCTGTTCAAATGGTATTTTCAGTCCTATTCTAAACGAAATTTCACTTGTTAAGGATCTTCACTCGGTTAAACCAGTTTTTTCTCCAGGTCCCGACGGTGTTCCCGCTTGTGTACTTCGGTTCTGTGCTCACTCTCTAAGTAAGCCATTGCTCAAACTGTTTTCGCTGTCCTTAGATACATCATCCTTTCCTTCTATATGGAAGGAATCATTTATTATCCCCTTGCTTAAGAAGGGCAGTAAGTCTGATGCAAGCAATTATAGAGGTATCTCTAAATTGTCGGCTATACCTAAATTCTTCGAGAATATCTTAACTCCTCACTTGCAACATTTCTGTAGATCCGTCATATCGCCTTCTCAGAACGGATTTATGAAACGTCGATCAACTACGACGAATTTGCTTGAGCTGACATCTTTGGTTTAAAAGGTTTTCAGGAAAACCTTCAAACTGATGTTATATATACTGATTTCAGTAAAGCATTTGACTCAGTAAATCATTCCCTTCTTGCACATAAACTCAACATCTTAAGGTTCTCACCACAACTACTTAGTTGGATTGTGAGTTATCTGACTGACAGAACTCAAAGAGTCCTCTTTAATAACGTTCATTCAGACCTTCTCTTCGCCACATCTGGTGTTCCTCAGGGTAGCCATTTAGGCCCCCTCCTCTTTACGCTTTTCATCAATGACCTACCTCTGGTCGTACATAACTCCCGTACTCTCATGTATGCGGATGATGTAAAGCTTTGTTATCAATATAAAGATGACCACTCTCACTCTAACCTACAAGCCGACTTAAATAGTTTTCACTCTTGGTGTTGTGCAAATTTCTTAAACCTGAACAGCTCTAAATGCAAGCTGATGACATTCTCCCGAGCCAGTCCAACGTACGTTTCTTATACTCTTTGTGGCTGTGAATTAGATAGAATCAACTTAGTTGATGATCTGGGGGTCCGATTGGACCGAAAATTAAGATTTTCCGAACATATTTCTAATATGGTCAATAAAGCCACGGGTGTTCTTGGCTTTATAAAGAGGTGGTCTAAGGAGTTTGACGATCCTTATGTAACAGGGACAATCTATACTTCACTTGTTCGTCCAATTCTGGAATACGGATCTTGCGTATGGTGTCCCCAGTACACTACTCATAAAAAACGCATTGAATCTGTACAAAAAAACTTTTTACTTTTCGCCTTACGAGGCCTTAACTGGGATGTAAACTTAAGACTTCCTTCTTATGGCAGTAGACTTTTGTTGCTTAATCAACCATCTCTAGCTAACCGCAGAACCATGCTGGGTGTAGTATTTATTAATAACCTCATTCAAGGTGATATTGATAGTGTAGACCTAGTTAGCCGGCTACACTTCTCTGTTCCTTGTAGAATAACTAGAAACTACTTACCACTCTTCCTTATTGTAGGTCGAATTATGCCCTTCACGATCCGTTTTGGGTATTATGCTCGGACTACAATAATCTATACTTTCTTATTGCTAACGCTTCCTCTGTTCCATGCGTAAAAGTTGAAATCCTGTCCTATCTTTTTAGAAATTAAGTATCCTGTTCTATCTTTAGTAATAACTGCATGCCCGCGTTCTCTATTCGTGTTTCGAGTCGTACGTTCTGCGACTGTGCCCCTCGGTCGGTTGGGCGGAAGGTGGACATTCGCTGTGTCTGGGATCCGCGCGTAACAAGCATCGGCTTGGTATTGCATGGACCACTTGATTATACATTCATTGTATCAACGTCCAAAAAAAAAAAAAAAAAAAAATACTATATATCGGTCCGTTCTGGCTCGTTCCGACTTATTTTAAGCCTACAGCAATAAGAAGCTTGTGTGCCAAGTTTCATGAAGATAGCTCAAAAACTGAGAGACTAGTTTGCGTTGCAACAGACGGACGGACGGACATCCATTTTTCGACTCCTCTGGTGATGCTGATTCATAATATATATACTTTATAGGGTCGGAGATGTCTCTTAGATGCGTTGCAAACTTCTGGCTAAAATTAATATACCCTCTGCAAGGGTATTAAAAGGCAACTAATTTGCTTAACCTTGTTATTATGTTCCTATTTGTCATTAAGGTACATTACAGGTACCAATGTTTACATAATTTTTCCGTTAAAATGTAGGAAGTCGAGATTTTTACCTGATTAAGGCTATGAATCAAACACCTGCTTCGAAAAAAAATAATTCTGGACATTCGCTGTGGCTGGGATCCGCGCGTAACAAGCATCGGCTTGGAATTGCATGGACCACTTGATTATACATTCATTGTATCAACGTCCAAAAAAAAAAAAAAAAAAAAAAAATACGATATATCGGTCCGATCTGGCTCGTTCCGACTTATTTACAGCGTACAGCAAAAATAAGCTTGTGTGCCAAGTTTCATGAAGGTAGCTCAAAAACTGAGAGACTAGTTTGCGTTGCAACAGATTAATCGATTCGCTGAGAATCGAATCGGTGACAGTTCTACTATAAGGGTATGGATGTAAAGATAAACTATAAGGTTCAGTTCAATAAGTTGATTGAAAAAAGTCTGCAAACAAATCGGCGGCAGCCAGTTGCTTCCTTATTTTCATATGATAGTACAGAAGGAAATCTACTTGATTTATGTTTTAAATTGACAAAGTTATAAAACTGCTTTGGGTCCTGAGCAAACTGCAAACGGCAGCGACACAAAAACTTGTTATAACAATTGGCATTCAGAGCAATAAAGATTGCTCTTGCAGCAGTAAAACGCGTAAAATCAGAAGGATTACAAGTAATTTTAATTTTTTTAAAATTCCGGGATTTCAAATTTTTCAACCTCACTAGCTCTCGTGAAAACCAAGGAGGCCTGTTGGACTGTACAGGAAAAGTAACAGGAACACATTGATCAAAAAATGAGTTCATAGAGGAATAAAAAAATGAAATGCATGTATTTATATCAGAGCATGAATAAAAAGATGACCAATCATGTTCCAAAATTAAATAGTTCAATTTTTCAAAATCGGTCCTACGGAAATAACGTGATTTTACTTTAGGGGAAACAGTTGCAGTTTGCATAGAAATAGGCAGAGTAAGAACCAGGTCTAATGTAGGACGATAG
Organism: Zaprionus kolodkinae; assembly: GCA_018901885.1. Classification (NCBI taxonomy): domain Eukaryota; kingdom Metazoa; phylum Arthropoda; class Insecta; order Diptera; family Drosophilidae; genus Zaprionus; species Zaprionus kolodkinae. The sequence goes on along the minus strand of JAEIFM010000212.1, from coordinate 873,031 downwards.
GAATCTTCGGGGAGAACTAAACGGATTGATTCTATAGATAGTATTTAATAGAATAGGAAGAGAAAACTAAATAAAGAATTTTACCACTACAATTAGGACCAGTATTTAGTTGATAAAGAGATAGCTCCGATAGGCCACTTAAAAAAGAATTAAATACAGAAGGCACCAATATATCAGATTGAGATGACCAACTAACTTCTGGTAAGTTGAAATCACCAAAACTAGCAAGTAGTCTCTATCAAATAGTTTGGAGGCGACAGATTCGATAGATGAAAGATGGTCCAGATATAAGATCAGGGAGGAATATAAGAATAGGTAATATAAATTGAAATTTGATACATTGTCATTTTAACATATACAAATTCTAAGGAGGAACTATGGTCTATCGAGATTAGTTCGGAAGGAAGTACAGATGTACAGCTATAAGTACACCACCTCCAGTTCGTGATAAACGATCACATCTGAACGAGGTGTACTTATTAGGAAAAATTGAACACTTATCTACATCAGGTTTTAACCAGGTTTCAGTAAATATTTGTATTTGATGAATAAACGATACACTATCCATAAACAAATTAGATAGCTTCGAGTTAAGGCCTCTAACCTTTTTTATAGGCAAAATTAAGATAGGATAATTCTACTGTTTTTTTGATCTCCCATTAGAAGAAGAGGCGCGAGAAGTTGTAGGAAGCGGTACCACAGCTCGACTTTTTTGTTTTGGAGAAAACTCTTTTACAATTAAGTTTGGCGGCCAGAAGGTTGCGCTGCAGACAGATTGAAATTTGTCTGCAGGAATAGTTATTTTAAAAGATGCAATATCTCGCGTAAAGTTAAACTTAAATTTTTTTACAACAATATTAGGTATAGAAATTTTTGAATAAATAAATGATTGCACATCTTCAACCGAAGTATCAGGTACAAGGCGAGAAACGAAAACCTGTTTCTTAGGCTTAAGGTCTTGCAATGCCTTGGAACTGTATTATTTCCCTATAGAATAAAACACTATCATACAACGTTATTCGCGGACTTCAACGAAGTCAGACGTGTTTTCATCGAGCTCCGTATAAAATCACTTGATTTTAGTGAATTGAATAGTTAATAACATAAAATAAATACATAAATCGAAAGCGAAAGAGACGCTATTGGCAATGTTAAATTGCTATCTTACAAAACTTTCTGTGTGTGGAATAAAAAAGTAAAACTAAAAAACAAATAGACAACGAACAAATCGATCGTTCTAAAATGAGCCAACGCGAATTGCGCGCTCAGCGGGAAAAAATAGCAAGACGAGCGCCGACTCTCTTTGCAGCGGAACAATGCATACTTCACCGTCGTGTCTGACGCCCGCGAGTGCCAAATCATCCACCCGGTCAATGACCTAGCACCTGCAGAATGCAAACGATCGCGGTCTTGCTCACCAATGCTTATGACTGCACGAAGTGAACCCGAACGCACTGAGAAGGTCTCTCTCACGCTCTCCTCATTCAAAACGGTGTCAAGTTCTTTAGCTACCAGTACAATAATCACGATATCTACTGCAACTGCACCTTTAGCAACATCAACATCAACTCTATGCTCAATACCGACACCGGTGTACAATTCCGCTGAATCAACAACAACGAAAGCAAGAGCACTCACACCGACTCTTGAAAGTGAAAGCGGACAAGAACCAAAACAAAACAAACAACTTTGTCAAACAGGGCTGGATCGCTACATCCAAATAAAGCGGAAGCTAACACAACACAAGCAGGCTGGTAATCAGCCGAAAATAAATCACGCCAACGCTGCCAATGACTCAAGTTCAAAATTGCACTACTGGATGACTGTGAAGTGCAGGAACAGGAGCAGAAGAAGATATAGCCGCCACCAATATATATACGTGAGAAAACCTCAATTGCGCTGGTTAACAAACTAGTTGCAATTATCGGAGAAAACAAGTTTCATGTTATACCACTTACTAAGGGCAACATACAAGAAACGAAAGTGCAGACTCAGGATAAGTCTAGCCACCGAGCAGTGACCAAGTACCTGGACGAAGCTGGGAAGAGTTACTATACCTACCAGCTGAAAAGTGCCAAAGGATTGCAGGTTGTCATTAAAGGAATAGAGTCATCAGTGACCTCATCCGAAATTATCGCGGCACTAAAGAAGAAGAACTTCAACGCCAAAACGGTGATCAACATTCTAAACAGGAACAAAGAGCCGCAGCCACTCTTTAAAGTCGAACTGGAGCCATCGAGTCAGAAAAACAACAAAAATGCAGTACATCCTATATATAAGCTCCAGTATTTACTGCACCGAAGAGTAACCGTAGAAGAGCCACACAAGCGCAGGCAACCTGTGCAGTGCACCAACTGCCAAGAATATGGCCACACCATAGCGTATTGCACCGTAAAATCCATCTGCGTCGTTTACAAATGCCCACAGTACTGTAAACTGTCCTAAGAATAAAAACGACAGTTCAATTAAGTTATGCAGCAAACTGTGGCGAAAAACACACAGCCAACTGGCGAGGATGCATTGTTTACAAATAACTCAAGAGTCGCCTAAACAAACGAGTGGATTCAGCTCGAGATCGTATCACACCAACAATTCACAAAGTAATGGAACCGACTACAACTAACATCCCTTCGTCTGCCAGCCACCGAACAATGCCAAATTCTTCCTTTGCAAATCAGGGATCCAAGTACCAACAGCAGTCACCTCAAGCGTCAAGCATAAAATTAACCAAATAAACACAAATAAACACAAATAAACAAATAAACACACAGAACATGCAACAGCAGCCAATTGGCTTTGAAGCGATTATGCTTTCGATGCAGCAAAGTATGAAAGACTTCATGACCTTCATGCCCTTAATAATTGCTACCTGGAACGCTAATGGCGTTTCGCGGCACAAGCTAGAACTTGCTCAGTTCTTAGCCAACAGAAACATTGACGTTATGCTACTCTCAGAGACTCACCTTACCGAAAAGTACAACTTCCAAATACCAGGATATAAATTTTACTTCACGAATCACCCGGATGGCAAGGCCAATGGAGGCACTGGCATACTAATACGATTGCGAATTAAGCACCACTTTCTTGGTAATTGGCAAGAAGACTGTTTACAATGTACATCTATAAACCTCCAATGCCATAACGGTGCTCTCACTCTGGCTGCTGTCTATTGCCCACCTCGCTTCACAATCTCTGAGGAAAAATTCACAACAGTTTTTGACTCGTTTGGTGAAAGGTTTGTTGCAGCTGGCGATTGGAATGTCAAGCACATGTACTGGGGATCTCGGATAGCGAACCTTAAAGGAAAACAGCTGTACAACGCAATCATCAAACCGCAACGCAAACTAAACTATGTTTCCCCGGGAGCGCCTACTGGCCAGCAGATCCCATGAAGCTTCCAGATTTGATCGACTTTGCCTTCACAAACAAGTAGGTAAGGCTACAGTCGGGCGCCCGACAGTAAGATACCCTTCTCCCAATTTTTAAAATCAGTTACAAGCGTGTAACTATATTCATAATTTCAAACAACTCGCTCGCACTCACACAGCGACGCGCGTAAAGAGTAAAGCGACACGACGCAACGTCGACGTCGGCGTCAACTGCTCAAAGCAGCGCGTCGGCTGCTGCTCGTACCGAACATTTTTACTGAAAACGTTGACTTTAATAACTTCTGTGTTATTTGTTCGATCGGATTGTAATTTGGAGGATATGTTCATATTGCATTCAGCTTTATACGTACCGGTTTGCGGGGGCGGTGGGCGTGGCATCAAACATTTGACATAAACTTCACCTGCCCCGCATATATGGGTACATTCATACCAAATTTCGTGTCTCTAGCTTTTTTAATAGCTGAGATCTGTTGTCTCAAACAAACAGACGAACAGACAGACGGACATGTCTCAATCGACTCGGCTAGTGATCCTGAGCAAGAATATATATACTTTATGGGGTCTGCCACGCCTCCTTATGCCTGTTACATACATTTTGCACAAAGTTAGTATACCCTTTTTTGAAGGGTATAAAAAGATATCCCAATCAATGATTACAGCTGAGGCACTTCCAGAACTCTCATCTGATCACTGTCCGGTGCTCTTTCATCTTTTGTACCAGATACAACACATCGAGCGACCGCATAGGCTTACAAGCAACAGGACCAACTGGGCGAGGTACAAATAATTTGTTTGTTCCCATACCGGCTTTTCTAGCCCCCTGGAAACCGAGCAAGACATTGATCAGTTTGCTGATGATATAGAATCAATACTTGTTGCAGCAGGAAAAGCGTCAACTCCACAAGACAACCATGTATGCAGTATAAAGTTTAACAAGACAAGTAGAGATACTGAACTGCGTGTGCTTGAAAAACGACGACTTCGAAGGGAGTGGCAGCAGCTTCTCGCAGACTTACCAATGCGCTTAAGAAAGAAGAAGCGGACGCACAACTAAGGTACATCGAGAATCTCACGCCCACAGGCACAAAGAACTCGTTGTGGAAAAACCACAGGAACCTACAGGCACCAACAGAAACGGTTGTACCTCTCCGTAACTCTACCGGAAACTGGTCTCGCAGTGACACGAACAGAGCAAGAGTCTTCGCTGATCATCTTAAAAAAGTATTTCAACCAAATCCAGCCACTAACTCATTTACTCTCCCGCCTTTAACTGCATCTGACTTAGCACCACAAGATCCTGTAGAATTTCGGCCAAGCTAGATAACGAAAGTCATTAAAGAGCAATTGAAGACTGGAAAATCGCCTGGCTACGACTTAATAACCCTGAAAATGATCATCGAGCTCCCAATGTGTGCAGTTCTACGAATTCAAAACACACAACACACTCCCATCGCACCAATTTGGTTTTCGGGCAAAACATGGAGCCATCGAACAGGTTAACCGCATCACAACAGCAATTCGCACTGCTTTTGAACATCGTAAATTTTGCACAGCTCTATTCTTCGACGTTGCACAAGCATTCGATAGAGTATGGCTGGATGGACTTATATTTAAAATAATCAAACTGCTGCCTCAAAACATACATAAGCTTCTAAAGTCTTACCTATATAAAAGAGTGTTCGCGGTTAGATGCAGCTCAAGCACTTCAAGCGATTGTACTATAGAAGCCGGAGTGCCTCAAGGAAGTGTTCTGGGCCCAATTCTATCCACCCTATACACGGCGGACATCCCAACAAACTACCAGCTAACGATATCCACATTCGCTGATGACACTGCAATACTAAGTGGATCCAGATGCCCAGTAAAAGCTATCTAACTTGTGTAGAACATTGACTTGCAGATTGGCGCATACGAGTAAACGAAGAAAAGTGCAAACAGGTAACATTTACCCTAAACAAACAAAGGGCGGGCACTTGGTACTTAGTTATTCATCTGGACAAGCGGCTCACCTGGCGGAAACACATACAGGCCAAGACGACGCACCTCAGACTAAAAGCAAGGGATCTACACTGGCTTATAAACGTTCGCTCTCCCCTAAGCTTGGAGTACAAAGTCCTCTTATATAACTCCGTTTTAAAACCCATATGGATCTATGGCTCCGAGCTATGGGGCAACGCATCGAGAAGCAACATCGACATAGTACAGCGAGCACAGCCTAGGATTCTGAGAATCATTACTGGAGCTCCATGGTATCTTCGGAACGAGAATATGCACAGAGACTTACAAATAAAACTTGTCATTGAGACAATAGCAGAGAAAAAAGTAAAATACAATGAAAAACTAGCCTCACATCCAAATCCTCTTGCAAGAAAACTTATTCGAGTATGCAGCCAAAGCCGACTGCACCGGAACGACCAACCAGCCCAGCGTTAAATTTGTTAGGCCACACACCACGAATCATTTCATAAAATGATATTTAGTTAGTTTAGAATTAGATTTGAAAACCTATTGTTAGTCTCTTAAGTAAACGGGAAGATTCAATAAATAAGCAAAACATTGAAAAAAACAAGAAAGCAAGGCTACCTTCGGCTTGCCGAAGGTTTCATACCCTTGCAGGTATACAAAATATAAAATATCTTTGAATTGCTGCTGGTTTCTGTGGTATTTATTGAAGAATTATAACAGTACATCGATTATATCAACCTCTTATAATTTCGAATACTCAGCCTCCTCACCACGGCAAGGTCGCAATCCTCGAGGAGGAATATTTACAATATCTTAAATAAATATTTAAAAATAAATTATTAAATTAGTGATTATAGCTAAGGAACCCGCCGTCATGGCGACTATATGGAGTTTGATAAGTGATTGCGGCAGCACCGCTTACTGTGTTATCACAAAATATCCAATCAATTTGAGTTAAATGTTTTGTTGTTGGCACATTTTGTTGTTATTATTTAAAGTAGACTCGAGCTGATCAGTGGTTGTTGATCGGCAAATGTTAAAATCTCCTAATATTACCAATTTTGTATTATTTTCAGCTGACGTTAGCCTTTCAACATCATTTCTGATTTCATTTCGAAACCTTGTAATAGGAAAAGCTGGATTCCTATAAACAACTATGACTATTGTATGCAAGTATTTAAATGTTATGGACTGGTGTATATTTCTTACATTATCAACTGTAACTGTTTCATATAAGAATGTTATGTTTTCCGATATATTTTGTTTTGCATATATCAGTTTACAATTCTTAGAACCAGCATTTGGTCGAATGTCTTTGTGTTGTAAAGGATCTGTTGGTCATAAAATCTAAATTTGGAAAGTTCTCTTTCAAAAATGCATTTGAATAACAGCTATATGATTTTTTGTTTAACAGCTACATGTAATAGTACTCAGATTTCCATAAAATTGCAACAAGAACCTTCATTAGGCCGATCGTTGATCGTTATAAGTTATAAAAGTTCGATTTGGATGTGGTAAGCCTGATAGCTATATCTTGAAATATAACGAAAATCAGCCGATAGGCTCCATAACAGCTATACGATACATCAGTCCGATCTGGCCCGTTCCGACTTATTTAAAGAGGGCAGAAATAAAAAGCTTGTGAGCAAAGTTTCATGATGATAGCTCAATAACTGGGGGACTAATTTGCGTTGCAACAGACAGACGGACTGGACTGACTGATTGTTTCTATAACAGCTATAGAATATAAACGTCTGAGATATTTAAATGGAAAAACAAACGGCGGGTTACTGTATAACATTAAAAGGTATTGATAATGTGCGGTATTTCCAAAAACAAAACAGGTTTGCATACAAAAACCCTGATTTCAGCCGATTGTTCCTATGGCAGCTATATGTTATAGTGGTCCGATTGATACAATTTTGACAGCACATTAAGAACGTAATAAGAATAAGATTTGCCAAATCTTGTTGCAATATCTTGAAAAACAACAAAAATCGGCCGATAGCTTCTATGACAGCTATACGATATATCGGTCCGATCTGGCTCGTTCCGACTTATTGCCAAATCTTGTTGCAATATCTTGAAAAACAACAAAAATCGGCCGATAGCTTCTATGACAGCTATACGATATATCGGTCCGATCTGGCTCGTTCCGACTTATTTACAGCCTACAGCAATAAGAAGCTTGTGTGCCAAGTTTCATGAAGATAGCTCAAAAACTGAGAGACTAGTTTGCGTTGCAACAGACGGACGGACGGACGGACGGACGGGCGGACTGACGGACGGACGGACGGACGGACGGACAGACGGACATCCATTTTTCGACTCCTCTGGTGATGCTGATTCAGAATATATATACTTTATAGGGTCGGAGATGTCTCCTAAGGTGCGTTGCAAACTTCTGGCTAAAATTAATATACCCTCTGCAAGGGTATAAAAATACATCTGCCCTTCATTTGTCTGATGTACATTTGCCAGCGGAGATGAATGGTTGTTAAAGACATTCCCTGGATATTGTCGGCGGCTCGACAAGCAGATTATGTCTACACCAAGCAAAAAACAAATCAAGATCTGTTTGAAGAAGGTTATTTACAGGATTACTGTGTGTCAAACAGAGTTTCACATCATCAGCAAACATAAGAATGTTAGAGTGAAGGAGTATAGAAGATCGTTAAAACAAGAAAGCAAGGCTACCTTCGGCTTGCCGAAGGTTTCATACCCTTGCAGTTATACAAAACATCAAATATATTTGGATTGCTGCTGGTTTCTGTGGTATTTATTGAACAATTATAACAGTACATCGATTATATCATCCTCTTATAATTTCACATACTCAGCCTTCATTAGGCCGATCGTTGATCGTTAGTTCGATTTTGATGAAACTTTATTATTAAGGACACACTTAGATTTGGATGTGGTAAGCCTGATAGATATATCTTGAAATATAACGAAAATCGGCCGATAGGCTCCATGACAGCTATACGATATATCGGTCCGATCTGGCCCATTCCGACTTATTTAAATAAATAAGTCGGAAATAAGAATCTTGTGAGCAAAGTTTCATGAAGATAGCTCAATAACTGGGGGACTAATTTGCGTTGTAACAGACAGACGGACTGACTGATTGTTCCTATAACAGCTATAGAATATAAACGTCTGAGATATTTAAATGGATAAACTAAGGGCGGGTTACTGTATAACATTAAAAAGTATTGATAATGTGCGGTATTTCCAAAAACAAAACAGGTTTGCATACAAAAACCCTGATTTCAGCCGATTGTTCCTATGGCAGCTATATGTTATAGTGGTCCGATTTTGATACAATTTTGACAGCACATTAAGAACGTAATAAGAATAAGATTTGCCAAATCTTGTTGCAATATCTTGAAAAACAACAAAAATCAGCCGATAGCTTCTATGACAGCTATACGATATATCGGTCCGATCTGGCTCGTTCCGACTTATTTACAGCCTACAGCAATAAGAAGCTTGTGTGCCAAGTTTCATGAAGAAAGCTCAAAAACTGAGAGACTAGTTTGCGTTGCAACAGACGGACGGACGGACGGACGGACGGACGGACGGACGGACGGACGGACGGACAGACGGACGGACGGACGGACGGACGGACGGACGGACGGACGGACGGACAGACGGACAGACGGACAGACGGACATCCATTTTTAGACTCCTCTGGTGATGCTGACTCAGAATATATATACTTTATAGGGTCGGAGATGTCTCCTAAGGTGCGTTGCAAACTTCTGGCTAAAATAAATATACCCTCTGCAAGGGTATAAAAATTTCAAAAATTTTGAAAAAAATTTCAAAAATTTTGAAAAAAATTCAAAAATTTTGAAAAAAAATTTCAAAAATTTTTAAAAAAATTTCAAAAATTTTGAAAAAAAATTTCAAAAATTTTGAAAAAATTTCAAAAATTTTGAAAAAAAATTTCAAAAATGTTAAAAAAAATTTTAAATATTATGAAAAAAATTTCAAAAAATTTTAACAGAAAAAAATTCAAAAATTTTGAAAAAAAAAATTTAAAAAAAATAAAAAAAAACAATTCAAAAATTTTGAAAAAAAATTTCAAAAATTTAAAAAAAAATTCAAAAATTTTGAAAAAAAAAATTTCAAAAATTTTGAAAAAAAAATTTCAAAAATTTTAAAAAAAATTTTCTTAAATTTTGAAAAAAATTCAAAAATTTTGAGAAAAAAAATTTCAAAAATTTTAAAAAAAAAATTTTGAAAAAAAATTTCAAAAATTTTGAAAAAAATTTCAAAACTTTTGAAAAAATTTCAAAAATTTTGAAAAAATTTCAAAAATTTTGAAAACAAATTTCAAAAATTTTAAAAAAAATTTCAAAAATTTTGAAAAAAAATTTCAAAAATTGAGAAAAAAATTTCAAAAATTTTAAAAAAAATTCAAAAATTTTGAAAAAAAATTTCAAAAATTTTGAAAAAAAATTTCGAAAATTTTGAAAAAAAATTCAAAAACTTTGAAAAAAAATTTCAAAAATTTTGACAACAAATTTTGAAAAAACTTTCAAAAATTTTGAAAAAAATTTCAAAAATTTTGAAAAAAATTTCAAATATTATGAAAAAAATTTTAACAAAAACAATTCAAAAATTTTGAAAAAAAAATGAAAAAATTTTGAAAAAAATATCAAAAATTTTAAAAAAAATTTCAAAAATTTTGAAAAAAATTTCAAAAATTTTGAAAAAAATTACAAAAATTTTGAAAAAAAATTTAAAAAATTTTGAAAAAAATTTCAAAAAATTTTAAAAACAAGAAAGCAAGGCTACCTTCGGCTTGCCGACTTATTTAAAGAGGGCAGAAATAAAAAGCTTGTGAGCAAAGTTTCATGATGATAGCTCAATAACTGGGGGACTAATTTGCGTTGCAACAGACAGACGGACTGACTGATTGTTCCTATAACAGCTATAGAATATAAACGTCTGAGATATTTATATGGAAAAACAAAGGGCGGGTTACTGTATAACATTAAAAGGTATTGATAATGTGCGGTATTTCCAAAAACAAAACAGGTTTGCATACAAAAACTCTGATTTCAGCCGATTGTTCCTATGGCAGCTATATGTTATAGTGGTCCGATTTTGATACAATTTTGACAGCACATTAAGAACGTAATAAGAATAAGATTTGCCAAATCTTGTTGCAATATCTTGAAAAACAACAAAAATCGGCCGATAGCTTCTATGACAGCTATACGATATATCGGTCCGATCTGGCTCGTTCCGACTTATTTACAGCCTACAGCAATAAGAAGCTTGTGTGCCAAGTTTCATGAAGATAGCTCAAAAACTGAGAAACTAGTTTGCGTTGCAACAGACGGACGGACGGACGGACGGACGGACGGACGGACGGACGGACATCCATTTTTCGACTCCTCTGGTGATGCTGATTCAGAATATATATACTTTATAGGGTCGGAGATGTCTCCTAAGGTGCGTTGCAAACTTCTGGCTAAAATTAATATACCCTCTGCAAGGGTATAAAAAAGGTTAAAAAGCAAAGGTCCAAGGTGGCTACCCTGAGGAATACCAGAAGTGTAGAAAGACAGTCTTTAAAAAAAACTCGTTGAGACCTGTTAGTTAAATAATCGGAAATCCACAAAAGAAGCTTTTGAGGGAAACCAATCAAATTTAACTTTTGGATTAAGAGTCTATGATTTACGGAGTCAAGTGCTTTACTGAAGTCAGTATAGACAACATCAGTTTGCATTTTGTTCCGAAATCCTGAATTAATCTTGCCTTAATAATAAATTCATGGTGACAGGGAGAAATTATAGATTTACACATAAAAGTTAACTGAGCCGTAAAATTTGTTTCAAAAATCTTAGGAATAGCGGACAATTTGGAAATACACCTATAGTTCTTCACATCATGGTTAGAACCACTTTTGTGAAGAGAAATGGAAAAACAAAAAAATTTCCAAATAGGTGGAAAATAACTATTTGCTAGTGACAAATCAAGCAGCTTTTAAAGAGGCTTCAGAATTGAATCAGCTGGAACTCCGTCAGGGCCAGGAGAGAAAACGAGTTTTAACGATTTTAGATCACTAAGCAAAGAATTTCGTCAATAGAAGGACAGAAGAGAGTGTTAAAATTTTGTGTACTATAAGGTAGAGCGATTAAATCGATTCTTTTGATTTTTGCCATTCAGTTTTCATGGAATCGATATATCGCTATGTCCACGTAAAAAAAAGTACATCACTTGTACTGTGGCTTTGCGCGATTTTTGGCTGGCGTCTTAAATGTAAGTAAATTAAAAGAGGGTGTAGAAATATGTAATTTCCTTCTGAAAGAGATCAACAGTCGGCTGTTTGACTACGAATTGAGACCTGTTCCAAAAATAGCAACTGTTTTGGACCCACGGTTCAAAAAACGAGGCTTTCGTAGCAGCAGCACTGCATCCACGGCAGGGGAAGCAATAAAAAAGGAAATCATTGAATTAAGCAAGAACTTCAAACCGTCCGCCGAACCACCGGAATAACCAACACCACAGGTAGAAACAGTATTTTCGTTTACGGAAGCCCAAAAATCAACAATAGTGAGCACATCTACGTCAGACGCCATAATTGCCCTCCGGCAATATTTTGAGAACCCACTTGCGGCACCCAACATAAATCCAATAGACTTCTGGAAGGCTCGTATTTTTATTATTCCATTGAATAAATCTTTATTTCAGAATCATACCAATGAAGTGGGATTTATAAAAGAATGTTCACTTAAATACATGTGCATTCCAGCATGCTCCACGGAGTCAGAGAGGGTTTTGAGCAGAGCTGGATGTATTTTAAACCAAAAATGTAAATAAATCCATATTCTGTAGTAAAAACCAGTGGATAACAGAACAATAAAAAAAATTGGATCTCATCAAGCAATTTTTATACCCTTGCAGAGGGTATATTAATTTTAGCCAGAAGTTTGCAACGCACCTTAGGAGACATCTCCGACCCTATAAAGTATATATATTCTGAATCAGCATCACCAGAGGAGTCGGAAAATGGATGTCCGTCTGTCCGTCCGTCCGTCCGTCCGTCCGTCCGTCCGTCCGTCCGTCCGTCCGTCCGTCCGTCCGTCCGTCCGTCCGTCCGTCTGTTGCAACGCAAACTAGTCTCTCAGTTTTTGAGCTATCTTCATGAAACTTGGCACACAAGCTTCTTATTGCTGTAGGCTGTAAATAAGTCGGAACGAGCCAGATCGGACCGATATATCGTATAGCTGTCATAGAAGCTATCGGCCGATTTTTGTTGTTTTTCAAGATATTGCAACAAGATTTGGCAAATCTTATTCTTATTACGTTCTTAATGTGCTGTCAAAATTGTATCAAAATCGGACCACTATAACAGATAGCTGCCATAGGAACAATCGGCTGAAATCAGGGTTTTTGTATGCAAACCTGTTTTATTTTTGGAAATTCCGCACTTTATCGATACTTATTAATGTTACACAGTATCCCGCCCTTAGTTTTTCCATTTAAATATCTCAGACGTTTATATTCTATAGCTGTTATAGGAAGAATCAGTCAGTCCGTCTGTCTGTTGCAACGCAAATTAGTCCCCCAGTTATTGAGCTATCTTCATGAAACTTTGATCACAAGCTTCTTATTTCTGCCCTCTGTAAATATGTCGGAAAGGGCCAGATCGGACTGATATATCGTATAGCTGTCATGGAGCCTATCGGCCGATTTTCGTTATATTTCAAGATATAGCTATCAGGCTTACCACATCCAAATCGAACTTTTATAACTTATAACGATCAACGATCGGCCTAATGAAGGTTCATGTTGCAATTTTATGGAAATCTGAGTACTATTACATGTAGCTGTTAAACAAAAAATCATATAGCTGTTATTCAAACAGATCCTTTACAACACAAAGACATTCGACCAAATGCTGTTTCTAAGAATGGTATACTGATATATGCAAAACAAAATATATCGGAAAACATAACATTCTTATATGAAACAGTTACAGTTGATAATGTAAGAAATATATACCAGTCCATAACATTTAAATACTTGCATACAATAGTCCTAGTTGTTTATAGGAATCCAGCTTTTCCTATTACAAGGTTTCGAAATGAAATCAGAAATGATGTTGAAAGGCTAACGTCAGCTGAAAATAATACAAAATTGGTAATATTAGGAGATTTTAACATTTGCCGATCAACAACCACTGATCAGCTCGAGTCTACTTTAAATAATAAGGGGTTATGTCCATTGTTAAATGTGCCAACAACAAAACATTTAACTCAAATTGATTGGATATTTTGTGATAACACAGTAAGCGGTGCTGCCGCAATCACTTATCAAACTCCATATAGTCACCATGACGGCGTGTTCCTTAGCTATAATCACTAATTAAAAAATAATTTATTTTTAAATATTTAGTTAATTTATTTATTTTATTATTGAAAATAAAGAATATATGTGCAATGTTGTTTAAGGTATTGTAAATATTCCTCCTCGAGGATTGCGACCTTGTCGTGGTGAGGAGGCTGAGTATTCGAAATTATAAGATGATGATATAATCAATGTACTGTTATAATTGTTCAATAAATACCACAGAAACCAGCAGCAATCCAAATATATTTTATATTTTGTATAACTGCAAGGGTATGAAACCTTCGGCAAGCCGAAGGTAGCCTTGCTTTCTTGTTTTTTTTGGAATCGAATCAAAAAAAAATCAAAAAAAAAGAAATCAAAAAAATTCGCTGAGAATCCAATCGGTGATAGTTCTACTATAAGGGTATGGATGTAAAGATAAGCTATAAGGTTCAGTTGAATAAGTTGATTAAAAAAAGTCTGCAAACAAACAAACGGTCCTACGGACACAAAATGATTTTACTTTAGGGGAAACAGTTGCAGTTTGCATAGAAATAGGCAGAGTAAGAACCAGGTCTAATGTAGGACGATAGGAATCTTCGGGGAGAACTAAGGGATTGATTCTAGAGATAGTATTTAATAGAATATTGAAAGAGAAAACTAAATAAAGCATTTTACCACTACAATTAGGACCAGTATTTAGTTGATAAAGAGATAGCTCCGATAGGCCACTTAAAAAAGAATTAAATACAGAAGGCACCAATATATCAGATTGAGATGACTAACTAACTTCTGGTAAGTTGAAATCACCAAAACTAGCAAGTAGTCTATATCAAATAGTTTGGAGGCGACAGATTCGATAGATGAAAGATGGTCCAGATATTAGATCAGGGAGGAATATAAGAACAGGTAATATAAATTGAAATTTGATACATTGTCATTTTAACATATACAAATTCTAAAGAGGAACTATGGTCTATCGAGATTAGTTCGGAAGGAAGTACAGATGTACAGCTATAAGTACACCACCTCCAGTTCGTGATAAACGATCACATCTGAACGAGGTGTACTTATTAGGAAAAATTGAACACTTATCTACATCAGGTTTTAACCAGGTTTCAGTAAATATTTGTATTTGATGAATAAACACTATTCATAAACAAATTAGATAGCTTCGAGTTTAGGCCTCTAACATTTTTTATAGGCGAAATTAAGATAGGATAAATCTACTGGTTCTTTGATCTCCCATTAGAAGAAGAGGCGCGAGAAGTTGTAGGAAGCGGTACCACAGCTCGACTTTTTTGTTTTGGAGAAAACTCTTTTACAATTAAGTTTGGCGGCCAGAAGGTTGCGCTGCAGACAGATTGAAATTTGTCTGCAGGAATAGTTATTTTAAAAGATGCAATATCTCGCGTAAAGTTAAACTTAAATTTTTTGACAACAATATTAGGTATAGAAATTTTTGAATAAATAAATGATTGCACATCTTCAACCGAAGTATCAGGTACAAGGCGAGAAACGAAAACCTGTTTCTTAGGCTTAAGGTCTTGTAATGCCTTGGAACTGTATTATTTCCCTATAGAATAAAACACTATCATACAACGTTATTCGCGGACTTCAATGAAGTCAGACGTGTTTTCATCGAGCTCCGTATAAAATCACTTGATTTTAGTGAATTGAATAGTTAATAACATAAAATAAATACATAAATCGAAAGCGAAAGAGACGCTATTGGCAATGTTAAATTGCTATCTTACAAAACTTTCTGTGTGTGGAATAAAAAAGTAAACTAAAAAACAAATAGACAACGAACAAATCGATCGTTCTAAAATGAGCCAACGCGAATTGCGCGCTCAGCGGTAAAAAATAGCAAGACGAGCGCCGACTCTCTTTGCAGCGGAACAATGCATACTTCACCGTCGTGTCTGACGCCCGCGAGTGCCAAATCATCCACCCGGTCAATGACCTAGCACCTGCAGAATGCAAACGATCGCGGTCTTGCTCACCAATGCTTATGACTGCACGAAGTGAACCCGAACGCACTGAGAAGGTCTCTCTCACGCTCTCCTCATTCAAAACGGTGTCAAGTTCTTTAGCTACCAGTACAATAATCACGATATCTACTGCAACTGCACCTTTAGCAACATCAACATCAACTCTATGCTCAATACCGACACCGGTGTACAATTCCGCTGAATCAACAACAACGAAAGCAAGAGCACTCACACCGACTCTTGAAAGTGAAAGCGGACAAGAACCAAAACAAAACAAACAACTTTGTCAAACAGGGCTGGATCGCTACATCCAAATAAAGCGGAAGCTAACACAACACAAGCAGGCTGGTAATCAGCCGAAAATAAATCACGCCAACGCTGCCAATGACTCAAGTTCAAATAGGTTTGCACTACTGGATGACTGTGAAGTGCAGGAACAGGAGCAGAAGATATAGCCGCCACCAATATATATACGTGAGAAAACCTCAAATGCGCTGGTTAACAAACTAGTTGCAATTATCGGAGAAAACAAGTTCCATGTTATACCACTTACTAAGGGCAACATACAAGAAACGAAAGTGCAGACTCAGGATAAGTCTAGCCACCGAGCAGTGACCAAGTACCTGGACGAAGCTGGGAAGAGTTACTATACCTACCAGCTGAAAAGTGCCAAAGGATTGCAGGTTGTCATTAAAGGAATAGAGTCATCAGTGACCTCATCCGAAATTATCGCGGCACTAAAGAAGAAGAACTTCAACGCCAAAACGGTGATCAACATTCTAAACAGGAACAAAGAGCCGCAGCCACTCTTTAAAGTCGAACTGGAGCCATCGAGTCAGAAAAACAACAAAAATGCAGTACATCCTATATATAAGGTCCAGTATTTACTGCACCGAAGAGTAACCGTAGAAGAGCCACACAAGCGCAGGCAACCTGTGCAGTGCACCAACTGCCAAGAATATGGCCACACCATAGCGTATTGCACCGTAAAATCCATCTGCGTCGTTTACAAATGCCCACAGTACTGTAAACTGTCCTAAGAATAAAAACGACAGTTCAATTAAGTTATGCAGCAACTGTGGCGAAAAACACACAGCCAACTGGCGAGGATGCATTGTTTACAAGGAACTCAAGAGTCGCCTAAACAAACGAGTGGATTTAGCTCGAGATCGTATCACACCAACAATTCACTAAGTAATGGAACCGACTACAACTAACATCCCTTCGTCTGCCAGCCACCGAACAATGCCAAATTCTTCCTTTGCAAATCAGGGATCCAAGTACCAACAGCAGTCACCTCCAGCGTCAAGCATAAAATTAACCAAATAAACACAAATAAACACACAGAACATGCAACAGCAGCCAATTGGCTTTGAAGCGATTATGCTTTCGATGCAGCAAAGTATGAAAGACTTCATGACCTTCATGCCCTTAATAATTGCTACCTGGAACGCTAATGGCGTTTCGCGGCACAAGCTAGAACTTGCTCAGTTCTTAGCCGACAGAAACATTGACGTTATGCTACTCTCAGAGACTCACCTTACCGAAAAGTACAACTTCCAAATACCATGATATAAATTTTACTTCACGAATCACCCGGATGGCAGACCCATGAAGGCACAATGAAGGCACTGGCATACTAATACGATTGTGAATTAAGCACCACTTTCTTGGTAATTGGCAAGAAGACTGCTTACAATGTACTTCTATAAACCTCCAATGCCATAACGGTGCTCTCACTCTGGCTGCTGTTTATTGCCCACCTCGCTTCACAATCTCTGAGGAAAAATTCACAACAATTTTTGACTCGTTTGGTGAAAAGTTTGTTGCAGCTGGCGATTGGAATGTCAAGCACATGTACTGGGGATCTCGGATAGCGAACCTTAAAGGAAAACAGCTGTACAACACAATCATCAAACCGCAACGCAAACTAGACTATGTTTCCCCGGGAGCGCCTACATACTGGCCAGCAGATCCCATGAAGCTTCCAGATTTGATCGACTTTGCCATCACAAAAAAGATATGCCAATCAATGATTACAGCTGAAGCACTTCCAGAACTCTCATCTAATCACTGTCCGGTGCTCTTTCATCTTTTGTACCAGATACAACACATCGAGCGACCGCATAGGCTTACAAGCAACAGGACCAACTGGGCGAGGTACAAATAATATGTTTGTTTCCATACCGGCTTTTCTAGCCCCCTGGAAACCGAGCAAGACATTGATCAGTTTGCTGATGATATAGAATCAATACTTGTTGCAGCAGTAAAAGCGTCAACTCCACAAGACAACCATGTATGCAGTATAAAGTTTAACAATACAAGTAGAGATACTGAACTGCGTGTGCTTGAAAAACGACGACTTCGAAGGGAGTGGCAGGAGCACAGATCACCTGGCGCAAAGAGTAGATTAAAAGCAGCTTCTCGCAGACTTACCAATGCGCTTAAGAAAGAAAAAGCGGACGCACAACTAAGGTACATCGAGAATCTCACGCCCACAGGCACAAAGAACTCGTTGTGGAAAAACCACAGGAACCTACAGGCACCAACAGAAACGGTTGTAACTCTCCGTAACTCTACCGGAAACTGGTCTCGCAGTGACATGAACAGAGCAAGAGTCTTCGCGGATCATCTTAAAAAAGTATTTCAACCAAATCCAGCCACTAACTCATTTACTCTCCCGCCTTTAACTGCATCTGACTTAGCACCACAAGTTCCTGTAGAATTTCGGCCAAGCGAGATAACGAAAGTCATTAAAGAGCAACTGAAGACTGGAAAATACGCCTGGCTACGACTTAGACGTTGCACAAGCATTCGAAAGAGTATGGCTGGATGGACTTATGTTTAAAATAATCAAACTGCTGCCTCAAAACATACATAAGCTTCTAAAGTCTTATCTATATAAAAGAGTGTTCGCGGTTAGATGCAGTTCAAGCACTTCAAGCGATTGTACTATAGAAGCCGGAGTGCCTCAAGGAAGTGTTCTGGGCCCAATTCTATACACCCTATACACGGCGGACATCCCAACAAACTACCAGCTAACGATATCCACATTCGCTGATGACACTGCAATACTAAGTCGATCCAGATGCCCAGTAAAAGCTACGATGCAACTAGCACGCCATCTAACTAGATAGCTTCGAGTTTAGGCCTCTAACCTTTTTTATAGGCGAAATTAAGATAGGATAATTCTACTGGTTTTTTGATCTCCCATTAGAAGAAGAGGCGCGAGAAGTTGTAGGAAGCGGTACCACAGCTCGACTTTTTTGTTTTGGAGAAAACTTGGTTGCGCTGCAGACAGGTTGAAATTTGTCTGCAGGAATAGTTATTTTAAAAGATGCAATATCTCGCGTAAAGTTAAACTTAAATTTTTTGACAACAATATTAGGTATAGAAATTTTTGAATAAATAAATGATTGCACATCTTCAACCGAAGTATCAGGTACAAGGCGAGAAACGAAAACCTGTTTCTTAGGCTTAAGGTCTTGTAATGCCTTGGAACTGTATTATTTCCCTATAGAATAAAACACTATCATACAACGTTATTCGCGGACTTCAATGAAGTCAGACGTGTTTTCATCGAGCTCCGTATAAAATCACTTGATTTTAGTGAATTGAATAGTTAATAACATAAAATAAATACATAAATCGAAAGCGAAAGAGACGCTATTGGCAATGTTAAATTGCTATCTTACAAAACTTTCTGTGTGTGGAATAAAAAAGTAAAACTAAAAAACAAATAGACAACGAACAAATCGATCGTTCTAAAATGAGCCAACGCAAGACGAGCGCCGACTCTCTTTGCAGCGGAACAATGCATACTTCACCGTCGTGTCTGACGCCCGCGAGTGCCAAATCATCCACCCGGTCAATGACCTAGCACCTGCAGAATGCAAACGATCGCGGTCTTGCTCACCAATGCTTATGACTGCACGAAGTGAACCCGAACGCACTGAGAAGGTCTCTCTCACGCTCTCCTCATTCAAAACGGTGTCAAGTTCTTTAGCTACCAGTACAATAATCACGATATCTACTGCAACTGCACCTTTAGCAACAACAACTGCAACAACATCAACATCAACTCTATGCTCAATACCGACACCGGTGTACAATTCCGCTGAATCAACAACAACGAAAGCAAGAGCACTCACACCGACTCTTGAAAGTGAAAGCGGACAAGAACCAAAACAAAACAAACAACTTTGTCAAACAGGGCTGGATTGCTACATCCAAATAAAGCGGAAGCTAACACAACACAAGCAGGCTGGTAATCAGCCGAAAATAAATCACGCCAACGCTGCCAATGACTCAAGTTCAAATAGGTTTGCACTACTGGATGACTGTGAAGTGCAGGAACAGGAGCAGAAGAAGATATAGCCGCCACCAATATATATACGTGAGAAAACCTCAAATGCGCTGGTTAACAAACTCGTTGCAATTATCGGAGAAAACAAGTTCCATGTTATACCACTTACTAAGGGCAACATACAAGAAACGAAAGTGCAGACTTAGGATAAGTGACCAAGTACCTGGACGAAGCTGGGAAGAGTTACTATACCTACCAGCTGAAAAGTGCCAAAGGATTGCAGGTTGTCATTAAAGGAATAGAGTCATCAGTGACCTCATCCGAAATTATCGCGGCACTAAAGAAGAAGAACTTCAACGCCAAAACGGTGATCAACATTCTAAACAGGAACAAAGAGCCGCAGCCACTCTTTAAAGTCGAACTGGAGCCATCGAGTCAGAAAAACAACAAAAATGCAGTACATCCTATATATAAGGTCCAGTATTTACTGCACCGAAGAGTAACCGTAGAAGAGCCACACAAGCGCAGGCAACCTGTGCAGTGCACCAACTGCCAAGAATATGGCCACACCATAGCGTATTGCACCGTAAAATCCATCTGCGTCGTTTACAAATGCCCACAGTACTGTAAACTGTCCTAAGAATAAAAACGACAGTTCAATTAAGTTATGCAGCAACTGTGGCGAAAAACACACAGCCAACTGGCGAGGATGCATTGTTTACAAGGAACTCAAGAGTCGCCTAAACAAACGAGTGGATTTAGCTCGAGATCGTATCACACCAACAATTCACTAAGTAATGGAACCGACTACAACTAACATCCCTTCGTCTGCCAGCCACCGAACAATGCCAAATTCTTCCTTTGCAAATCAGGGATCCAAGTACCAACAGCAGTCACCTCCAGCGTCAAGCATAAAATTAACCAAATAAACACAAATAAACACACAGAACATGCAACAGCAGCCAATTGGCTTTGAAGCGATTATGCTTTCGATGCAGCAAAGTATGAAAGACTTCATGACCTTCATGCCCTTAATAATTGCTACCTGGAACGCTAATGGCGTTTCGCGGCACAAGCTAGAACTTGCTCAGTTCTTAGCCGACAGAAACATTGACGTTATGCTACTCTCAGAGACTCACCTTACCGAAAAGTACAACTTCCAAATACCATGATATAAATTTTACTTCACGAATCACCCGGATGGCAAGGCCCATGAAGGCACTGGCATACTAATACGATTGTGAATTAAGCACCACTTTCTTGGTAATTGGCAAGAAGACTGCTTACAATGTACTTCTATAAACCTCCAATGCCATAACGGTGCTCTCACTCTGGCTGCTGTTTATTGCCCACCTCGCTTCACAATCTCTGAGGAAAAATTTACAACAATTTTTGACTCGTTTGGTGAAAGGTTTGTTGCAGCTGGCGATTGGAATGTCAAGCACATGTACTGGGGATCTCGGATAGCGAACCTTAAAGGAAAACAGCTGTACAACACAATCATCAAACCGCAACGCAAACTAAACTATGTTTCCCCGGGAGCGCCTACATACTGGCCAGCAGATCCCATGAAGCTTCCAGATTTGATCGACTTTGCCATCACAAAAAAGATATGCCAATCAATGATTACAGCTGAAGCACTTCCAGAACTCTTATCTAATCACTGTCCGGTGCTCTTTCATCTTTTGTACCAGATACAACACATCGAGCGACCGCATAGGCTTACAAGCAACAGGACCAACTGGGCGAGGTACAAATAATATGTTTGTTCCCATACCGGCTTTTCTAGCCCCCTGGAAACCGAGCAAGACATTGATCAGTTTGCTGATGATATAGAATCAATACTTGTTGCAGCAGTAAAAGCGTCAACTCCACAAGACAACCATGTATGCAGTATAAAGTTTAACAATACAAGTAGAGATACTGAACTGCGTGTGCTTGAAAAACGACGACTTCGAAGGGAGTGGTAGGAGCACAGATGACCTGGCGCAAAGAGTAGATTAAAAGCAGCTTCTCGCAGACTTACCAATGCGCTTAAGAAAGAAGAAGTGGACGCACAACTAAGGTACATCGAGAATCTCACGCCCACAGGCACAAAGAACTCGTTGTGGAAAAACCACAGGAACCTACAGGCACCAACAGAAACGGTTGTAACTCTCCGTAACTCTACCGGAAACTGGTCTCGCAGTGACATGAACAGAGCAAGAGTCTTCGCGGATCATCTTAAAAAAGTATTTCAACCAAATCCAGCCACTAACTCATTTACTCTCCCGCCTTTAACTGCATCTGACTTAGCACCACAAGTTCCTGTAGAATTTCGGCCAAGCGAGATAACGAAAGTCATTAAAGAGCAACTGAAGACTGGAAAATACGCCTGGCTACGACTTAGACGTTGCACAAGCATTCGAAAGAGTATGGCTGGATGGACTTATGTTTAAAATAATCAAACTGCTGCCTCAAAACATACATAAGCTTCTAAAGTCTTATCTATATAAAAGAGTGTTCGCGGTTAGATGCAGTTCAAGCACTTCAAGCGATTGTACTATAGAAGCCGGAGTGCCTCAAGGAAGTGTTCTGGGCCCAATTCTATACACCCTATACACGGCGGACATCCCAACAAACTACCAGCTAACGATATCCACATTCGCTGATATACTAAGTCGATCCAGATGCCCAGTAAAAGCTACGATGCAACTAGCACGCCATCTAACTAGATAGCTTCGAGTTTAGGCCTCTAACCCTTTTTTATAGGCGAAATTAAGATAGGATAATTCTACTGGTTTTTTGATCTCCCATTAGAAGAAGAGGCGCGAGAAGTTGTAGGAAGCGGTACCACAGCTCGACTTTTTTGTTTTGGAGAAAACTTGGTTGCGCTGCAGACAGGTTGAAATTTGTCTGCAGGAATAGTTATTTTAAAAGATGCAATATCTCGCGTAAAGTTAAACTTAAATTTTTTTACAACAATATTAGGTATAGAAATTTTTGAATAAATAAATGATTGCACATCTTCAACCGAAGTATCAGGTACAAGGCGAGAAACGAAAACCTGTTTCTTAGGCTTAAGGTCTTGTAATGCCTTGGAACTGTATTATTTCCCTATAGAATAAAACACTATCATACAACGTTATTCGCGGACTTCAATGAAGTCAGACGTGTTTTCATCGAGCTCCGTATAAAATCACTTGATTTTAGTGAATTGAATAGTTAATAACATAAAATAAATACATAAATCGAAAGCGAAAGAGACGCTATTGGCAATGTTAAATTGCTATCTTACAAAACTTTCTGTGTGTGGAATAAAAAAGTAAAACTAAAAAACAAATAGACAACGAACAAATCGATCGTTCTAAAATGAGCCAACGCAAGACGAGCGCCGACTCTCTTTGCAGCGGAACAATGCATACTTCCCCGTCGTGTCTGACGCCCGCGAGTGCCAAATCATCCACCCGGTCAATGACCTAGCACCTGCAGAATGCAAACGATCGCGGTCTTGCTCACCAATGCACTGAGAAGGTCTCTCTCACGCTCTCCTCATTCAAAACGGTGTCAAGTTCTTTAGCTACCAGTACAATAATCACGATATCTACTGCAACTGCACCTTTAGCAACATCAACATCAACTCTATGCTCAATACCGACACCGGTGTACAATTCCGCTGAATCAACAACAACGAAAGCAAGAGCACTCACACCGACTCTTGAAAGTGAAAGCGGACAAGAACCAAAACAAAACAAACAACTTTGTCAAACAGGGCTGGATCGCTACATCCAAATAAAGCGGAAGCTAACACAACACAAGCAGGCTGGTAATCAGCCGAAAATAAATCGCGCCAACGCTGCCAATGACTCAAGTTCAAATAGGTTTGCACTACTGGATGACTGTGAAGTGCAGGAACAGGAGCAGAAGAAGATAAAGCCTCCACCAATATATATACGTGAGAAAACCTCAAATGCGCTGGTTAACAAACTAGTTGCAATTATCGGAGAAAACAAATTCTATGTTATACCACTTACTAAGGGCAACATACAAAAAACGAAAGTGTAGACTCAGGATAAGTCTAGCCACCGAGCAGTGACCAAGTACCTGGACGAAGCTGGGAAGAGTTACTATACCTACCAGCTGAAAAGTGCCAAAGGATTGCAGGTTGTCATTAAAGGAATAGAGTCATCAGTGACCTCATCCGAAATTATCGCGGCACTAAAGAAGAAGAACTTCAACGCCAAAACGGTGATCAACATTCTAAACAGGAACAAAGAGCCGCAGCCACTCTTTAAAGTCGAACTGGAGCCATCGAGTCAGAAAAACAACAAAAATGCAGTACATCCTATATATAAGCTCCAGTATTTACTGCACCGAAGAGTAACCGTAGAAGAGCACACAAGCGCAGGCAACCTGTGCAGTGCACCAACTGCCAAGAATATGGCCACACCATAGCGTATTGCACCGTAAAATCCATCTGCTTCGTTTACAAATGCCCACAGTACTGTAAACTGTCCTAAGAATAAAAACGACAGTTCAATTAAGTTATGCAGCAACTGTGGCGAAAAACACACAGCCAACTGGCGAGGATGCATTGTTTACAAGGAACTCAAGAGTCGCCTAAACAAACGAGTGGATTCAGCTCGAGATCGTATCACACCAACAATTCACTAAGTAATGGAACCGACTACAACTAACATCCCTTCGTCTGCCAGCCACCGAACAATGCCAAATTCTTCCTTTGCAAATCAGGGATCCAAGTACCAACAGCAGTCACCTCCAGCGTCAAGCATAAAATTAACCAAATAAACACAAATAAACACACAGAACATGCAACAGCAGCCAATTGGCTTTGAAGCGATTATGCTTTCGATGCAGCAAAGTATGAAAGACTTCATGACCTTCATGCCCTTAATAATTGCTACCTGGAACGCTAATGGCGTTTCGCGGCACAAGCTAGAACTTGCTCAGTTCTTAGCCAACAGAAACATTGACGTTATGCTACTCTCAGAGACTCACCTTACCGAAAAGTACAACTTCCAAATACCATGATATAAATTTTACTTCACGAATCACCCGGATGGCAAGGCCCATGAAGGCACTGGCATACTAATACGATTGTGAATTAAGCACCACTTTCTTGGTAATTGGCAAGAAGACTGCTTACAATGTACTTCTATAAACCTCCAATGCCATAACGGTGCTCTCACTCTGGCTGCTGTTTATTGCCCACCTCGCTTCACAATCTCTGAGGAAAAATTCACAACAGTTTTTGACTCGTTTGGTGAAAAGTTTGTTGCAGCTGGCGATTGGAATGTCAAGCACATGTACTGGGGATCTCAGATAGCGAACCTTAAAGGAAAACAGCTGTACAACGCAATCATCAAACCGCAACGCATGATTTCAAGGATATGTTCATATTGCATTTAGCTTTATACATACCAAAGCAGAACGTTATGGGTTTAATACTTTTCTTAATAATCGCAAATAACCGATTGTGGGGGCGGTGGGCGTGGCATCAAACATTTGATATAAACTTGATCTGCCTATGATTTATAGGAACCTTCATGCCAAATTTGGTATCTCTAGCTTTTTTAATAGCTGAGATCTGTTGTCTCATACAGACGGACAGACATACTGAACCTATAAAGTTATGCTTCGGTATGTATAAAGCTGAATGCATATAGTCATTCTCTTTTAAAATGAACGGACGCGTTTTTTTTCTTGCTCTCCGAAGCTTAGTTAAATTATAAAGCAATCGGTGCTTAATAACTCTAAAAAAATACTAATATTATCACTTAACCTGCTGATATACAGAAATCCGTTTACTACGCGAGTGCACTCTTTTAATTTGCTAAACTAATCTTGTTTGCAAAAGAGTCTTTTCGCTTTCTTCTTTAAATTTCATTTGTTTACGTTTCTATTTGTAGAAACGTTGTTATTGCTTCTGCAAAACATTTTCTTTTACTTCGACTTTCGTGAGCGAATTTTACTCTCTCGGGCTCTCACTAACTCTTTTTTATACCCTTGCAGAGGGTATATTAATTTTAGCCTTAGGATACATCTCCGACCCTATAAAGTATATATATTCTGAGTCAGCATCACCAGAGGAGTCTAAAAATGGATGTCCGTCTGTCCGTCCGTCCGTGCGTCCGTCTGTTGCAACGCAAACTAGTCTCTCAGTTTTTGAGCTATCTTCATGAAACTTGGCACACAGGCTTCTTATTGCTGTACGCTGTAAATAAGTCGGAACGAGCCAGATCGGACCGATATATCGTATAGCTGTCATAGAAGCTATCGGCCGATTTTTGTTGTTTTTCAAGATATTGCAACAAGATTTGGCAATTCTTATTCTTATTACGTTCTTAATGTGCTGTCAAAATTGTATCAAAATCGGACCACTACAACATATAGCTGCCATAGGAACAATCGGCTGAAATCAGGGTTTTTGTATGCAAACCTGTTTTGTTTTTGGAAATACCGCACATTATCAATACTTTTTAATGTTATACAGTAACCCGCCCTTAGTTTTTCCATTTAAATATCTCAGACGTTTATATTCTATAGCTGTTATAGGCATGCACGATTCATACACTTACCCTACAGGTAAGGTTATGCCTACCTACTAAACAAAAACCTCCATTCGCACACCTTCCTTAACGCGCTCACCGGGACTGCCAGTCAAGGTATTACTTCGGTGAGCAGGATGCGAAGCCAGGTGGCACTCCCACTTAGAATGCTATTGCATGTAGTGTGGCGCCCATTCCTTAACTCTTTAGTCGCCTTTTACGACAAGCCGAGCCCGCTGTAGTAGTATTCTAGCCCCGCTACCACACAGGGATTAGTCTCCTAAAAAGAAATCTACCTAACTACAGCTCTATTGGACATCTCGTCGGCTCGAACCCTCTTCATCATGTTAATGATGATGCCATGACCCAGCTCCAATGCATCTTTGTCTGCCAACATGGTAAAGAGCAAGCCTCTTGGACTGAGCGGCACTCCAGACAGAGACCCTAGCTAATCTCTCTCTAATGAAAACCGAGAACAATGCAACAGTGCAGTAGAGGCACTGGGCTGAATCTACATGGCGAAACCGAAATAGGTAAGCGCGAAATCAGCCATGATCGGTGAGGAACTGGGTCAGGTGGTAGTCCACTACTTTGTGTTGACACTCTGCCCATTCCGCTAACACTGGGATGAGTTTATATGTCCATCTCCCCCGGAGCGACGTTTGCCATCTAGCCTGCCACTCTTTCGTCAGCCACTCTTGAGTCTCTGACCGAGAAACGCTATCTCGAGTTAAGCCCAAGGCCTTGATTTCGAGGTCGATGGGCGGCATGCCTGCCAGAACCCACTGAAGTCACCTGGATACCATTAATGGTGGTGTCTGCAGTGTCTCCACGGCTTTTCTGCTGCTAAGCAGGACCGCCTCGGTTATATGCGCCGCGATTGTAAGACCGACTTTCTCCAGCCAGTCGATAGTCAGACTAATCGTCGCGTTGCATATTATTTTGGCGACCGCTGTAATTGCCACATCGTCTGCAAAGCAGTGCAGCTCAGCTCCTATGGGCTTGCTGATGCCAAAGATGCCATCGTACATAATGTTCCACAGGATCGGTCCAAGTACCGATCCTTGGGGAATACCTGCTGACACTCGGTAGCTTCTCGGGCCAGCTTCCGTGTCGAACCAAAGAACACGGTCCCTGAAGTAATTACCTGACGGCCTCTGGCTTCTTGCGCAAGTGCTTAGGCTTCACCCTGGACCACTCCTCTTTGCTAGCGACCTTGGCAACAGCCGCATAGCTGAGTGAGATTGGCTCCTTTGGTGTGGGTGTCTCCCGTTTTGAGCTCTTGCTCAACGGGGGCTTTTCAGCAGAAAGCTTCACTAAAGGAGGCTTCACTGAAGGGTCCTTCACTAGCGTCCTTTTTGCGCTAGTCGCAGATGAGCTGTCCAGTTTCGTCCGTCGCTCTGTCTGAATGCCTGATTCCCTGAACGAGCCCTCTTTAGGTAAACCCCCTTCAAGCTGGATCGCTCTAGAATTGAGAGCAGCCAGATCGGAGATTGCGTAAGCCCTCGTTTTCGAATCCCGACAGGTCAAGTGGCCGAATTGGCGACCCGGATGGGGATCTAGACGCTTTGCGTCGGCACGCTGATGAGATCAGCTAACTTCTTCTGACCTGCAGAAGTAGATGCTGCAGCGGCCAGATTAGTCGCCTCCGCAGCACCGCGATTGCATGGTATCGCCGCCGAGGGTCCGTTTCTACCCTTACAACTCCTAGAGCAGGGATACCAGCACCCTTCTCAGCTATTTCTACTCCCCTCGTTGGGGACCTCGACATCCTGGAGCTCCTCCTAAAAGGGTCGTCGCCGTTGGGGGCAATGCCCCCTGCAAGATTGTCCATCAAACCCTTGCGGCAGTGGATTCCCCAATAAATAATAAAAATACAATACTAATAATAATTATTTAGAGTAAATAGTACGAGTATATATAGTGTAGTATAAGACAAAAAAAAAAAATAAAAAACAAGAAAGCAAGGCTACCTTCGGCTTGCCGAAGGTTTCATACCCTTGCAGTTATACAAAATATAAAATATATTTGGATTGCTGCTGGTTTCTGTGGTATTTATTGAACAATTATAACAGTACATTGATTATATCATCATCTTATAATTTCGAATACTCAGCCTCCTCACCACGACAAGGTCGCAATCCTCGAGGAGGAATATTTACAATACCTTAAACAACATTGCACATATATTCTTTATTTTCAATAATAAAATAAATAAATTAACTAAATATTTAAAAATAAATTATTTTTTAATTAGTGATTATAGCTAAGGAACACGCCGTCATGGTGACTATATGGAGTTTGATAAGTGATTGCGGCAGCACCGCTTACTGTGTTATCACAAAATATCCAATCAATTTGAGTTAAATGTTTTGTTGTTGGCACATTTAACAATGGACATAACCCCTTATTATTTAAAGTAGACTCGAGCTGATCAGTGGTTGTTGATCGGCAAATGTTAAAATCTCCTAATATTACCAATTTTGTATTATTTTCAGCTGACGTTAGCCTTTCAACATCATTTCTGATTTCATTTCGAAACCTTGTAATAGGAAAAGCTGGATTCCTATAAACAACTAGGACTATTGTATGCAAGTATTTAAATGTTATGGACTGGTATATATTTCTTACATTATCAACTGTAACTGTTTCATATAAGAATGTTATGTTTTCCGATATATTTTGTTTTGCATATATCAGTATACCATTCTTAGAAACAGCATTTGGTCGAATGTCTTTGTGTTGTAAAGGATCTGTTTGAATAACAGCTATATGATTTTTTGTTTAACAGCTACATGTAATAGTACTCAGATTTCCATAAAATTGCAACATGAACCTTCATTAGGCCGATCGTTGATCGTTATAAGTTATAAAAGTTCGATTTGGATGTGGTAAGCCTGATAGCTATATCTTGAAATATAACGAAAATCGGCCGATAGGCTCCATGACAGCTATACGATATATCAGTCCGATCTGGCCCTTTCCGACATATTTACAGAGGGCAGAAATAAGAAGCTTGTGATCAAAGTTTCATGAAGATAGCTCAATAACTGGGGGACTAATTTGCGTTGCAACAGACAGACGGACTGACTGATTCTTCCTATAACAGCTATAGAATATAAACGTCTGAGATATTTAAATGGAAAAACTAAGGGCGGGATACTGTGTAACATTAATAAGTATCGATAAAGTGCGGAATTTCCAAAAATAAAACAGGTTTGCATACAAAAACCCTGATTTCAGCCGATTGTTCCTATGGCAGCTATCTGTTATAGTGGTCCGATTTTGATACAATTTTGACAGCACATTAAGAACGTAATAAGAATAAGATTTGCCAAATCTTGTTGCAATATCTTGAAAAACAACAAAAATCGGCCGATAGCTTCTATGACAGCTATACGATATATCGGTCCGATCTGGCTCGTTCCGACTTATTTACAGCCTACAGCAATAAGAAGCTTGTGTGCCAAGTTTCATGAAGATAGCTCAAAAACTGAGAGACTAGTTTGCGTTGCAACAGACGGACGGACGGACGGACGGACGGACGGACGGACGGACGGACGGACTGACGGACGGACGGACGGACGGACGGACAGACGGACATCCATTTTCCGACTCCTCTGGTGATGCTGATTCAGAATATATATACTTTATAGGGTCGGAGATGTCTCCTAAGGTGCGTTGCAAACTTCTGGCTAAAATTAATATACCCTCTGCAAGGGTATAAAAAATATAAAACGATTTTAATTAAATTTTATACTTAGCTTTAAATTCAAATTTAAATTTGAATTCGAGCAAGCCGTTTCGCTATTTCTGTTCTGCAGCTGGATCACCCACAACAAACTAAAAATGCAAAACGCGAAAACACTTGTACCACAATGGATCTCGCGCTTTAAGCACGTTTCGATCGCGCGGGCAAGAGCTGTGCATAACCAAAGTGCTTTTTGAATGATTAAAATCTTAAGTGATATTTTGCATCAATGTAGAGTAAAAACAAATCTGGTTGGATGTACTGAATTTCTTAATAAATATGTGAAGCATTATATAGGCGTCTCTTTTACACATTCATCATTAAAAGCCCTCTGATAAGTTCTAGCTGGAAGACACTGAATGCAAATTGACAATATCCAATTAGAACCGCGTGCAACTTTCATAGTGAAAACAAATTTGAGACTGTGAGACGTGTTTTTTTCGCATAGTTGTAGCGGGTATACCACAGTCGGGCGCGCTCGACTGTAGCCTTTCCGACTTGTTATATACTATTATATAAAAAATATATATTGAAATAAAATGTTTAATATGATAAAAATAAAAATTAAACTAACGAAAAAGCAAAGTCGAAAGCATAAGTTAGAACGAGAGAGAGATATGTGCATTTTTGGCGCGTGCCAAAATTGGTTACATACACACACACCAGCGTCAGCTGCTTCTTCTTTAATTTAGACGTCCGTTATAATACACAGACCTGCTTCAAGTCATGTGTATTGTCTCACACTCATATACATATGTATGCATGTGTGAGCTTCGCGTGCATGTATTGTATGCATGCACGCATAAGTACAGCCAAACATCATAAAAGGCCAAATGTAACGCTTAATATATATTATTTATTTGATAAATACAAATGAATTGGAAATAATTCAAAAATTTGTATGCTTTATAAATATAAATGTAAACAAATATGAAATACAACACATACAAAATTAAAATAGCTAATTTCTCTTTTCGCCGTGGGGAATCGAACCCTAGCCGTTTGCATAGGAGTTCGTCATTATAACAACTAGACCACCGTCGCAGCGCTCTACGCCCGTTTTATTTAGACCATTTCCTCAAAAATATCAATTTGTCTTGTAAAACAAAACCCCTTCACATCGTATTTATCTTAATGTATGCCAAAGCAGAAAGTTAAGACTTCAATAATTTCCTTAAAATCGAATTTCAAATTAAATTTCAGATTTACGGGGGCGGTGGGCGTGGTACCCGAAATTTGAAAACGACGTTTACTGCCTAGGATATACAGGGATCTCCATGCCAAATTTGGAGTCACTAGCTTTCTTAATAGCTGAGAATCAGACGCTCATACAGACGGACAGACAGACATGGCTAGATCGACTCGGCTAGTGATCCTGAGCAAGAATATATATACTTGATGGGGTCGCAGATGTCTCCTTCTGCCTGTTACGCACATTCCGACAAACCTAATTGACCATGTATTTTTTTAAAATCCATGGCCTTAATATATACACTGAAAATCCATGGTATTTAACAGTCAACGCCTAACAGTAACCCTTCTGTTTAGTTAAATATATGTTTTCATGTAAATGTATGTGTATACATATAGAAAAGTACGATATGGCAAGCGAAATTGTACAGAATAAGTGTTCTATCACATAAGTTACGGTTTTTTTTATTAGAATAAAAAGTATCTTATAGTAGACAGTTGACTGTAGATTTCATTTAATGCCAAATACATTTTTAGAAAAAAGTTTTTATTAAAGTGTGTTTTCTAAAAATACATTAATACATTACTTCTGATTAAATACTATTGTAACGGCGGATGTGTGGAATGATAAAAATACGCTTTGATAAAGCTGACCATGCTCAGTTTCTTTTTTGGCGCGACAAACTGAATGTTTATAAATTGCTAAAATTTGCTAATATTTAATGAAGTATTATGGTTGTCGTCCATTTTTGTAAAAACTCAAAAACACAATAATATTTCAGTTTCAAGGATAGTTTATAGTAGCTGCGATGAGTGAATTCTAACGAACGCACAGCCAGACACAAGATTATGGCAAAGCTAAAAAAAGCAAAGCCTCCTTTGGCACATAGAATACCCATGAAGCGATTTCTGTTTTAAGGTTACATTTAAGTCCCTTATACCTGTACTACAAACACGTGTGAAAGGGTAGTTGCATTGTTTAAGTGTAGAGTAACAGTTAAGAATACTTTTTAACAAATAAATAATTGAAGAGTATGGATATTCCAAGCAAAGCCAATTTTTATTTGATATAGTACTCCGATTCGAATGAATTTTGCAGTCATAATATATAAATGGTAACGCTATCTTGAAAACTAACAAAAATCGACTGATAGGTTGTATGGCAGCAATACAATATATTGGTCCAATTTAGCATGTTTCGACCAGTAATAACAACTAGGTAAGGCTACAGTTAGGCGCCCGACAGTAAGATACCTTCTCCCAATTTTCTAAATCCGTTACAAACGTGTAACCACACTCATAATTTCAAAGAGAAATTCTGCACAGATACTTCTACTACATATAGCTTACTCGCTCGCACTCACACAGCGACGCGCGTAAATAGTAAAGCGACACGACGCAACGTCGACGTCGGCGTCAACTGCTCAAAGCAGCGCGCAAGCTGCTGCCCGTACCGAACATTTGTACTGAAAACGTTGACTTTAATAACTTCTGTGTTATTGGTCCGATCGGATTGTAATTGAGAGGATATGTTCATATTGCATTCAACTTTATACTTACCAAATCAGAACTTTATAAGTTCAATACTTTGCTTAATAATCGTAAATTACCGATTTGTGGGGATGGTGGGTGTGGTATCAAACATTTGACATAAACTTCATCTGCCCGTGATATATAGGGACCTTCATACCAAATTTGGTGTCTCTAGCTTTTTATACCCTTCGACCATTGAAAATGGTCAAAAAAGGGTATACTAACTTTGTGAAAAATGTATGTAACAGGCATAAGGAGGCGTGGCAGACCCCATAAAGTATATATATTCTTGCTCAGGATCACTAGCCGAGTCGATTGAGACATGTCCGTCTGTCTGTTTGAGACAACAGATTTCAGCTATTAAATAAGCTAGAGACACAAAATTTGGTATGAAGGTTCTTATATATCCGGGGCAGATAAAGTTTATGTCAAATGTTTGATGCCACGCCCACCGCCGGTAATTTACGATTATTAAGCAAGGTATTAAACTTAGTTCTGCTTCGGTATGTATAAAGCTGAATGCAATATGAACATATCCTCCAAATTACAATCCGATCGAACCAAGCGAACGAGCAGCAGCCTGCGCACTGCTTTAAGCAGTTGACGCCGACGTCGACGTTGCGTCGTGTCGCTTTACTCTTTACGCACGTCGATGTGTGAGTGCGAGCGAGTAAGCTATATGTAGTAGAGGTATTTGTGCAAAATTTCTGTTTGAAATTATGAGCGTGGTTTCACGTTTGTAACGGATTTTAAAAATTGGCAATAGGGTCTCTTACTGTCGGGCGCTCGACTATAGCCTTACCCACTTGTTTTGTACAACACCATTCTGAAACTCATATAAACATATGGATGAGAACAATATGGCAATACATCGAGAAGCAATATCGACATAGTACTCCATGGTATATTCGGAACGCAACCATACACAACCATACAAGTCGGACAGGCTACAGTCGAGCGCGCCCGACTGTGGTATAGCCGTTACCACCATGCGAAAAAAAACACGTCTCACAGTCTTAAATTTGTTTTGACTTTGAAAGTTGCACGTAGTTCCTATTAGATGTTGCCGCATTGCTTTCAGTGCTTTCCAATTATAACTCATCAGAGGGCTTTTAATTATGAATGTGTAAAAGAGACGCCTTTACATATTTATTCAGAAATTTAATAATCCAACCAGATTTGTCGTTTATGTTGTATGTATGTTGCTGTATGCTGCGAAATATTCTAAATTTCCTTAAATATAGTAAAAACTTCGTTAACATTGATTTTAAATAAAGATAACGCATATGCAAAAAAAAATAAAAACAAGAAAGCAAGGCTACCTTCGGCTTGCCGAAGGTTTCATACCCTTGCAGTTATACAAAATATAAAATATCTTTGGATTGACGCTGGTTTCTGTGGTATTTATTGAAGAATTATAACAGTACATCGATTATATCAACCTCTTATAATTTCGAATACTCAGCCTCCTCACCACGGCAAGGTCGCAATCCTCGAGGAGGAATATTTACAATACCTTAAACAACATTGCACATATATTCTTTATTTTCAATAATAAAATAAATTAATTAACTAAATATTTAAAAATAAATTATTTAATTAGTGATTATAGCTAAGGAACACGCCGTCATGGTGACTTTATGGAGTTTGATAAGTGATTGCGGCAGCACCGCTTACTGTGTTATCACAAAATATCCAATCAATTTGAGTTATATGTTTTGTTGTTGGCACATTTTGTTGTTATTATTTAAAGTAGACTCGAGCTGATCAGTGGTTGTTGATCGGCAAATGTTAAAATCTCCTAATATTACCAATTTTGTATTATTTTCAGCTGACGTTAGCCTTTCAACATCATTTCTGATTTCATTTCGAAACCTTGTAATAGGAAAAGCTGGAATCCTATAAACAACTATGACTATTGTATGCAAGTATTTAAATGTTATGGACTGGTGTATATTTCTTACATTATCAACTGTAACTGTTTCATATAAGAATGTTATGTTTTCCGATATATTTTGTTTTGCATATATCAGTATACCATTCTTAGAAACAGCATTTTGTCGAATGTCTTTGTGTTGTAAAGGATCTGTTGGTCATAAAATCTAAATATGGAAAGTTCTCATTCAAAAATGCGTTTGAATAACAGCTATATGATTTTTGTTTAACAGCTACATGTAATAGTACTCAGATTTCCATAAAATTGCAACAAGAACCTTCATTAGGCCGATCGTTGATCGTTATAAGTTATAAAAGATGTGGTGAGCCTGATAGCTATATCTTGAAGTATAACGAAAATCGGCCGATAGGCTCCATAACAGCTATACGATATATCAGTCCGATCTGGCCCGTTCCGACTTATTTAAAGAGGGCAGAAATAAAAAGCTTGTGAGCAAAGTTTCATGATGATAGCTCAATAACTGGGGGAAAAATTTGCGTTGCAACAGACAGACGGACTGACTGATTGTTCCTATAACAGCTATAGAATATAAACGTCTGAGATATTTAAATGGAAAAACAAAGGGCGGGTTACTGTATAACATTAAAAGGTATTGATAATGTGCGGTATTTCCAAAAACAAAACAGGTTTGCATACAAAAACCCTGATTTCAGCCGATTGTTCCTATGGCAGCTATATGTTGTAGTGGTCCGATTTTGATACAATTTTGACAGCACATTAAGAACGTAATAAGAATAAGATTTGCCAAATCTTGTTGCAATATCTTGAAAAACAACAAAAATCGGCCGATAGCTTCTATGACAGCTATACGATATATCGGTCCGATCTGGCTCGTTCCGACTTATTTACAGCCTACAGCAATAAGAAGCTTGTGTGCCAAGTTTCATGAAGATAGCTCAAAAACTGAGAGACTAGTTTGCGTTGCAACAGACGGACGGACGGACGGACGGACGGACAGACGGACATCCATTTTTCGACTTCTCTGGTGATGCTGATTCAGAATATATATACTTTATAGGGTCGGAGATGTCTCCTAAGGTGCGTTGCAAACTTCTGGCTAAAATTAATATACCCTCTGCAAGGGTATAATAAAAGAACAGAAAAAAAAACAAAAAATTATTTACCGACGTGAGGTCTTGAACCATGAACCTCCAAAAAACTCGGCCTATGCAGTCTGCAACTATAACAGCTCTGCCATTCGCGCATTCTGAATTTGATGGGTAAAGTTGCAATACAAGACCAATCAGCTTTTCGTACAGGACAAAAACAAATTATTATTGTGTCGTGTGTGTGTGTAACACAATACCAACTCACTCCCTTTAAAGTTATGTTTAATTAAATGCATTTACTACTAAATACTAAACTTTAAATATTTTAAATGCTTGATTAGACCCGTACCTGCACGACAGTCGGCGACCACATCCACTTAGCCACTGCATCTATTACGCAATTACCAAAAAAATAATTTTGGTACATCAATTTGAAAAAAAGAGCTTGTTGCCGGAGTTGAACCTGGATCTTGCATATCTAACAAAATAAAACAGATGAAAACACGTCACATGGCACTACTATTTCCTTTTCCACATTTATAGTCCAATCTTACTGAAATTTTCACGAAACGTCCGCAAGATGGTATTTATAACGTATTTATAAATCTGTTGCTGTAAAGTTAATATTGCGGCTGTAATCAATTTTTTATACCCTTGCAGAGGGTATATTAATTTTAGCCAGAAGTTTGCAACGCACCTTAGGAGACATCTCCGACCCTATAAAGTATATATATTCTGAATCAGCATCACCAGGAGAGTCGGAAAATGGATGTCCGTCTGTCCGTCCGTCCGTCCGTCCGTCCGTCAGTCCGTCCGTCCGTCCGTCCGTCCGTCCGTCCGTCCGTCCGTCCGTCTGTTGCAACGCAAACTAGTCTCTCAGTTTTTGAGCTATCTTCATGAAACTTGGCACACAAGCTTCTTATTGCTGTAGGCTGTAAATAAGTCGGAACGAGCCAGATCGGACCGATATATCGTATAGCTGTCATAGAAGCTATCGGCCGATTTTTGTTGTTTTTCAAGATATTGCAACAAGATTTGGCAAATCTTATTTTTATTACGTTCTTAATATGCTGTCAAAATTGTATCAAAATCGGACCACTATAACATATAGCTGCCATAGGAACAATCGGCTGAAATCAGGGTTTTTCTATGCAATCCTGTTTTGTTTTTGGAAATACCGGACATTATCAATACTTTTTAATGTTATACAGTAACCCGTCCTTAGTTTTTCCATTTAAATATCTCAGACGTATATATTTTATAGCTGTTATAGGAACAATCAGTCAGTCCGTCTGTCTGTTGCAACGCAAATTAGTCCCCCAGTTATTGAGCTATCTTCATGAAACTTTGCTCACAAGCTTTTTATTTCTGCCCTCTTTAAATAAGTCGGAACGGGCCAGATTGGACTGATATATCGTATAGCTGTTATGGAGCCTATCGGCCGATTTTCGTTATATTTCAAGATATAGCTATCAGGCTTACCAAATCCAAATCGAACTTTTATAACTTATAACGATCAACGATCGGCCTAATGAAGGTTCTTGTTGCAATTTTATGGAAATCTGAGTACTATTACATGTAGCTGTTAAACAAAAAATCATATAGCTGTTATTCAAATGCATTTTTGAATGAGAACTTTCCAAATTTAGATTTTATGACCAACAGATCCTTTACAACACAAAGACATTCGACAAAATGCTGTTTCTAAGAATGGTATACTGATATATGCAAAACAAAATATATCGGAAAACATAACATTCTTATATGAAACAGTTACAGTTGATAATGTAAGAAACATATACCAGTCCATAACATTTAAATACTTGCATACAATATTCATAGTTGTTTATAGGAATCCAGCTTTTCATATTAGAAGGTTTCGAAATGAAATCAGAAATGATGTTGAAAGGCTAACGTCAGCTGAAAATAATACAAAATTGGTAATATTAGAAGATGTTAACATTTACCGATCAACAACCACTGATCAGCTCGAGTCTACTTTAAATAATAAGGGGTTATGTCTATTGTTAAATGTGCGAACAACAAAACATTTAACTCAAATTGATTGGATATTTTGTGATAACACAGTAAGCGGTGCTGCCGCAATCACTTATCAAACTCCATATAGTCACCATGACGGCGTGTTCCTTAGCTATAATCACTAATTAACTAATTTATTTTTAAATATTTAGTTAATTAATTTATTTTTTTATTGAAAATAAAGAATATATGTGCAATGTTGTTTAAGGTATTGTAAATATTCCTCCTCGAGGATTGGCTGAGTATTCGAAATTATAAGAGGATGATATAATCGATGTACTGTTATAATTGTTCAATAAATACCACAGCAACCAGCAGCAATCCAAATATATTTTATATTTTGTATAACTGCAAGGGTATGAAACCTTCGGCAAGCCGAAGGTAGCCTTGCTTTCTTGTTTTTAATTTATGAAGGCGGGTGGGGGCGTGGCTGAAATCCAAAAAAAAACTTGATCAGCCTGCAGTAATAACACATATTGTCACCAAATTTGGGAACTCTAGCTCTTATAATAGCTGAGATCCAGGTCCCACGGACGGACAGACAGACAGACGGACAGAAAAACATGGCTATATCGGAATATATATGCTTAAACGGGTCGGAGGTGTCTTCTTCTGCCTGTTACATACATTTTCGGTTCGAACAAAGTTATAATACCCTTCTACTCTATGAGTAGCGGGTATAAAAAAACTAAAATACAAGGAAAAACTCGCCTCATATCCAAATCCTCTTATAAGAAAATTTATTTGAGTATGAGTAAAGCTGCACCCCAACGGCTAACCAGTCTATCGATAAATTTGCTAGGCCCCATAGCAAGAAACATTTCATAATAATGACAATTAATAAGATTAGAATAAGGTTCGAAAACCTTCAATATTGGAAGTCTTTTAAGTAAGAATTAATAAACACGCTGATTTAAAACAAGTGGGTAATGCTCCAGATGGGCGCGCCCGACAGTAAGATTCCCTTCTCCCAATTTTTAATATCCTTCAACGTACTTGTAACCACACTCATGATCTCTGATATAGAATTCTGCACAACTTATTCTTATATATATGGCTTACTCGCGCACACACACTGGTATAAAGAGTAAAGCGATACGACGCCGACGTCGACGTTAACTGCTGATCGTATCGAACATTTGTACTGAAAACATTGACTTGAATAACTTTTGTGTTATTGGTCCGATCGGATTGTCATTTGGAGGATATGTTCATATTACATGCAGCTTTATGTGTATTAAAGTAGAATGTTATGAGCTCAATAGTTTATAATTTCCGATTTGCGGGTTCGGTGGGTGGCGCATCAAATATTTGAAATAAACTTTATCTGCCTGTAATATAAAGGAACCTTCAAATTTGGTGTCTCTAGTTCTTTTAATAGCTGAGATCTTTGTAATTATTTATTTATTTATTTAACGTCAACTAAGAGCAGTCGACTCAAAGATTAAAATAAAACAAAATTACAAATATAAATTTAAATTAAAACAAGAAAGCAAGGCTACCTTCGGCTTGCCGAAGGTTTCATACCCTTGCAGTTATACAAAATATAAAATATCTTTGGATTGCTGCTGGTTTCTGTGGTATTTATTGAAGAATTATAACAGTACATCGATTATATGAACCTCTTATAATTTCGAATACTCAGCCTCCTCACCACGGCAAGGTCGCAATCCTCGAGGAGGAATATTTACAATACATTAAACAACATTGCACATATATTATTTTTTTACAATAATAAAATAAATTAATTAACTAAATATTTAAAAGAAAATTATTAAATTAGTGATTATAGCTAAGGAACACGCCGTCATGGTGACTATATGGAGTTTGATAAGTTATTGCGGCAGCACCGCTTACTGTGTTATCACAAAATATCCAATCAATTTGAGTTAAATGTTTTGTTGTTGGCACATTTTGTTGTTATTATTTAAAGTAGACTCGAGCTGATCAGTGGTTGTTGATCGGCAAATGTTAAAATCTCCCAATTTTGTATTATTTTCAGCTGACGTTAGCCTTTCAACATCATTTCTGATTTTATTTCGAAACCTTGTAATAGGAAAAGCTGGATTCCTATAAACAACTATGACTATTGTATGCAAGTATTTAAATGTTATAGACTGGTATATATTTCTTACATTATCAACTGTAACTGTTTCATATAAGAATGTTATGTTTTCCGATATATTTTGTTTTTCATATATCAGTATACAATTCTTAGAAACAGCATTTGGTCGAATGTCTTTGTGTTGTAAAGGATCTGTTGGTCATAAAATCTAAATTTGGAAAGTTCTCTTTCAAAAATGCATTTCAATAACAGCTATATGATTTTTTGTTTAACAGCTACATGTAATAGTACTCAGATTTCCATAAAATTGCAACAAGAACCTTCATAAGGCCGATCGTTGATCGTTATAAGTTATAAAAGTTCGATTTGGATGTGGTAAGCCTGATAGCTATATCTTGAAATATAACGAAAATCGGCCGATAGGCTCCATAACAGCTATACGATATATCAGTCCGATCTGGCCCGTTCCGACTTATTTAAAGAGGGCAGAAATAAGAAGCTTGTGAGCAAAGTTTCATGATGATAGCTCAATAACTGGGGGACTAATTTGCGTTGCAACAGACAGACGGACTGACTGATTGTTCCTATAACAGCTATAGAATATAAACGTCTGAGATATTTATATGGAAAAACAAAGGGCTGGTTACTGTATAACATTAAAAGGTATTGATAATGTGCGGTATTTCCAAAAACAAAACAGGTTTGCATACAAAAACTCTGATTTCAGCCGATTGTTCCTATGGCAGCTATATGTTATAGTGGTCCGATTTTGATACAATTTTGACAGCACATTAAGAACGTAATAAGAATAAGATTTGCCAAATCTTGTTGCAATATCATGAAAAACAACAAAAATCGGCCGATAGCTTCTATGACAGCTATACGATTTATCGGTCCGATCTGGCTCGTTCCGACTTATTTACAGCCTACAGCAATAAGAAGCTTGTGTGCCAAGTTTCATGAAGATAGCTCAAAAACTGAGAGACTAGTTTGCGTTGCAACAGACGGACGGACGGACGGACGGACGGACGGACGGACGGACAGACGGACATCCATTTTTCGACTCCTCTGGTGATGCTGATTCAGAATATATATACTTTATAGGGTCGGAGATGTCTCCTAAGGTGCGTTGCAAACTTCTGGCTAAAATTAATATAACCTCTGCAAGGGTATAAATATAAGTATAATTTAAGTTGAAAGTAAAGGTTTTATTTAAAAAATGTTTTTATACCCTTCGACCATTGAAAATGGTCAAAAAAGGGTATACTAACTTTGTGCAAAATGTATGTAACAGGCATAAGGAGGCGAGGCAGACCCCATAAAGTATATATATTCTTGCTCAGGATCACTAGCCGAGTCGATTGAGACATGTCCGTCTGTCTGTCCGTCTGTCCGTCTGTCCGTCTGTCCGTCTGTCCGTCTGTATGAGACAACAGATCTCAGCTATTAAAAAAGCTAGAGATACCAAATTTGGCATGAAGGTTCCTATAAATCATAGGCAGATAAAGTTTATCTCAAATGTTTGATGCCACGCCCACCGCCCCCGCAAATCGGTTATTTGCGATTATTAAGCAAAGTATTAAACGCATAACGTTCTGCTTCGGTTTGTATAAAGCTAAATGCAATATGAATATATCCTCCAAATTACAATTTGATCGGACCAATAACACAGAAGTTATTCAAGTCAACGTTTTCAGTACAAATGTTCGGTACGGGCAGCAGCCGACGCGCTGCTTTGAGCAGTTGACGCCGACGTCGTCGTTGCGTCGTGTTGCTTTACTCTTTACGCGCGTCGCTGTGTGAGTGCGAGCGAGTAAGCTATATGTACTAGAAGTATTTGTGCAGAATTCTCTGTTTGAAATTATGAGTGTGGTTACACGTTTGTAATGGATTTTAAAATTGGGAGAAGGGTATCTTACTGTCGGGCGCCCGACTGTAGCCTTACCCACTTGTTTTTAATTATTTTATTATTTAATCATTTAATTATTTATTTAATCTGGGAATAAAAAGATTATTTTAGTTGATCCAACATTTGTTGCAAAGGATTGGGGAAACCCAGAAAACCTAATCAGATCACAAGTAGTGTGTTAATGGTTTAAAGCATTCGTAACGACCGAGGAGCGCAGTTAACGAATAGGGAGGTAGCGAGATCGCTAACTTCCAGCTAGGTGAGAAAGTAGTGAACATTTAAGGATATTAGTCGATTGGCTGTTAGATATAATAAAGTAGTATTTGTTGTAGTCCGAACATAACACCCTGAACGGTTCGTGTAAGGCATAGTTCGACCTACAACTAGGAAGAGTAAGTGGAATATAATTTCTCGTTAGTCGGCAAGGGACAGAGAAGTGTAACCGGTAGTAGAAGAAGTCTGTTAGTATAGGAAGGTAGTCTTTAGTTTGAATCCTTATTTAGACAACCACATAAAGTGTAACATTCGTACTTAGGAATGGCACTAGAGAATGTCATCAACTTGCATTTTGAGCTGTTCAGATTTAATAGGTTTGCACCACTCCAACTGTGAAAACTATTGAGGTCGGCTTGAAGGGATGAATGACAGGAGGCGTCTTTAAATTGAAAACAAAGCTTTACATCATCTGCATACATAAGAGTACGCGAGTTAAGTATGGCCAAAGGAAGGTCATTGCTGAAAAGCCTTAAAAGAAGGGGACCTAAATGGCTTCCCCGAGAAACACCAGAGGTAACTTGAATAGGGTCAGAAAAAACATTTTTAAAGAAGACTCTTTGTGTTCTGTTAGCCAAATAACTTATAAGCCAGCTTAAAAGATTTGCTGAGAAACCAATAATGTTTAATTTGTACATTTTTCTAAAAGGGTCTTATTATAAAGGATGTATGATGTATGATGTATGTATGTAGGAGTTATGACATTCTTAAAGAGTTTTGGAATAGTCGACAATTTTGAGATACCTCCATAGTTTAAAGCATCAGACTTGCTGCCCTTCTTGTGAAGCGGTAAAATGAAAGATTCCTTCAATATGGAAGGAAAGGTGGAAGTTTTCAAGGACAGCGAGAAAAGTTTGAGCAATAGCTTAGATAGAGGATCGGCACAGTATCGAAATACGCAACTAGGAATTCCGTGAGGACCTGGTGAGAAAACTGGTTTTATCAAACATAAATCCCTGAAAATCGAACTTTCGTTTAATTGTGGGGTGAAACTGCCTTTGAACTAGGAATGGTGAAAAGATAAGAATTTACATTGCGTGTTGAAATTGAGTAGGTGGTTTAATAGAACTTTGGAAACAGATCAGCCATGCCCTGGTCAGTGTTTGCATTTGCACCTTCAAACGATAGCTTAGATGGACAGGTAGATGACTTACGCTTCATGTTAACAAAATTTAGAACTGTTTGGGATTCTGCCGGAACTGAATCCCGCAATGAGTCAAATAATATTTGTAGTATGTGGCGTTGAGAGCAATAAAATTAGACCGAACAATAGGATATCGTGAAAAAATAGACGAGGAATAACATCTTGTATATTTTTTAAAGAGTCTAGACTTTAGATTTTTAAGACTGGATAGTTCTTCAATAAACCATGGGGTTTACTCGAATGCCTCGGATAAGAAAAAGGCACACAAATGTCAAAGAAGTTATTTAATGTTTTATAAAATAAATTTAGAGTCATATTCATTTTGTTACATTGATAAAAATTAGACCAGTCATAATTTGAAATTAAATAATTAATTTTAGCAAAATCGGCTTTACGAAAACAGCGTGCTCTCTTACACGGCGTAACTTTTTTATCCAATACGTTCAAACCAGTTTCAAAAACAACCTTGAACATTGGATGATAGGGATCTTTTGGTTGGGTAAGTGGGTGGACTCTAGTCAGAGTTACCATACTCTGATCTGAGGCAAAGCATTAATCGAGTGTTCGATTTAGTGAATTATGTCATGTCATGCAGGCCGTCAATAAGATCGTGTTGTTGTGAGGGCATCAGGGAATTTGCCTCATCACTCGGTGTCCAACTACACTCAGGTATGTTAATGTCGCCAAGGACTATGAGCTGGTCTTTGTTAGATAACAAATTAAAGACATACTTTATTGCAAGCAAATGTTGAGTGTAGATAAGAATATCAGACGAAGGTGGGATGTACGAGCAGGTTATATAAAACTGGAAGCCGGGAAAGTGTAATTTTACACAAATGAATTCAATATCATATTGAATCTCCGGATGTACATGTTCTTCGATATCAGAATTTACTGCAATTAGAACACCACCGCCCCGCCGATCATGACGATCAAACCTATAAGTTGTGAACTTGCTTGGAAAAACTTCAGAGTATAAAAGCTCAGATTTGAA
Source organism: Zaprionus kolodkinae (assembly GCA_018901885.1). NCBI lineage: Eukaryota > Metazoa > Arthropoda > Insecta > Diptera > Drosophilidae > Zaprionus > Zaprionus kolodkinae. Next base: position 828,571 of record JAEIFM010000212.1, on the reverse strand, counting down.
CCAAGTGAACACAAGCACATGGGATTCAAACGTAAGGCTATTTAAGAACAACGTAGAACAACGTTTTGGTAGGTTAATGTTAACAATATTATTAGTTTTTTGTAGTCGCATTTTTAGAAGTGGTGGCCTGGCTTGGCAAAGGTAGTCTAATCGGTTGACGATTCGTTTTTTTCTTTGCATCGAATTCTTTAACCACAATATGATCAGGCCAGAAGTTAGCTGAGCATATTTGGTTAAATAAATCGTTCGAGACACTAATTTTAAAGGATGATATATCCCTTTCATAAGGCAAATTAAATTGTTCCACCTTGGGCTTGAGATTTGGCTTGGATATAAGCCATGACATCTGAAGATGTGAGATCAGGGGCTAGCCTCGAAAAAAATATGTGCCTCTTCGGTGGAATTCCGGTGAAAGGCTTGGGTCCCACAGATATAGGACCAGTGGGAACAGGTTGTGCCGATAATCCCAAAAGCGAGCTTGCCTGAGGGACTATCGGTTGAGTAATTAGTATTTGCGGTTTCACAGGAATAGAAATCGCAGATGGAGTATTGGGCAAATAGAAACGTAAACAAATGAAATTCAAAGCAGAAAGCAAAAAACCTCTTTTGCAAACAAGATTAGTTTTGCAACTTAAAAGAGTGCACTCGCTTAGTAAACGGATTTCTGCATATCAGCGGGTTAAGTGACAATGTTAGTTTTTTTTTACAGTTATAGAGTTATATTTAAACTAATCTTCGGAGAGTAAGAAAAAACGCGTCCGTTCACTTTGAAGGAGAATAGATAATAGATAATTATTAGGCAAAGTATTAAAGTCATAATATTCTGCTTTAGCACACATAATGCTAAATGCAATATGATCTCATCTTTAGAGCAGTTGACGTCGACGTCGCGAAGTTTCGCTTTACTCTTTACGCGCGTGTCTGTGTGTGTGAGAGCGAGTTAGAGATATATATTAGAAGAAGTTGTGCAGAATTCTCTGTCAGAATCATGTCATCATCAATATTAGCTCTACAGCAACAGTTTTATATATAATTTATAAATACCGTCTTGGGGACGTTTCGTTACAATTTTAGAAAGATTGGATTATAAATATGGAAGATATTAAGTAAATAGTATTGTCATGTGACCACTTGTTTTTATACCCTTGCAGAGGGTATATTAATTTTAGCCAGAAGTTTGCAACGCACCTTAGGAGACATCTCCGACCCTATGAAGTATATATATTCTGAATCAGCATCACCAGAGGAGTTGAAAAATGGATGTCCGTCTGTCCGTCTGTCTGTCCGTCCGTCCGTCCGTCTGTCCGTCTGTCCGTCCGTCCGTCTGTCCGTCCGTCCGTCTGTCCGTCCGTCTGTCCGTCCGTCCGTCCGTCCGTCCGTCCGTCCGTCCGTCCGTCCGTCTGTTGCAACGCAAACTAGTCTCTCAGTTTTTGAGCTATCTTCATGAAACTTGGCACACAAGCTTCTTATTGCTGGTCAAAGGTTTTGCCGGCTACGTCTAGGCTTACTAGGGCCGTCGGCAACATGCTGACTGTTGCCGATTGGGTAGTCGCCAGGGACTCTGTCGGTGGAAGAGGAGATGGGGATGGCGTGGGGACTTGCATCTCGGATTGGCTGCTGGGGAGATGGAGGAGCGTATGGTGTCCTGGCCGCATGTGCGACAAGTACCACTACTGCGACATAAGCCTGCTGAGTGCTCATGAGCGAGGCAGTTCGGGCAGTATCTATTGATTTGTACTGCCCGGAGACGCTTCTCCGCAGCCAGATGCAGGAAGCGTTGGCACTTCTTGAGTGCGTGGACTCCTCGGCAGAAGCAGCACCGGAAGGAGTTCACTCCTTTTGGCTTCGCTGCCCTTTGTGGTTGCGCCTTGCGTGGTGCCATTTTTTATACCCTTGCAGAGGGTATATTAATTTTAGCCAGAAGTTTGCAACGCACCTTAGGAGACATCTCCGACCCTATAAAGTATATATATTCTGAATCAGCATCACCAGGAGAGTCGGAAAATGGATGTCCGTCTGTCCGTCCGTCCGTCCGTCCGTCCGTCAGTCCGTCCGTCCGTCCGTCCGTCCGTCTGTTGCAACGCAAACTAGTCTCTCAGTTTTTGAGCTATCTTCATGAAACTTGGCACACAAGCTTCTTATTGCTGTAGGCTGTAAATAAGTCGGAACGAGCCAGATCGGACCGATATATCGTATAGCTGTCATAGAAGCTATCGGCCGATTTTTGTTGTTTTTCAAGATATTGCAACAAGATTTGGCAAATCTTATTTTTATTACGTTCTTAATATGCTGTCAAAATTGTATCAAAATCGGACCACTATAACATATAGCTGCCATAGGAACAATCGGCTGAAATCAGGGTTTTTCTATGCAATCCTGTTTTGTTTTTGGAAATACCGCACATTATCAATACTTTTTAATGTTATACAGTAACCCGTCCTTAGTTTTTCCATTTAAATATCTCAGACGTATATATTTTATAGCTGTTATAGGAACAATCAGTCAGTCCGTCTGTCTGTTGCAACGCAAATTAGTCCCCCAGTTATTGAGCTATCTTCATGAAACTTTGCTCACAAGCTTTTTATTTCTGCCCTCTTTAAATAAGTCGGAACGGGCCAGATTGGACTGATATATCGTATAGCTGTTATGGAGCCTATCGGCCGATTTTCGTTATATTTCAAGATATAGCTATCAGGCTTACCAAATCCAAATCGAACTTTTATAACTTATAACGATCAACGATCGGCCTAATGAAGGTTCTTGTTGCAATTTTATGGAAATCTGAGTACTATTACATGTAGCTGTTATACAAAAAATCATATAGCTGTTATTCAAATGCATTTTTGAATGAGAACTTTCCAAATTTAGATTTTATGACCAACAGATCCTTTACAACACAAAGACATTCGACAAAATGCTGTTTCTAAGAATGGTATACTGATATATGCAAAACAAAATATATCGGAAAACATAACATTCTTATATGAAACAGTTACAGTTGATAATGTAAGAAACATATACCAGTCCATAACATTTAAATACTTGCATACAATATTCATAGTTGTTTATAGGAATCCAGCTTTTCATATTAGAAGGTTTCGAAATGAAATCAGAAATGATGTTGAAAGGCTAACGTCAGCTGAAAATAATACAAAATTGGTAATATTAGAAGATGTTAACATTTACCGATCAACAACCACTGATCAGCTCGAGTCTACTTTAAATAATAAGGGGTTATGTCTATTGTTAAATGTGCCAACAACAAAACATTTAACTCAAATTGATTGGATATTTTGTGATAACACAGTAAGCGGTGCTGCCGCAATCACTTATCAAACTCCATATAGTCACCATGACGGCGTGTTCCTTAGCTATAATCACTAATTAACTAATTTATTTTTAAATATTTAGTTAATTAATTTATTTTTTTATTGAAAATAAAGAATATATGTGCAATGTTGTTTAAGGTATTGTAAATATTCCTCCTCGAGGATTGGCTGAGTATTCGAAATTATAAGAGGATGATATAATCGATGTACTGTTATAATTGTTCAATAAATACCACAGCAACCAGCAGCAATCCAAATATATTTTATATTTTGTATAACTGCAAGGGTATGAAACCTTCGGCAAGCCGAAGGTTGCCTTGCTTTCTTGTTTTTTGTACTAATCTGAAAGTAGAAGGTGGATATAGTGTCTGCCGGTCATATATCCACTAAAGGACAATACAAGGTTAGGAGGGTGTCTGGACGGTGTCCTCTATGGGAAGGAGGACTACCTTTATGGTGGGCCTTTTGATGACGCCACGGGTGGTGAGGATATCCACCACGCGAACAATGTCATCAGCGCCAGGATAAACGGCTTGGATGCGGCCCAGACGCCATTCGTTGACTGGTAGGTTGTCTTCTTTGACAACCACCATATCGCCGACTTGGAGGTTTCGCGTTGGGAGTTGCCATTTGGAGAGTTTGTGCAACTCTTTGAGGTATTCCTCTTTCCAACGAAAACAAAACTGTTGGTGCAGAGCCTTGAGTCGTTGCCATCGATTGATGATGGATACAGCGTCTTCTTGGATTTCAGGCTCTGCGATGGACATGAGCGGACCACCGATTAGAAAGTGGCCGGGAGCCAAAGCTAAAAGATCGGTGGGACTCTCAGACATTGGAGAAATTGGCCTGGAATTAAGGCACGCTTCGACCTTGCAAAGGAGTGTGGATAGTTCTTCGAACGTATATTTTAGTGAGGAAGTGGACTTGTAGAAGAGCGTTTTAAAGCTCTTTACTCCAGCTTCCCATAAGCCAACCATGTGCGGCGCGCTGGGAGGATTGAAGTGCCATGCGAGGTTCTGATGGCTGTATTTGGTGGATACATCAGCCTTCACTGCCTTCATAAACTCTGTTGAGAGGACTTTGGAGGCTCCGACGAACGTCTTTTCGTTGTCGGAGTATACATTATGGAGGCAGCCGCGTCTCGCGACGAAACGTGCGAAGGCTGCGAGGAACTTCTCGGTTGTTAGATCCGAGGTTGCTTCTAAATGTATGGCCTTTGTGCTGAAACACACGAAGACAGCCCTTGGTTATGAGGCAGGCTCGACCAGTGAAATTTTTGATTTCGAAAGGACCCGCGAAGTCGAGTCCCGTGTGGGTAAAAGGTCGAGAAAAAGAGACTCTCGCAGAGGGCAAAGTACCCATGAGTTGAGTTTGCAATTTTTTGTGTTGGAGAATGCAAACTCGACAGGAAATGATAGTGGCTTTCAGTAAAGTTCGGAGTTTCGGAATCCAGTAGCGTGATCTTATTAGACGCATCATAAATTGATTTCCACCATGGAGGGAGATACGATGTGTAAACCGGACGAGGAGGTGTGAGAAGGTACATGAGTACGGAAGGATGACCGGATGCCGCTCATCGTAGTTTAAAGAAGCGGATGCTCTCACACGACCGCATGATCTCATGACACCGCTGGCGTCAACAAAGGGATTCAAATTAATGATGTCGCTACTCCTTGGAATCTGTTCCTTGTTCAACAGACAGTTGTATTCTTTAAGGAATTGAATACGTTGTGTGTTGCGGATGAGCAGATCTTGGACCTTGGAGAGTTCAGAGCTGCTGTCATCTGGAGAGAGCGTGAGATCAGACTTGCGACACCTCTGAATAAAGCGGTATACGTAGGCCATGATCCGCAGGGCTCTGTCGAGCTCGGAGAATCTCTCCAAGATGCAACTGGATGATGGAGGCAACTTGGTTAAGTTGCATTTAACAGGACGAAGCTCTTCGTCTGTTTCATGAGCAATATTGATTGCAGCAGGCCATTGTTCTGCTGGAAGGACCAGCCAATCGGGTCCATGCCACCAGAGACTGTTGCTAATAAGGTCTTCTGACGAAACACCTCTACTGGCAAGATCAGCAGAATTCTGCTCGGATCTGACGTGGTACCATTTGCTTGAACTAGTGAGCTGAGTTATCTTAGCCACTCTGTTAGCGTCCACTTACATGGAGGCTTACTAATCCAGGCTAACACAATTGTGGAGTCAGTCCAATAGTACTCTTCGTAACTATTGACTGGGAGCTGAGGGAGGAGTGTCGCAGATAACTCGGCTAGCAGTAATGCACCGCATAGTTCTAATCGGGGCAAGGAGATGGTCTTCACAGGGGCTACTCTGGTCTTGGCTACAAGGAGATGGCTTGAAATATTGTGTTGGGTTTCAACACGGATATAGAGAGCTGCTCCGTATGCACGCTGAGATGCGTCGCAGAAGCCATGGATTTGGAGCTTAGCTAATGGAGTGTATTGGACCCATCTTGGGATCCGAATCCTATGGAGGGATGAATAGCTGGATAGGAATTCCTGCCAATTTTGTTGGAGATCTTGTGGCAATTTTTCATCCCATCCGAGATTTTGCAGCCATATCTCCTGCATGAAAATTTTGGCACGGACCACAAATGGTGCCAGCCAGCCTGCTGGATCAAATAGTTTAGCGATGTGAGATAGAACTTCACGTTTAGTGTAAGACTGTCTCACATCTACTTCGGAGGGGGCAAAGAGGAACTCGTCCGTATGCGCTTGCCAGCGTATACCTAGAGTCTTTGCTAAGCTTGCTTCCTCTAGTTTGAGGAAATCGGCGTTTAAAAGATGGTCCTTGGGAATATTAGCTAGCACATCCTTGTGGTTGGAGGTCCACTTTCTTAAGGGAAAGCCAGCTTTCTCAAGAGCCTTGCGTAACTCTTCTATGGACACTGTGGCGCGCTTTATGGAGTGCGCGCCGGCAAGGACATCGACTACATACATGTAGTTGGATATGATGTCGCTGGCAAGAGGAAGATGTGTGCTAACATCCTGGGAAAGCAGTTGGAGAACCCGAATGGCTAAGAATGGAGCACAGTTTACACCGAAAGTGACTGTGTTGAGTTCATAATCACAAACTTCGCCATTTGGGATTGAACAGGATTCGTTGAAATGGCGTGTGACTCGTGTGACAAAGCGGAAGAAACGCCATTTCAAGATCTGCATAGGCAGATCGGATTGGAGAACGGGTCCTGAGTGTAGGATGTCGTTCAAGCTTTTCCCATTGGAGGCGTTTAAAACAACGCGAACTTTCGTAGTGGTGCTCTCAGGTTTGAAAACAGCATGATGAGGGAGATAGAAATTGTTGCAGTCGTTACTTGGGGAGACTAGCCTCATGTGGCCCAAATCTAAATATTCCTGAATGATGGAGTCGTACTGCTCTTTTAAAGGAAAGTTTCTCTTTAAACGACATTCGTTTCTGAGAAACTGAGCGAGTGCGATGGACCTTGAATGTCCTAGTTCGAAAGTTTCAGGGTTCTTAAAGGGAAGTGTAACGACATATCTGCCCTTTTTGGTTATGGAAGTGGTGCGAAGGAAATTATTTTCCAACGCTGAATCAGAAACTTTTACCAGCCTAGCTGGTAGATCTTCCACGACCCAAAACTTGGTGAGAAGATCATCAAGCCTTTGTTCTGTGCTGATCTTAATCCTCGTCGTAAAGGACGAGACGGTCGAAGGATTCGACTTGGCTACTGGTCCAGTGAGGACTCAGCCGAATATGGTCTCTTGACCGAGCAGAGTTCCACATATTTTGGATACAGAGCCACTCTTCAAAATAGATGGTAGTAAGTCGGCTCCTAAGAGCACGTCTATTTGAGAGCTCTGGTGGAAATGCGGATCAGCAAGTCGGAGGTTAAGCAGGTTTTTCAGAAGATCCTTGGAAATTGAATAGGATAGAAGGTTACCTGCCGATTGGGGAAGAACAAAGGCTGCAGTTTCTAGCTGTATCCTGAAAGTGATCGGGGAACCAATCTGAAAGTGGCACAACTTTTGTGGATTGGCTGAGATAGCTTGATTTAAGCCAGCTACTTGGACTTGCACGGCTTGATAGGAGGGCTTTATCATGTTAAACATCCGTTCGGAGATGAACGTAGCCTCTGATCCTAGATCGATCAGTACACGTGCCTTATAAGTCATGCCCAAATGGCAAATATTTATTAGCGCAGTGCCGAGAAGAACACCTTGCGTGTTCGCCGTGAAGTAATTTTGAATATTAGTCGTTGAAGGAGTAGACTGTATATTCGAATTTTGGGGAGTTGGTGCAGAATCTGCTGAAGAGGGTGCCACTATGCAGGAGTGTATTATGGCGACACTTGCACGTAAAACAATAATGTTGACTCGTGCAATCTTTAAGGATGTGTCCTCTTGCGAAGCAGTTTAGACACAACTTCTGCTGTTTGATGAAATTGGACCTTTCATCAACAGCCATTTGGAGAAAGAGCGGACACAGACGTATAGGATGGTTCTCCTTTGAGCAAAGTTTGCAGGTTTGTGGTTTGCCCACAACCTTTGACTCAAAGGAGTTGACCTTTCTCGTAGGAGGCTCCTTTTGAGCAGGTTTGGAATTAGTCTGCGCGCTTGTACTGTGTTGTACGTCCTCTATCGCTTCCAATGTGCGATAGCGCTCTGAAAGGAAGTCTGACATTTCCTTCCACGATGGAATTTCAGCCTTATTTTGTACGGACTGCTCCCAGAGTGACAACGTCAGCCTTGGGAGTTTCGATGAGCATAGGAAGACTAAAAGGCAATCCCAGTTCTCTGTGCTGATTTTGGAATGGTCTAGAGCCGTTAAGCAACTTTGTATTGTGCTTTGAAGTATTTGGATGGCGGCTCCAGACTCCTGAGAGACTGACGGAAGGTTGAAGAGGATTTTAAGTTGGCTGTTGACTAACAGCCTCTTATTTTCAAACCTATCCGTCAAGTTCTTCCAAGCAGAAGAGAAACCCTCATTCGTGAGAGGAGATTTGGACACGATTGCCTTTGCTTCGCCACTGGTCTTTGCATTTAGATGAAACAGTTTCTCGATCTGCCTTAGGCCGGGATCGGAAATGTAGACCGCTGTGAACAGATCACGGAAAGTTGGCCATTTAAGGTATTCACCGCTAAACACATCAGCATCGAAGGGTGGTGATCGGTAGCTTCGTGGCTGGAAGGCCATTTGTGGTGCTGCAGGTGCTGGAGGGGGAGCCGTTGCGGTCTCTATACTCTCATTTAGTTGAGAGGCAACTTCCTCGTATATGGAATAGCAGTGGTCATACCTTGCCTGCATGGCGATCTTGTCCTCAGCAAGCGTCTCCGTTTGGAACAGAGCTCATATTTAAGCTCTACGGTAGTCCATATGGACCGAAGCTACTCAAGACGCACTCTGTGCGTGTGAAGTAAGGCTGTAGGAGAATTTTGGATCCTAGCTTCGAACTGCGTGAGCTTATCAGAAGCATTAATGAACTCTTGGAGTGTCATTTTTATTGCCAGTGAAATTTGATGACCAACTGAACGAGTGATTGTAGGAGTGTGCACCGAAATTTTTGGTACCTGAGTAACCTTAGATGTGGCCGGAGTTGAAACTTTCCGGATAATGGCTGGAGAAGGTGTTCTACCAAGAACTTGGAAGAGAGCTGGAGCGTCTATGCGTAGTCGTGGGTACAATAAGGTGTTTCTTGGTGTCTTTACCACTATCAATTTGCATACCAAGCATTCAAAAAAAAAGCTAGAAAGAATGCAATTGATGCTGAGGATTATCTTATTATTATAAAACAATATAATAATAAACAAATTAAATATGCAAATCGATCGGAAAATTATCGAAAAATATTGAGCACGGAATATGTTGTTAAATTCAAAGCAGCAAGGCTACCTTCGGCTTGCCGAAGGTTTTATACCCTTGCAGTTATACTAAATATAAAATACATTTGGTTGCTGCTGGTTTCTGTTTGCATACGAAAACCCTGATTTCAGCCGATTGTTCCTATGGCAGCTATATGTTATAGTGGTCCGATTCTGATACAATTTTGACAGCACATTAAGAACGTAATAAGAATAAGATTTGCCAAATCTTGTTGCAATATCTTGAAAAACAACAAAAATCGGCCGATAGCTTCTATGACAGCTATACGATATATCGGTCCGATCTGGCTCGTTCCGATTTATTTACAGCGTACAGCAATAAGAAGCTTTTGTGACAAGTTTCATGAAGATAGCTCAAAAACTGAGAGACTAGTTTGCGTTGCAACAGACGGACGGACGGACGGCCGAAAGGACGTCATTTTTAGGCCATGGATTTTAAAAAAATGCATGGTCTATTAGGTTTGTCGGAATGTGCGTAACAGGCAGAAGAAAACATCTGCGACCCCATAAAGTATATATATATATTCTTACTCAGGATCACCAGCCGAGTCGATCTAGCCATGTCTGTCTGTCCGTCTGTATAAGCGTCTGATTCTGAGCTATTAAGAAAGCTAGAGACTCCAAAGTTGGCGTGAAGATTCCTGTAGATGCTAGGCAGTAAACGTCGTTTTCAAAAACCGCCCCCGTAAATCAGTAATTTCTGATTATTAAGCAAAGTATTAAACTCATAAACGTTCTGCTTCGGTATACGTAGAGCTGAAAACAATATGAACATATCCTCTACATTACAATCCCATCGGACAAATATCACAGAAGTTATTCAGGTCAACGTTTTCAGTAGAAATGTTCGGTACGAGCACCAGCCTGCGCGTTGCTTAGAGCAGTTGACGTCGACGTCGACGTTGCGACGTGTCGCTTTACTGCTTACGCGCGTTTATGTGTGTGTGTGAGCGAGTAGGCCATATGTATTAAAATAAGTTTGGAAGAATTACCGGTCAGAAGTCATGAGTGTGTTTATATGTTTGGTATGGATGTTAAAGGGTGTAGCCTTGCGCAATTGTTATTGTTTCATTATATTAAAATGTATATATATTTTATATATATTCAATATATATATTTTTTATGGTATATAAACGTAAACTGAAAATCCATGCCCTCTTACAGTCACCGCTTGACTGTAGCCTTTCCGACTAGTTAGTAGATAGAGTAGTCTGATAGCCCTTTTTAGTTATTAATCAATTCAAGTGTTTATTTTAGGCGTTCGTTTATTTTAATTGTACAATCCGCGTCCGTACAGTTCTGCGTTTCATGGAAAAGTGAAGTGCGTCGCTTCTCTTCTCTCTCTACTCCTCTTGTTCTCGCCAGAGGGCACTTAGTAAGCAACAACTGCTTAACTTACACTACTTATAATAGATGGCGTTGAGCCATGATCGACAAACTAAACGATACATACAATTACACAGAATCTTACATACTAATTATAACTACACGTACTACATATTACTACAACTTGGCCGTTCTGACATTGAGGATCTCCTGATGATTTGCTTCTTGTTATACCCTTGCAGAGGGTATATTAATTTTAGCCAGAAGTTTGCAACGCACCTTAGGAGACATCTCCGACCCTATAAAGTATATATATTCTGAATCAGCATCACCAGGAGAGTCGGAAAATGGATGTCCGTCTGTCCGTCCGTCCGTCCGTCCGTCCGTCCGTCCGTCCGTCCGTCCGTCCGTCCGTCCGTCTGTTGCAACGCAAACTAGTCTCTCAGTTTTTGAGCTATCTTCTTGGCACGCAAGCTTCTTATTGCTGTAGGCTGTAAATAAGTCGGAACGAGCCAGATCGGACCGATATATCGTATAGCTGTCATAGAAGCTATCGGCCGATTTTTGTTGTTTTTCAAGATATTGCAACAAGATTTGGCAAATCTTATTCTTATTACGTTCTTAATGTGCTGTCAAAATTGTATCAGAATCGGACCACTATAACATATAGCTGCCATAGGAACAATCGGCTGAAATCAGGGTTTTTCTATGCAATCCTGTTTTGTTTTTGGAAATACCGCACATTATCAATACTTTTTAATGTTATACAGTAACCCGTCCTTAGTTTTTCCATTTAAATATCTCAGACGTATATATTTTATAGCTGTTATAGGAACAATCAGTCAGTCCGTCTGTCTGTTGCAACGCAAATTAGTCCCCCAGTTATTGAGCTATCTTCATGAAACTTTGCTCACAAGCTTTTTATTTCTGCCCTCTTTAAATAAGTCGGAACGGGCCAGATTGGACTGATATATCGTATAGCTGTTATGGAGCCTATCGGCCGATTTTCGTTATATTTCAAGATATAGCTATCAGGCTTACCAAATCCAAATCGAACTTTTATAACTTATAACGATCAACGATCGGCCTAATGAAGGTTCTTGTTGCAATTTTATGGAAATCTGAGTACTATTACATGTAGCTGTTATACAAAAAATCATATAGCTGTTATTCAAATGCATTTTTGAATGAGAACTTTCCAAATTTAGATTTTATGACCAACAGATCCTTTACAACACAAAGACATTCGACAAAATGCTGTTTCTAAGAATGGTATACTGATATATGCAAAACAAAATATATCGGAAAACATAACATTCTTATATGAAACAGTTACAGTTGATAATGTAAGAAACATATACCAGTCCATAACATTTAAATACTTGCATACAATATTCATAGTTGTTTATAGGAATCCAGCTTTTCATATTAGAAGGTTTCGAAATGAAATCAGAAATGATGTTGAAAGGCTAACGTCAGCTGAAAATAATACAAAATTGGTAATATTAGAAGATGTTAACATTTACCGATCAACAACCACTGATCAGCTCGAGTCTACTTTAAATAATAAGGGGTTATGTCTATTGTTAAATGTGCCAACAACAAAACATTTAACTCAAATTGATTGGATATTTTGTGATAACACAGTAAGCGGTGCTGCCGCAATCACTTATCAAACTCCATATAGTCACCATGACGGCGTGTTCCTTAGCTATAATCACTAATTAACTAATTTATTTTTAAATATTTAGTTAATTAATTTATTTTTTTATTGAAAATAAAGAATATATGTGCAATGTTGTTTAAGGTATTGTAAATATTCCTCCTCGAGGATTGGCTGAGTATTCGAAATTATAAGAGGATGATATAATCGATGTACTGTTATAATTGTTCAATAAATACCACAGCAACCAGCAGCAATCCAAATATATTTTATATTTTGTATAACTGCAAGGGTATGAAACCTTCGGCAAGCCGAAGGTAGCCTTGCTTTCTTGTTATAATATTGCTTTGGCCATACTTATTTATAATTTTATTCTTTACAAGTTTATTTTTATCTTTTTTCTTTCTACACTTATATTATCATTTAAATTTACATTATCACTTTCTATATTTACATCATTTTTTGGAATTATATCGATATTTTCTTCGTTGTCCTCTTCACTTAGCTCATTTTTAGACATTGGAAGACTTTTTGAATTGATCCATTGTTTAAGATTATGTATAGCCCATATCCCGAATTGTTAAAAATTTTCCACGTCTTCAATTAAGTATCGATCATTGTCTAAGACTTTTGACACTACATATGGTCCTTTACATTTTGATATAAGCTTAGTAGATGCACCTTGCAAAGAATTAAAATTTTTTACAACTACATAATCGCCTACCGCAAAGACTTTAGGTTTTTGGCGTTTTGAATTTACATAGGTATTATATGCTTAAGCCTAATGTTCGGTACGAGCAGCAGCTTGCGCGCTGCTTTGAGCAGTTGAAGCCGACGTCGACGTTGCGTCGTGTCGCTTTACTCTTTACGCGCGTCGCTGTGTGAGTGCGAGCGAGTAAGCTATATGTACTAGAAGTATTTGTGCAGAATTCTCTGTTTGAAATTATGAGTGTGGTTACACGTTTGTAACGGATTTGGAAAATTGGGAGAAGGGTATCTTACTGTCGGGCGCCCGACTGTAGCCTTACCCACTTGTTTGTACTTCTATTTCTTGTATTGTTCATTGTGTATTCCACTTTGTATAGAACTTTATGCCACGTTGTTATTTTCTGTATCTATTATTTTAGCCATCATCGGATCTAAATCCCTGTTTACTCTTTCTACTTGTCCATTAGCTTGTGGAGACGCTGTAGCTACTTTAATGTGATTAACGTTATTTTTATACCCTTCGACCATTGAAAATGGTCAAAAAAGGGTATACTAACTTTGTGCAAAATGTATGTAACAGGCATAAGGAGGCGAGGCAGACCCCATAAAGTATATATATTCTTGCTCAGGATCACTAGCCGAGTCGATTGAGACATGTCCGTCTGTCTGTCCGTCTGTCCGTCTGTCCGTCTGTATGAGACAACAGATCTCAGCTATTAAAAAAGCTAGAGATACCAAATTTGGCATGAAGGTTCCTATAAATCATAGGCAGATAAAGTTTATCTCAAATGTTTGATGCCACGCCCACCGCCCCCGCAAATCGGTTATTTGCGATTATTAAGCAAAGTATTAAACGCATAACGTTCTGCTTCGGTTTGTATAAAGCTAAATGCAATATGAATATATCCTCCAAATTACAATTTGATCGGACCAATAACACAGAAGTTATTCAAGTCAACGTTTTCAGTACAAATGTTCGGTACGGGCAGCAGCCGACGCGCTGCTTTGAGCAGTTGACGCCGACGTCGTCGTTGCGTCGTGTTGCTTTACTCTTTACGCGCGTCGCTGTGTGAGTGCGAGCGAGTAAGCTATATGTACTAGAAGTATTTGTGCAGAATTCTCTGTTTGAAATTATGAGTGTGGTTACACGTTTGTAATGGATTTTAAAATTGGGAGAAGGGTATCTTACTGTCGGGCGCCCGACTGTAGCCTTACCCACTTGTTTTCTTTTATAAAGTCTTCAAATTCATTTGAAGTGAGACAACTGCCTCGATCAGATATTAAATTTGTGGGCCTACTATATACGTTAAAATAGTTATTTAAAGCTTCAATTGCTTCCTTTAAACTTGTCGTTTTGGTTGGGTATAGTTTAACAAGCTCCGTACACGCATCTATTACTAACAGTATATGTCTCTTTTTCGTATCTTTACTATTGATGGGTCCATAGTGGTCAACATGTAATATTTCTAAAGGATCACTGCCTTTTGGAATCGAGTGTAAAACCCCCTCTACTCTACCCGACTTTTTAGAAAACGCAATACACTTGAGACAATTGTTAATTTGATCTGTTACTTTTCTTCGTACGTTCGGAATCCAATGAGTTTTCGTAATCGAGTCCACCACTTTGTCAACCCCTACATGTCCCATCTCATCATGATACTTAAAAACAAGTGGGTAAGGCTACAGTCGGGCTCCCGACAGTAAGATACCCTTCTCCCAATTTTCCAAATCCGTTACAAACGTGTAACCACACTCATTTCAAACAGGGAATTCTTCACAAATACTTCTAGTACATATAGCTTACTCGCTCGCACTCACACAGCGACGAGCGTAAAGAGTAAAGTGACGCGACGCAACGTCGACGTCGGCGTCGACTGCTCAAAGCAGCGCGTCGGCTGCTGCCCGTACCGAACATTTGTACTGAAAACGTTGACTTTAATATCTTCTGTGTTATTTGTCCGATCGGATTGTAATTTGGAGAGTATGTTTTTATTGCATATATCTTTATACATACCAAAGAACGTTATGGGTTTAATACTTTGCTTAATAATCGCAAATTACCGATTTGCGGGGCGGTGGGCGTGGCATCAAACAATTGACATAAACTTGATTTGCCTATAATTTATAGGAACCTTCATGCCAAATTTGGTATTTCTAGCTTTTTTAATAGCTGAGATCTGTTGTCTCATACAGACGGACGGACGGACGGACGGACGGACGAACGGACGGACGGACATCCATTTTTCAACTCCTCTGGTGATGCTGATTCAGTATATATATACTTCATAGGGTCGGAGATGTCTCCTAAGGTGCGTTGCAAACTTCTGGCTAAAATTAATATACCCTCTGCAAGGGTATAAAAACAAGTGGTCACATGACAATACTATTTACTTAATATCTTCCATATTTATAATCCAATCTTTCTAAAATTGTAACGAAACGTCCCCAAGACGGTATTTATAAATTATATATAAAACTGTTGCTGTAGAGCTAATATTGATGATGACATGATTCTGACAGAGAATTCTGCACAACTTCTTCTAATATATATCTCTAACTCGCTCTCACACACACAGACACGCGCGTAAAGAGTAAAGCGAAACTTCGCGACGTCGACGTCAACTGCTCTAAAGATGAGATCATATTGCATTTAGCATTATGTGTGCTAAAGCAGAATATTATGACTTTAATACTTTGCCTAATAATTATCTATTATCTATTCTCCTTCAAAGTGAACGGACGCGTTTTTTCTTACTCTCCGAAGATTAGTTTAAATATAACTCTATAACTGTAAAAAAAAACTAACATTGTCACTTAACCCGCTGATATGCAGAAATCCGTTTACTAAGCGAGTGCACTCTTTTAAGTTGCAAAACTAATCTTGTTTGCAAAAGAGGTTTTTTGCTTTCTGCTTTGAATTTCATTTGTTTACGTTTCTATTTGCCAAATACTCCATCTGCGATTTCTATTCCTGTGAAACCGCAAATACTAATTACTCAACCGATAGTCCCTCAGGCAAGCTCGCTTTTGGGATTATCGGCACAACCTGTTCCCACTGGTCCTATATCTGTGGGACCCAAGCCTTTCACCGGAATTCCACCGAAGAGGCACATATTTTTTTCGAGGCTAGCCCCTGATCTCACATCTTCAGATGTCATGGCTTATATCCAAGCCAAATCTCAAGCCCAAGGTGGAACAATTTAATTTGCCTTATGAAAGGGATATATCATCCTTTAAAATTAGTGTCTCGAACGATTTATTTAACCAAATATGCTCAGCTAACTTCTGGCCTGATCATATTGTGGTTAAAGAATTCGATGCAAAGAAAAAAACGAATCGTCAACCGATTAGACTACCTTTGCCAAGCCAGGCCACCACTTCTAAAAATGCGACTACAAAAAACTAATAATATTGTTAACATTAACCTACCAAAACGTTGTTCTACGTTGTTCTTAAATAGCCTTACGTTTGAATCCCATGTGCTTGTGTTCACTTGGTTCAAATCTGAGCTTTTATACTCTGAAGTTTTTCCAAGCAAGTTCACAACTTATAGGTTTGATCGTCATGATCGGCGGGGCGGTGGTGTTCTAATTGCAGTAAATTCTGATATCGAAGAACATGTACATCCGGAGATTCAATATGATATTGAATTCATTTGTGTAAAATTACACTTTCCCGGCTTCCAGTTTTATATAACCCGCTCGTACATCCCACCTTCGTCTGATATTCTTATCTACATTCAACATTTGCTTGCAATAAAGTATGTCTTTTATTTGTTATCTAACAAAGACCAGCTCATAGTCCTTGGCGACATTAACATACCTGAGTGTAGTTGGACACCGAGTGATGAGGCAAATTCCCTGATGCCCTCACAACAACACGATCTTATTGACGGCCTGCATGACATGTCATAATTCACTAAATCGAACACTCGATTAATGCTTTGCCTCCGATCAGAGTATGGTAACTCTGACTAGAGTCCACCCACTTACCCAACCAGAAGATCCCTATCATCCAATGTTCGAGGTTGTTTTTGAAACTGGTTTGAACGTATTGGATAAAAAAGTTACGCCGTGTAAGAGAGCACGTTGTTTTCGTAAAGCCGATTTTGCTAAAATTAATTATTTAATTTCAAATTATGACTGATTAATTTTTATCAATCTTAATTTATTTTATAAAACATTAAATAACTTCTTTGACATTTGTGTGCCTTTTTCTTATCTGAGACATTCGAGTAAACCCCATGGTTTATTAAAGAACTATCCAGTCTTGAAAATCTAAATCTTTAAATCTTTAAAAAATATACAAGATGTTATTCCTCGTCTATTTTTTAACGATATCCTATTGTTCGGTCTAATTTTATTGCTCTCAACGCCACATACTACAAATATAATTGGACTCATTGCGGGATTCAGTTCCGGCAGAATCCCAAACAGTTCTATAATTTTGTTAACATGAAGCGTAAGTCTACCTATCCATCTAAGCTATCGTTTGAAGGTGCAAATGCAAACACTGACCAGGGCATGGCTGATCTGTTTCCAAAGTTCTTTCAAACCAATTGAGTATTTCAACACGCAATGTAAATTCTTATCTTTTCACCATTCCTAGTTCAAAGGGAAATTCGCCCCACAATTAAACGAAAGTTCGATTTTCAGGGATTTATGTTTGATAAAACCAGTTTTCTCACCAGGTCCTGACGGGATCCCTAGTTGCGTATTTCGATACTGTGCCGATCTTCTATCTAAGCTATTGCTCAAACTTTTCTCGCTGTCCTTGAAAACTTCCACCTTTCCTTCCATATTGAAGGAATCTTTCATTTTACCGCTTCACAAGAAATGCAGCATGTCTGATGCTTTAAACTATGGAGGTATCTCAAAATTGTCGACTATTCCAAAACTCTTTAAGAATGTCATAACTTCTCACTTGCAGCATTTCTGTAGATCCGTCATATCTCCTTGTCAGCACGGATTTTTAAAACGTCGTTCCCCTCGACAAATTTACTTGAGCTTACATCCTTTATATCAAGAGGCTTTTAGAAAAATGTGCAAACTGACGTCATTTATACTGATTTCAGTAAAGCATTTGACTCAGTAAATCACTCCCTTCTTGCACATAAACTAAACATTATTGGTTTCTCAGCAAATCTTTTAAGCTGGCTTATAAGTTATTTGGCCAACAGAACACAAAGAGTCTTCTTTAAAAATGTTTTTTCTGACCCTATTCAAGTTACCTCTGGTGTTTCTCGGGGAAGCCATTTAGGTCCCCTTCTTTTAAGGCTTTTCAGCAATGACCTTCCTTTGGCCATACTTAACTCGCGTACTCTTATGTATGCAGATGATGTAAAGCTTTGTTTTCAATTTAAAGACGCCTCCTGTCATTCATCCCTTCAAGCCGACCTTAATAGTTTTCACAGTTGGAGTGGTGCAAACCTATTAAATCTGAACAGCTCAAAATGCAAGTTGATGACATTCTCTAGTGCCATTCCTAAGTACGAATGTTACACTTTATGTGGTTGTCTAAATAAGGATTCAAACTAAAGACTACCTTCCTATACTAACAGACTTCTTCTACTACCGGTTACACTTCTCTGTCCCTTGCCGACTAACGAGAAATTATATTCCACTTACTCTTCCTAGTTGTAGGTCGAACTATGCCTTACACGAACCGTTCAGGGTGTTATGTTCGGACTACAACAAATACTACTTTATTATATCTAACAGCCAATCGACTAATATCCTTAAATGTTCACTACTTTCTCACCTAGCTGGAAGTTAGCGATCTCGCTACCTCCCTATTCGTTAACTGCGCTCCTCGGTCGTTACGAATGCTTTAAACCATTAACACACTACTTGTGATCTGATTAGGTTTTCTGGGTTTCCCCAATCCTTTGCAACAAATGTTGGATCAACTAAAATAATCTTTTTATTCCCAGATTAAATAAATAATTAAATGATTAAATAATAAAATAATTAAAAAAAAAAAAAATTTAAAATAATACCTTTACTTTCAACTTAAATTATACTTATATTTATACCCTTCGACCATTGAAAATGGTCAAAAAAGGGTATACTAACTTTGTGCAAAATGTATGTAACAGGCATAAGGAGGCGAGGCAGACCCCATAAAGTATATATATTCTTGCTCAGGATCACTAGCCGAGTCGATTGAGACATGTCCGTCTGTCTGTCCGTCTGTCCGTCTGTCCGTCTGTATGAGACAACAGATCTCAGCTATTAAAAAAGCTAGAGATACTAAATTTGGCATGAAGGTTCCTATAAATCATAGGCAGATAAAGTTTATCTCAAATGTTTGATGCCACTCCCACCGCCCCCGCAAATCGGTTATTTGCGATTATTAAGCAAAGTATTAAACGCATAACGTTCTGCTTCGGTTTGTATAAAGCTAAATGCAATATGAATATATCCTCCAAATTACAATTTGATCGGACCAATAACACAGAAGTTATTCAAGTCAACGTTTTCAGTACAAATGTTCGGTACGGGCAGCAGCCGACGCGCTGCTTTGAGCAGTTGACGCCGACGTCGACGTTGCGTCGTGTTGCTTTACTCTTTACGCGCGTCGCTGTGTGAGTGCGAGCGAGTAAGCTATATGTACTAGAAGTATTTGTGCAGAATTCTCTGTTTGAAATTATGAGTGTGGTTACACGTTTGTAATGGATTTTAAAATTGGGAGAAGGGTATCTTACTGTCGGGCGCCCGACTGTAGCCTTACCCACTTGTTTTAATATAAATTTATATTTGTAATTTTGTTTTATTTTAATCTTTGAGTCGACTGCTCTTAGTTGACGTTAAATAAATAAATAAATAATTACAAGGATCTCAGCTATTAAAAGAACTAGAGACACCAAATTTGAAGGTTCCTTTATATTACAGGCAGATAAAGTTTATTTCAAATATTTGATGCGCCACCCACCGACCCCGCAAATCGGAAATTATAAACTATTGAGCTCATAACATTCTACTTAATTCTACTACTAATACACATAAAGCTGAATGTAATATGAACATATCCTCCAAATGACAATGCGATCGGACCAAAAACACAAAAGTTTATCAAGTCAATGTTTTCAGTACAAATGTTCGATACGATCAGCAGTTAACGTCGACGTCGGCGTCGTGTCGCTTTACTCTTTATACCAGTGTGTGTGAGCGAGTAAGCCATATATATAAGAATAAGTTGTGCAGAATTCATATGTCAGAGATCATGAGTGTGGTTACAAGTACGTTGAAGGATATTAAAAATTGGGAGAAGGGAATTATTATGTAATGTTTCTTGCTAAGGGGCCTAGCAAATTTATCGATAGACTGGTTAGCCGTTGGGGTGCAGCTTTACTCATACTCAAATAAATTTTCTTATAAGAGGATTTGGATATGAGGCGTGTTTTTCCTTGTATTTTAGTTTTTTTATACCCGCTACTCATAGAGTAGAAGGGTATTATAACTTTGTTCGAACCGAAAATGTATGTAACAGGCAGAAGGAGACACCTCCGACCCCATAAAGTATATATATTCCGATATAGCCATGTTTGTCTGTCCGTCTGTCTGTCTGTCCGTCCGTGGGACCTGGATCTCAGCTATTATAAGAGCTAGAGTTCCCAAATTTGGTGACAATATGTGTTATTACTGCAGGCTGATCAAGTTTTTTTTTGGATTTCAGCCACGCCCCCACCCGCCTTCATAAATTAAAAAAAATTGATTACAGCCGCAATATTAGCTTTACAGCAACAGATTTATAAATACGTTATAAATACCATCTTGCGGACGTTTCGTGAAAATTTCAGTAAGATTGGACTATAAATGTGGAAAAGGAAATAGTAGTGCCATGTGACCACGTGTTTTCATCTGTTTTATTTTGTTAGATATGCAAGATCCAGGTTCAACTCCGGCGACAAGTTTTTTTTTCAAATTTATGTACCAAAATTATTTTTTTGGTAATTGCGTAATAGATGCAGTGGCTAAGTGGATGTGGTCGCCGACTGTCGTGCAGGTACGGGTCTAATCAAGCATTTAAAATATTTAAAGTTTAGTATTTAGTAGTAAATGCATTTGATTAAACATAACTTTAAAGGGAGTGAGTTGGTGTTGTGTTACACACACACACGACACAATAATAATTTGTTTTTGTCCTGTACGAAAAGCTGATTGGTCTTGTATTGCAACTTTACCCATCAAATTCAGAATGCGCGAATGGCAGAGCTGTTATAGTTGCAGACTGCATAGGCCGCGTTTTTTGGAGGTTCATGGTTCAAGACCTCACGTCGGTAAATAATTTTTTGATTTTTTTTCTGTTCTTTTATTTTTATTTTTTTTTGCATATGCGTTATCTTTATTTAAAATCAATGTTAACGAAGTTTTTACTATATTTAAGGAAATTTAGAATATTTCGCAGCATACAGCAACATACATACAACATAAACGACAAATCTGGTTGGATTATTAAATTTCTGAATAAATATGTAAAGGCGTCTCTTTTACACATTCATAATTAAAAGCCCCTGATGAGTTCTAATTGGAAAGCACTGAAAGCAATGCGGCAACATCTAATAGGAACTACGTGCAACTTTCAAAGTCAAAACAAATTTAAGACTGTGAGACGTGGCATGGTGGTAGCGGCTATACCACAGTCGGGCGCGCTCGACTGTAGCCTTTCCGACTTGTATGGTTGTGTATGGTTGCGTTCCGAATATACCATGGAGTACTATGTCGATATTGCTTCTCGATGTATTGCCATATTGTTCTCATCCATATGTTCATATGAGTTTCAGAATGGTGTTGTACAAAACAAGTGGGTAAGGCTATAGTCGAGCGCCCGACAGTAAGATACCGTCTCTCAATTTTCTAAATCCGTTACAAACGTGTAACCACACTCATAATTTCAAAGAGAAATTCTGCACAGATACTTCTACTACATATAGCTTACTCGCTCGCACTCACACAGCGACGCGCGTAAAGTGTAAAGCGACACGACGCAACGTCGACGTCGGCGTCAACTGCTTAAAGCAGTGCGCAGGCTGCTACTCGTTCGCTTGGTTCGATCGGATTGTAATTTGGAGGATATGTTCATATTGCATTCAGCTTTATACATACCGGAGCAGAACTAAGTTACCTTGCTTAATAATCGTAAATTACCGGCGGTGGGCGTGGCATCAAACATTTGACATAAACTTTATCTGCCCCGGATATATAAGAACCTTTGGAGAATATGTTCATATTGCATTTAGCTTTATACATTCCAAAGCAGAACTATATAAGTTCAATACTTTGCTTAATAATAGTAAATTACCGATTTGCGGGGGCGGTGGACCTGGCATCAAACATTTGACATAAACTTCATCTGCCCCGGATATATAGGAACCTTAATAGCAAATTTGGTGTCTCTAGCTTTTTTATACCCTTGCAGAGGGTATATTAATTTTAGCCAGAAGTTTGCAACGCACCTTAGGAGACATCTCCGACCCTATAAAGTATATATATTCTGAATCAGCATCACCAGAGGAGTCGAAAAATGGATGTCCGTCTGTCCGTCCGTCCGTCCGTCCGTCCGTCTGTTGCAACGCAAACTAGTCTCTCAGTTTTTGCGCTATCCTCATGAAACTTGGCACACAAGCTTCTTATTGCTGTAGGCTGTAAATAAGTCGGAAGGAGCCAGATCGTACCGATATATCGTATAGCTGTCATAGAAGCTATCGGCCGATTTTTGTTGTTTTTCAAGATATTGCAACAAGATTTGGCAAATCTTATTCTTATTACGTTCTTAATGTGCTGTCAAAATTGTATCAAAATCGGACCACTACAACATATAGCTGCCATAGGAACAATCGGCTGAAATCAGGGTTTTTGTATGCAAACCTGTTTTGTTTTTGGAAATACCGCACATTATCAATACTTTTTAATGTTATACAGTAACCCGTCCTTAGTTTTTCCATTTAAGTATCTCAGACGTTTATATTCTATAGCTGTTATAGGAACAATCAGTCAGTCCGTCTGTCTGTTGCAACGCAAATTAGTCCCCCAGTTATTGAGCTATCATCATGAAACTTTGCTCACAAGCTTTTTATTTCTGCCCTCTTTAAATAAGTCGGAACGGGCCAGATCGGACTGATATATCGTATAGCTGTTATGGAGCCTATCGGCCGATTTTCGTTATATTTCATGATATAGCTATCAGGCTTACCACATCCAAATCGAACTTTTATAACTTATAACGATCAACGATCGGCCTAATGAAGGTTCTTGTTGCAATTTTATGGAAATCTGAGTACTATTACATGTAGCTGTTAAACAAAAATCATATAGCTGTTATTCAAATGCATTTTTGAAAGAGAACTTTCCAAATTTAGATTTTATGACCAACAGATCCTTTACAACACAAAGACATTCGACCAAATGCTGATTCTAAGAATGATATACTGATATATGCAAAACAAAATATATCGGAAAACATAACATTCTTATATGAAACAGTTACAGTTGATAATGTAAGAAACATATACCATACAAATGATGTTGAAATGCTAACGTCAGCTGAAAATAATACAAAATTGGTAATATTAGGAGATTTTAACATTTGCCGATCAACAACCACTGATCAGCTCGAGTCTACTTTAAATAATAACAACAAAATGTGCCAACAACAAAACATTTAACTCAAATTGATTGGATATTTTGTGATAACACAGTAAGCGGTGCTGCCGCAATCACTTATCAAACTCCATATAGTCACCATGACGGCGTGTTCCTTAGCTATAATCACTAATTTAATAATTTATTTTTAAATATTTAGTTAATTAATTTATTTTATTATTGTAAATAAAGAATGTATGTGCAATGTTGTTTAAGATATTGTAAATATTCCTCCTCGAGGATTGCGACCTTGCCGTGGTGAGGAGGCTGAGTATTCGAATTATAAGAGGTTGATATAATCGATGTACTGTTATAGTTCTTCAATAGATACCACAGAAACCAGCAGCAATCCAAAGATATTTTATATTTTCTATAACTGCAAGGGTATGAAACCTTCGGCAAGCCGAAGGTAGCCTTGCTCTCTTGTTAATAGCTGAGATCTGTTGTCTCAAACAGACAGACGGACAGACGAACGGACGGACAGATGGACAAACGGACAGACAGACGAACATGGCTCAATCGACTCGGCTAGTGATCCTGAGCAAGAATATATATACTTTATGGGGTCTGCCACGCCTCCTTATGCCTGTTACATACATTTGTACAAATTTAGTGATATAACAAGTGGGTAAGGCTACAGACGGACGCGCCCGACAGTAAGATACTCTTTGCCCAATTTTTAACATCCATTCCAAACATGTAAACACACTCATGATTTCAAACAGAGAATTCTGCACAACTTATTCTAATATATATGGCTTACTCGCTCTCACACACATACACAACGTGCGTAAAGAGTAAAGCGACACGACACGACGTCGACGGCGACGTCAACTGCTCATAGCAGCGCGCAGGCTGCTGCTCGTACCGAGCATTTGTACTCAAAACGTTGACTTGAATAACTTTTGTGTTATTGGTCCGATCGAATTGTTAAACAGAACGTTATGAGTTTAATACTTTGCTTAATAATCGCAATTAACTTATTTGCGGGGGCGGTGGGCGTGGTACATACAATTTGAAAATAACGTTTACTGCCTAGGGTATTCAAGAATCTACATCCAAGTTTTAAGACTCTAGCTTTCTTAACAGCTGCGAATCAGGCGCTCATATAGACAGACAGACAGACATAAGGATACGTATAGACGGACATACAGACATGGCTAAATCGACTCGGCTAGTGATCCTGAGCAATAATATATATATACTTTATGGGGTCGCAGATGTCTCCTCCGACAAATCTAATAGACCATATATTTTTTTAAATCCATGGCCTAAAAAATAAATTGTGATTTGCTCCGGAACATGGAAAACAGTGTTTAAGCAGTGGCGTGAGTCACTGATTTTACGGCATTTTTTACGGAAGTTTAAAATACAGTAAAAACTTTCAAACACCATGTGTTGATAAGCTCCTGCGGGTCTGTTTGGGCATCAGAATAAAGATAAATGGAAAAGCTTAAAATATTTCAAAATGTTATATGATGTTAAAAACGCAATTTATATTTACTCACCTGGTGAAGAAATTGAAAATGAATTATAAGCAATTGCTTATATCCGCACGATGGCTTGTTATGTCCAGGTGATATTTTTGTCTTAAGATCTTTTGTGATAGATGCTGTCTCAATTTGGCAGAATGTTAATGGACTTATTGGTAGCAAGTTTTTAATTACTGCAGGTAGGACAAATGAGTTGCAAGATTAACTTTTTGAAGATAACACATGATCTGGGCATGCGGCATATGCAGTTATATGTATTTTGGGTCGTTGAATCCGAATCCGGAAATACGTCATCACGTCTGGATTTCGACATAACCTCACAAAATTGAAAAATTTTAAAATTTCCCCAAAAAGATATAGAATCATGATCTGGTCATTCGATATATGTTTTCTAATGTATTTTGACCTTCTTAATATAATTCTTTTATCAAAATGTATCCTGTATTTATAAGTTTCGACTTAACCTCAAAAAACATGAAAAATCTTCAAAGCGCCAAAAAATAATGGGGGGTCATGACCTGTTCATGTGATATATGTTTTCATATGTTCTTGGACCTCGGTAATCGGAATCCGAAGTCAAAATATTTGCAGGACGTATACTTTTTGTCATATCCAAAAAATTTGTTCAAAATTTCGTCAGAGTCGTTGACTGAGCTCGCTGTATAATTTCAATGTTGGTTTTTGAAGCATTTCCCCATAGTTCACAGCCGTCTCTCCAGACGGGTTTCAGCACGGTATTGAAAAGGAGTACTTTGTATTCCAGACTAAGGGGAGAGATGCAATTAAAAAGCCAGTGGCTGCTTTAAGATTCATATGAGTCCTCTTAGATTCTACGTACGTATAAGTTTCGACTTAACCTCAAAAAACATGAAAAATCTTCAAAGCTCCAAAAAATAATGGGGGGTCATGACCTGGTCATGTGATATATGTTTTCATATGTTCTTGGACCTCCTTAATCCGAATCCGAAGTCAAAATATTTGCAGGACGTATACTTTTTGTCATATCCTAAAAATTTGTTCAAAATTTCGTCAGAATCGTTGACTGAGCTCGCTGTATAATTTCAATGTTGGTTTTTGAAGCATTTCCCCATAGTTCACAGCCGTCTCTCCAGATGGGTTTCAGCACGGTATTGAAAAGGAGTACTTTGTATTCCAGACTAAGGGGAGAGATGCAATTAAAAAGCCAGTGGCTGCTTTAAGATTCATATGAGTCCTCTTAGATTCTATATGTCGCCGCTAGGTGAGGCGTTTATCTAGGTGAACGCCAGGTTTGGTCTCGTTTATCTTAATGCGCCAGTCCGCAAACCATGTTTCGATTATTTTAAGATGGCAGCAGGTTGTTCTGTTGCCTTTGCTGGTCACCTAGATCGGCTAAGTATGAGCTGATAGTTTGCAGGCATGTCTGCTGTGTATAGGGTGTAAAGAACGGGGCCCAGCACATTATCTAGGGAACTCCAGTAATATTAGCGCGGTCTTGTGAAGTCGATCTGTTACACCTGAGTGACAACACTCTTTTGATAAGATTCGAAAGCTTTGTGTGCGTTCTGCGAAGCATTTTCGTTATCTTGTACATTAGTCCTTCCAGCCAGACTCGGTAAAATGCTTGTGCAACATCTAAGAATATAGCTGAACAGTATTCCCGGTGCTCAAAAGCCGGTGACCTTTTCATGTCCAGGAGATTTTTCGGGCTTAAGATCATTTATGATAGATGCTATCCCACTTTGGCTAAATGTTACTGGATTTATAGGTGGCAAGTTTTTAATTACTGCTGTTTGGACCCGCTACAACAATGCAAAACAAGTGGGTAAGGCTACAGTCGTGCGCCCGACAGTAAGATACCCAATTTTTAAAATCCGTTACAAAAGTAAAACCACACTCATAATTTCAAACAGAAATTCTGCACAAATACTTCTACTACATATATTTACTCGCTCGCACTCACACAGCGACGCGCGTAAAGTGTAAAGCGACACGACGCAACGTCGACGTCGGCGTCAACTGCTCAAAGCAGCGCGCAGGCTGCTGCTCGTACCGAACATTTATACTGAAAATGTTGACTTTAATAACTTCTGTGTTATTGGTCGGGCGCCCGACAGTAAGATACCCTTCTCCCAGTTTTTAAAATCCGTTACAAGCGTGTAACATAATTTCAAACAAAAATTCTGCACAAATTCTTCGATTACATATAGCTTACTCGCTCGCACTCACACAGCGACGCGCGTGAAGAGTAAAGCGACACGATGCAACGTCGACGTCGGCGTCAACTGCTCAAAGCAGCGCGCCGGCTGCTGCTCGTACCGAACATTTGTATTGAAAACATTGACTTGAATAACTTCTGTGTTATTGGTCCGATTGGATTGTAATTTGGAGAATATGTTCATATTGCATTTAGCTTTATACATTTTTAAAGCAGAACTATATAAGTTCAATACTTTGCTTAATAATCGTAAATTACCGATTTGCGGGGGTGGTGGGCCTGGCATCAAACATTTGAAATAAACTTCATCTGCCCCGGATATATAGGAACCTTCATAGCAAATTTGGTGTCTCTAGCTTTTTTAATAGCTGAGATCTGTTGTCTCAAACAGACAGACGGACAGACGTACGGACGGACAGATGGACAGACGGACAGACAGACGGACACATGTCGGCCCGGCTAGTGATCCTGAGCAAGAATATATATACTTTATGGGGTCTGCCTTGCCTCTTTATGCCTGTTACATACATTTTGCACAAAGTTAGTATACCCTTTTTTGACCATTTTCAATGGTCGAAGGGTATAAAAAACACGTCTCACAGTCTCAAATTTGTTTTCACTATTAAAGTTGCATGCGGTTCTAATTGGATATTGTCATTTTGCTTTCAGTGTCTTCCAGTGAGAACTTATCAGAGGGCTTTTAATGATGAATGTGTTAAAGAGACGCCTATATAATGCTTCACATATGTATTAAGAAATTCAATACATTCAACCAGATTTGTCGTTTTTGTTGTACATTGATGCAAAATATCACTTAAGACTTTAACTGGCCTTAAAAGAAGATAAAACTAGAACAGAAAAAAGCAAAAATAAAAATTTTGGCTCAACACCACCCTCGTGAGGACTTGAACCATGAACCTCCAAAAAACTTAGACTACGCAGTCTGTATTTATAACCGCTCTGCCATTAGCTCATGTTTAATTTTATCGGCAAAGTTGCATTGTGAGACCATTCAGCTTGGCATACAGGAAAGAAACAGAAAAAAAGCAGAAAAATTTCCGGCCGACGTGGAAAAGTTGCGCTGCGCGAGTTTTTAAAAAATAATCGAGTCAGATTAGCCGAGTAATTGGCAATCATTCAAAAAGCATTTCGGTTATGCACAGCTCTTGCCCGCGCGATCGAAACGTTTTTAAAACGCGAGATCCATTGTGGTACAAGTGTTTTCGCGTTTTGCATTTTTAGTTTGTTGTGGGTGATCCAGCTGCAAAACAGCTGATAGCGCTGCCAACTGTTCACAGCGATCTAGCCAGAGCGTCGTTGCCAGACTTTCTGTGTGACAGTTCGAGCGCGAAACGGCTTGCTCGAATTCAAATTTAAATTTGAATTTAAAGCTAAGTATAAAATTTAATTAAAATCGTTTTATATATTTTTTATACCCTTGCAGAGGGTATATTAATTTTAGCCAGAAGTTTGCAACGCACCTTAGGAGACATCTCCGACCCTATAAAGTATATATATTCTGAATCAGCATCACCAGAGGAGTCGAAAAATGGATGTCCGTCTGTCCGTCCGTCCGTCCGTCCGTCCGTCCGTCCGTCCGTCTGTTGCAACGCAAACTAGTCTCTCAGTTTTTGAGCTATCTTCATGAAACTTGGCACACAAGCTTCTTATTGCTGTAGGCTGTAAATAAGTCGGAACGAGCCAGATCGGACTGATATATCGTATAGCTGTCATAGAAGCTATAGGCCGATTTTTGTTGTTTTTCAAGATATTGCAACAAGATTTGGCAAATCTTATTCTTATTACGTTCTTAATGTGCTGTCAAAATTGTATCAAAATCGGACCACTACAACATATAGCTGCCATAGGAACAATCGGCTGAAATCAGGGTTTTTGTATGCAAACCTGTTTTGTTTTTGGAAATACCGCACATTATCACTACCTTTTAATGTTATACAGTAACCAGCCCTTTGTTTTTCCATTTAAATATCTCAGACGTTTATATTCTATAGCTCTTATAGGAACAATCAGTCAATCCGTCTGTCTGTTGCAACGCAAATTAGTCCCCCAGTTATTGAGCTATCATCATGAAACTTTGCTCACAAGCTTTTTATTTCTGCCCTCTTTAAATAAGTCGGAACGGGCCAGATCGGACTGATATATCGGATAGCTGTTATGGAGCCTATCGGCCGATTTTCGTTATATTTCAAGATATAGCTATCAGGCTTACCACATCCAAATCGAACTTTTATAACTTATAACGATCAACGATCGGCCTAATGAAGGTTCTTGTTGCAATTTTATGGAAATCTGAGTACTATTACATGTAGCTGTTAAACAAAAAATCATATAGCTGTTATTCAAATGCATTTTTGAAAGAGAACTTTCCAAATTTAGATTTTATGACCAACAGATCCTTTACAACACAAAGACATTCGACCAAATGCTGTTTCTAAGAATTGTATACTGATATATGCAAAACAAAATATATCGGAAAACATAACATTCTTATATGAAACAGTTACAGTTGATAATGTAAGAAACATATACCAGTCCATAACATTTAAATACTTGCATACAATAGTCATAGTTGTTTATAGGAATCCAGCTTTTCCTATTACAAGGTTTCGAAATGAAATCAGAAATGATGTTGAAAGGCTAACGTCAGCTGAAAATAATACAAAATTGGTAATATTAGGAGATTTTAACATTTGCCGATCAACAACCACTGATCAGCTCGAGTCTACTTTAAATAATAACAACAAAATGTGCCAACAACAAAACATTTAACTCAAATTGATTGGATATTTTGTGATAACACAGTAAGCGGTGCTGCCGCAATCACTTATCAAACTCCATATAGTCACCATGACGGCGTGTTCCTTAGCTATAATCACTAATTTAATAATTTATTTTTAAATATTTAGTTAATTAATTTATTTTATTATTGTAAATAAAGAATATATGTGCAATGTTGTTTAATGTATTGTAAATATTCCTCCTCGAGGATTGCGACCTTGCCGTGGTGAGGAGGCTGAGTATTCGAAATTATAAGAGGTTGATATAATCGATGTACTGTTATAGTTCTTCAATAAATACCACAGAAACCAACGCAATCCAAAGATATTTTATATTTTCTATAACTGCAAGGGTATGAAACCTTCGGCAAGCCGAAGGTAGCCTTGCTTTCTTGTTTTTATTTGTTTTTTTTTCTTATACTATACTATATATAGTATATATACTATATATACTATTTACTCTAAATAATTATTATTAGTATTGAATTTTTATTATTTATTGGGGAATCCAAGGGTTTGATGGACAATCTTGCAGGGGGCATTGCCCCCAACGGCGACGACCCTTTTAGGAGGAGCTCCAGGAAGCCTCCTTCAGTGAAGCCTCCTTCAGTGAAGCCTCCTTTAGTGAAGCGTTCTGCTGAAAAGCCCCCGTTGAGCAAGAGCTCAAAACGGGAGACACCCACACCAAAGGAGCCAAACTCACTCAGCTATGCGGCTGTTGCCAAGGTCGCTAGCAAAGAGGAGTGGTCCAGGGTGAAGCCTAAGCGCTTGCGCAAGAAGCCAGAGGCCGTCATTCTGAAGAAGACTGGGGAAGTGTCTTACGCTGACATGCTCCGCAAGCTAAGAGCGGACCCAAATCTTACTGATTTTGGGAAGCACGTCAAAAAGATCAGGAGAACGCAACAGGGAGAGCTACTGCTCGAGGTAGACAGACAGTGTACCCAAGTTTAGAGGGGCTATCGAGGATTCGCTGAAGGAAATGGCAGCGGTTCGCACGGGGGCGCAGAGGATGGCTCTTTCTATCAGCGGAATGGACGAGGCTACGACAGCAGAGGAACTCCTCGGCTGTCTTGCCTCCCAGTTCCAGGACATCGTGGTTAATCCAGATGCAGTGCGCGGTCTGCGTAAAATGCGGGATGGAACCCAGATAGCGACGGTGATGCTTAGCATAAATGATGCGATCGCTGTCTTGAACGCGGGCACGGTGACCGTAGGCTGGTCACGTTGCCGCATCATTCAGGATGTACGTCCGACGAGATGCTTTAGGTGTCTATGCTACGGACACCGAGCGTCCAGTTGCAAGGCGACCGATCGGTCTGACTGCTGCTTGCGTTGCGGAGAACGCGGGCATAAGGCAAAGGGATGCAATGCTCCACCAAAATGCATGATATGCAGCAGCGAGGTGGACAGGAACCACTCGACGGGCGGTTTCGCGTGCCCGACCTTTAAGGCGAGCCGAAAAGGAGCTAAGAGCCACTATAATGTTTAATCAAATAAACATTATTCAGCTCAACGTCAATCTCTGCGCTGCTGCTCAGAGTCTTCTTGCTCAGACAGCGGTGGAGCGCAATGTTGGCATCATGCTCCTCAGTGAACCATATATATATGGTAGCACTAACTCGGACATGATTCTTGATGAGTCGGGTAGGGCGGCTATCAAGCTTTGCAGCCCCGTTCATATACAGGATCGGCCGACCGATGCAATGCGTGGCATTGCATACCCGCTGATCTAAGGTGTGCATATTTACAGCTGTTATGCGCCACCTAGCGGCAGCCCGGATCAATTTGAAGAGATGATCGATATTCTCGTGAGCCACGCGAGAGGGCGCAGGCCAACGATCATTGCAGGCGACTTCAATGCCTGGGTGACCGAATGGGGCAGCCGTGTCTCCAACTCCAGAGGGCGAGCTGTGACCGACGCCATGTTTCTGCTTGATTTGGTTCTGTTGAATGATGGCCGTAAGCCGACATTCAACAACGACAAAGGGTACGTCTTACATCGATGTCACCTTCGTCAGCAGAGGCTTAGTAGCGAACGCAAACTGGATGGTCTCCGATGAGGTAACGCTGAGCGACCATGCTCTGATTACCTTTTGCGTGCGCCCAATGGGCACGGTGCGCAGTTTGCAGAGTAAGAAGACGCTCGGTCAAGTTTGGGATGCTAGAAAGATCGATAATGATATGCTGGCATATCAAATCGAGTCCCTATCAATCTCAAGCCATGCGGAGACAATGGCGGCCGACCTTATGAAGCTGCTGATATCAACTTGCGATGCTACTATGCCTAGAAAAAGCAAGGTTAAGCGTAATTCTCCGGTCTACTGGTGGAATGACTCATTACACCAGCTTCGGCAGGAGTGCCACATGACTAGGAGACGTGCGCAACGAGCCAGAGGGGACCCTAGCCACGCGGAACTTCTCCAGGTGTTCAGGGCCAAGCGTGTAGAGCTGAAAAAAGGTATATCGGCTGCCAAATCGCGCGCCTTTAAGGACCTGTTAGAGAGCGTAGACGACGATAATAAGCTAAGAAAGCGGGAGGGTACTCCTTCGGAACCAATGAGATGGCCAATATTGTGGCGGAGCTGTTCCCTGAGCAGACTACGCTATGGCAGCCTCAAGAAAATACAGTAAGGGAAGTAGTCGAGGCAGCTAAGCGTATAAAGGCTAATAAATCTCCTGGCCTCGATGGGATTCCGGGAGTTGTGATCAAGGCTGTGGCGCTTGCCAGACCTGAAATTTTCAGAGACACTTTTCAACAGTGTCTCGTGGATGGGGTCTTCCCCAAGCGATGGAAAAGCCAAAAGCTTGTGTTGTTGCCGACAGGTAAGGGACAAGCAGGTGCAGTCAACTACCGCCCACTATGTTTGCTGGACATAGTAGGTAAACTATTCGAGCGCATCCTGTATGCTCGCATAGAAGCGATAAAAGAGGGCTCCAATGGCCTGAGTAGACAACAGTATGGCTTTCGTAAGGGAAAAAGTACCCTTGATGCCCTCACAGCCGTTGTTGAAATAGCTAAGAACGCTCTCGATGGTGACAGATGGCTTGGCGGTAGGAAGCAGTACTGCGCCTTCGTCACGCTGGACATCAAGAACGCCTTCAACTCAGCAAGATGGCCCACGATTCTAGGCGCCAAGCACAATATGGGTATCCCGGAGTATCTGAGAACTGCTGTAGGTAATTACTTCAGGGACCGTGTTCTTTGGTTCGACACGGAAGCTGGCCCGAGAAGCT
The DNA here is from genome assembly GCA_018901885.1 of Zaprionus kolodkinae. NCBI lineage: Eukaryota > Metazoa > Arthropoda > Insecta > Diptera > Drosophilidae > Zaprionus > Zaprionus kolodkinae. Next base: position 795,322 of record JAEIFM010000212.1, on the reverse strand, counting down.
ACCGAGTTTCAGCAGGTATTCCCCAAGGATCGGTACTTGGACCGATCCTGTGGAACATTATGTACGATGGCATCTTTGGCATCAGCAAGCCCATAGGAGCTGAGCTGCACTGCTTTGCAGACGATGTGGCAATTACAGCGGTCGCCAAAATAATATGCAACGCGACGATTAGTCTGACTATCGACTGGCTGGAGAAAGTCGGTCTTACAATCGCGGCGCATATAACCGAGGCGGTCCTGCTTAGCAGCAGAAAAGCCGTGGAGACACTGCAGGTCACCATTAATGGTATCCAGGTGACTTCAGTGGCTTCATCGACCTCGAATCAAGGCCTTGGGCTTAACTCGAGATAGCGTTTCTCGGTCAGAGACTCAAGAGTGGCTGACGAAAGAGTGGCAGGCTAGATGGCAAACGTCGCTCCGGGGGAGATGGACATATAAACTCATCCCAGTGTTAGCGGAATGGGCAGAGTGTCAACATAAAGTAGTGGACTACCACCTGACCCAGTTCCTCACCGATCATGGCTGCTTTCGCGCTTACCTATTTCGGTTTCGCCATGTAGATTCAGCCCAGTGCCTCTACTGCACCGACGCTGAGGAAACAGCGGAACATGTCCTCATGCATTGTTCCCGGTTTTAATTAGAGAGAGATTAGCTAGGGTCTCTGTCTGGAGTGCCCCTCAGTCCAAGAGGCTTGCTCTTTACCATGTTGGCAGACAAAGATGCATTGGAGCTGGGTCATGACATCATCATTAACATGATGAAGAGGGTTCGAGCCGACGAGATGACCAATAGAGCTGTAGTTAGGTAGATTTCTTTTTAGGAGACTAATCCCTGTGTGGTAGCGGGGCTAGAATACTACTACAGCGGGCTCGGCTTGTCGTAAAAGGCGACTAAAGAGTTAAGGAATGGGCGCCACACTACATGCAATAGCATTCTAAGTGGGAGTGCCACTTGGCTTCGCATCCTGCTCACCGAAGTAATACCTTGACTGGCAGTCCCGGTGAGCGCGTTAAGGAAGGTGTGCGAATGGAGGTTTTTGTTTAGTACGTAGGCATAACCTTACCTGTAGGGTAAGTGTATGAATCGTGCATGCCTATAACAGCTATAGAATATAAACGTCTGAGATATTTAAATGGAAAAACTAAGGGCGGGTTACTGTATAACATTAAAAAGTATTGATAATATGCGGTATTTCCAAAAACAAAACAGGTTTGCATACAAAAACCCTGATTTCAGCCGATTGTTCCTATGGCAGCTATATGTTGTAGTGGTCCGATTTTGATACAATTTTGACAGCACATTAAGAACTTAATAAGAATAAGATTTGCCAAATCTTGTTGCAATATCTTGAAAAACAACAAAAATCGGCCGATAGCTTTTATGACAGCTATACGATATATCGGTCCGATCTGGCTCGTTCCGACTTATTTACAGCGTACAGCAATAAGAAGCCTGTGTGCCAAGTTTCATGAAAATAGCTCAAAAACTGAGAGACTAGTTTGCATTGCAACAGACGGACGGACGGACGGACGGACAGACGAACATCGATTTTTCGACTCCTCTGGTGATGCTGATTCAGAATATATATACTTTATAGGGTCGGATATGTCTCCTAAGGTTCGTTGCAAACTTCTGGCTAACATTAATATACCCTCTGCAAGGGTATAATGACGATAAAAATAATAATAGTAAGGAAGATGCCTACATTTTTTTTTCCAATGTTTTGCTTATTTATTGAATCTTCCCTTTTACTTAAGAGACTTACAATAAGTTTTAAAATCTTATTCTAAACTAACTAAATATCATTTTATGAAATGATTCGTGCTGTGTGGCCTAACAAATTTAACGCTGGGCTGGTTGGTCGTTCCGGTGCAGTCGGCTTTGGCTGCATACTCGAATAAGTTTTCTTGTAAGATGATTTGGATGTGAGGCTAGTTTTTCATTGTATTTTACTTTTTTCTCTGCTATTGTCTCAATGACAAGTTTTATTTGTAAGTCTCTGTGTATATTCTCGTTCCGAAGATACCATGGAGCTCCAGTAATGAATTTCAGAATCTTAGACTGTGCTTGCTGTACTATGTCGATGTTGCCTCGCAATGCGTTGCCCCATAGCTCGGATCCATAGGTCCATATGGGTTTTAAAACGGAGTTATATAAGAGGACTTTGTACTCCAAGCTTAGGGGAGAGCGAACGTTTATAAGCCAGTGTAGATCCCTTGCTTTTAGTCTGAGGTGCGTCGTCTTGGCCTCTATCTGCAAGCCAATGTTCTACATAAGTTAGTTGGCGTGCTAGTTGCTTCGTAGCTTTTACTGGGCATCTGCATCGACTAAGTATTGCAGTGTCATCAGCGAGTGTGGATATCGTTAGCTGGTAGTTTGTTGGGATGTCCGCCGTGTATGGGGTGTATAGAATTGGGCCCAGAACACTTCCTTGAGGCACTCCGGCTTCTATAGTACAATCGCTTGAAGTGCTTGAACTGCATCTAACCGCGAACACTCTTTTATATAGGTAAGACTTTAGAAGCTTATGTATGTTTTGAGGCAGCAGTTTGATTATTTTAAACATAAGTCCATTCAGCCATACTCGGGCTCCATGTTTTGCCCGAAAACCAAATTGGTGCGATGGGAGTGTATTGTGTGTTTTGAGGTGGGGGCTGATGCGTAGCAGCAGCACTTTTTCAAATAACTTGGAGAGACAAGTAAGTAAGCTTATTGGCCTGTATGATGATGGCTGTGTTTTGTCTTTCCCAGGCTTAGGGATCATAATTATCACTGATTTCTTCCACTTTTGAGGGAAGTATCCAATTTTAGTAATTGCGTTGAAGAGCAAGCAGATTCGTAGAACTGCACACATTGGGAGCTCGATGATCATTTTCAGGGTTATTAAGTCGTAGCCAGGCGATTTTCCAGTCTTCAGTTGCTCTTTAATGACTTTCGTTATCTCGCTTGGCCGAAATTCTACAGGATCTTGTGGTGCTAAGTCAGATGCAGTTAAAGGCGGGAGAGTAAATGAGTTAGTGGCTGGATTTGGTTGAAATACTTTTTTAAGATGATCAGTGAAGACACTTTCTCTGTTCGTGTCACTGCGAGACCAGTTTCCGGTAGAGTTACGGAGAGGCAAAACCGTTTCTGTTGGTGCCTGTAGGTTCCTGTGGTCTTTCCACAGCGAGTTCTTTGTGCCTATGGGCGTGAGATTCTCGATGTACCTTAGTTGTGCGTCCGCTTCTTCTTTCTTAAGCGCATTGGTAAGTCTGCGAGAAGCTGCTTATAATCTACTCTTTGCGACAGGTGATCTGCGCTCCTGCCACTCCCTTCGAAGTCGTCGTTTTTCAAGCACAGGCAGTTCAGTATCTCTACTTGTCTTGTTAAACTTTATACTGCATACATGGTTGTCTTGTGGAGTTGACGCTTTTACTGCTGCAACAAGTATTGATTCTATATCATCAGCAAACTGATCAATGTCTTGCTCGGTTTCCAGGGGGCTAGAAAAGCCGGTATGGGAACAAACATATTATTTGTATCTCGCCCAGTTGGTCCTGGTGCTTGTAAGCCTATGCGGTCGCTCGATGTGTTGTATCTGGTACAAAAGATGAAAGAGCACCGGACAGTGATTAGATGAGAGTTCTGGAAGTGCTTCAGCTGTAATCATTGATTGGCATATCTTTTTTGTGATGGCAAAGTCGATCAAATCTGGAAGCTTCATGGGATCTGCTGGCCAGTATGTAGGCGCTCCCGGGGAAACATAGTTTAGTTTGCGTTGCGGTTTGATGATTGTGTTGTACAGCTGTTTTCCTTTAAGGTTCGCTATCCGAGATCCCCAGTACATGTGCTTGACATTCCAATCGCCAGCTGCAACAAACCTTTCACCAAACGAGTCAAAAATTGTTGTGAATTTTTCCTCAGAGATTGTGAAGCGAGGTGGGCAATAAACAGCAGCCAGAGTGAGAGCACCGTTATGGCATTGGAGGTTTATAGAAGTACATTGTAAGCAGTCTTCTTGCCAATTACCAAGAAAGTGGTGCTTAATTCACAATCGTATTAGTATGCCAGTGCCTTCATGGGCCTTGCCATCCGGGTGATTCGTGAAGTAAAATTTATATCATGGTATTTGGAAGTTGTACTTTTCGGTAAGGTGAGTCTCTGAGAGTAGCATAACGTCAATGTTTCTGTCGGCTAAGAACTGAGCAAGTTCTAGCTTGTGCCGCGAAACGCCATTAGCGTTCCAGGTAGCATTTATTAAGGGCATGAAGGTCATGAAGTCTTTCATACTTTGCTGCATCGAAAGCATAATCGCTTCAAAGCCAATTGGCTGCTGTTGCATGTTCTGTGTGTTTATTTGGTTAATTTTATGCTTGACGCTGGAGGTGACTGCTGTTGGTACTTGGATCCCTGATTTGCAAAGGAAGAATTTGGCATTGTTCGGTGGCTGGCAGACGAAGGGATGTTAGTTGTAGTCGGTTCCATTACTTAGTGAATTGTTGGTGTGATACGATCTCGAGCTGAATCCACTCGTTTGTTTAGGCGACTCTTGAGTTCCTTGTAAACAATGCATCCTCGCCAGTTGGCTGTGTGTTTTTCGCCACAGTTGCTGCATAACTTAATTGAACTGTCGTTTTTATTCTTAGGACAGTTTACAGTACTGTGGGCATTTGTAAACGACGCAGATGGATTTTACGGTGCAATACGCTATGGTGTGGCCATATTCTTGGCAGTTGGTGCACTGCACAGGTTGCCTGCGCTTGTGTGGCTCTTCTACGGTTACTCTTCGGTGCAGTAAATACTGGAGCTTATATATAGGATGTACTGCATTTTTGTTGTTTTTCTGACTCGATGGCTCCAGTTCGACTTTAAAGAGTGGCTGCGGCTCTTTGTTCCTGTTTAGAATGTTGATCACCGTTTTGGCGTTGAAGTTCTTCTTCTTTAGTGCCGCGATAATTTCGGATGAGGTCACTGATGACTCTATTCCTTTAATGATAACCTGCAATCCTTTGGCACTTTTCAGCTGGTAGCTATAGTAACTCTTCCCAGCTTCGTCCAGGTACTTGGTCACTGATCGGTGGCTAGTTTCATCCTGAGTCTGCACTTTCGTTTCTTGTATGTTGCCCTTAGTAAGAGGTATAACATGGAACTTGTTCTCTCCGATAATTGCAACTAGTTTGTTAACCAGCGCATTTGAGGTTTTCTCACGTATATATATTGGTGGCGACTTTATCTTCTTCTGCTCCTGTTCCTGCACTTCACAGGCATCCAGTAGTGCAAACCTATTTGAACTTGAGTCATGGGCAGCGTTGGCGCGATTTATTTAGTTAGGGCTTAGTTTTCGCTTTATTTGGATGTAGCGATCCAGCCCTGTTTGACAAAGTTGTTTGTTTTGTTTTGGTTCTTGTCCGCTTTCGCTTTCAAGAGTCGGTGTGAGTGCTTTTGCATTCGTTGTTGTTAATTCAGCGGAATTGTACACCGCTGTCGGTATTGAGCATAGAGTTGATGTTGATGTTGTTGCAGTTGTTGTTGCTAAAGGTGCAGTTGCAGTAGATATCGTGATTACTGTAGTGGTAGTTAAAGAACTTGACACCGTTTGGAATGGGGAGATTGTGAGAGAGACGCTCTCAGTGCGTTCGGGCTTACTTCGTGCAGTCAGAAGGATTGGTGAGCAAGACCGCGATCGTGTGCATTCTTCAGGTGCTAGGTCATTGACCGGGTGGATGGTTTGGCACTCGCGGGCGTCAGACACGACGGTGAAGTATGCATTGTTCCGCTGCAAAGAGAGTCGGCTCTTTTTGCCGCTGAGCGCGCAATTCGCATTGGCTCATTTTAGAACGATCGATTTGTTCGTTGTCTATTTGTTTTTTAGTTTTACTTTATTATTCCACACACAGGAAGTTTTGTAAGATAGCAATTTAGCATTGCCAATAGCGTCCTTTCGCTTTCGATTTATGTATTTATTTTATGTTATTAACTATTCACTTCACTAAAATCAAGTGATTTTATACGGAGCTCGATGAAAACACGTCTGACTTCGTTGAAGACCGCGGCTAGTTATGATGCCTACATTGATGACATTTTAAGTTACCTAAATATTTAGTGGTTTGACTATGGTGTAGTAAAATCTATTTTCGTTTTGGTAAAATTTGTATTAGCTTTGTCGAGGCAACTCTTTTTATACCCTTCGACCATTGAAAATGGTCAAAAAAGGGTATACTAACTTTGTGCAAAATGTATGTAACAGGCATAAGGAGGCGTGGGAGACCCCATAAAGTATATATATTCTTGCTCAGGATCACTAGCCGAGTCGATTGAGACATGTCCGTCTGTCTGTCCGTCTGTCTGTCTGTCCGTCTGTCTGTCTGTCCGTCTGTCCGTCTGTATGAGACAACAGATCTCAGCTTTTAAAAAAGCTAGAGATACCAAATTTGGCATGAAGATTCCTATAAACCATAGGCAGATCAAGTTTATATCAAATGTTTGATGCCACGCCCACCGCCCCCGCAAATCAGTTATTTGCGATTATTAAGCAAAGTATTAAACCCACAACGTTCTGCTTTGGTATGTATCAAGCTAAATGCAATATAAACATATTCTCCAAATAACATTCCGATCGGACCAATAACACAGAAGTTATTCAAGTCAACGTTTTCAGTAAAAATGTTCGGTACGAGCAGCAGCTTGCGCGCTGCTTTGAGCAGTCGACGCCGACGTCGACGTTTCGTCGTGTCGCTTTATTCTTTACGCGCGTCGCTGTGTGAGTGCGAGCGAGTAATCTATATGTAGTAGAAGTATTTGTACAGAATACTCTGTTTGAAATTTTGACTGTGGTTACACGTTTGTAACGGATTTAGAAAATTGGGAGAAGGGTATCTTACTGTCGGGCGCCCGACTGTAGCCTTATCCACTTGTTTAAATTCAGCTTTTTTTGTCCAATATAGCCTTTTTTCATTGTAAAATTCTGGCATTACTGTGACTCAGAAGCACGTGTAGGTTATAGTGACACACATTTTCTTGTGAATCTAATATACACATTTTGTTGGTCGAGCGAGGTCGGACTCGGGTAGCGGGCAGCGTGATGTATTGTTGTTTTTATACCCTTCGACCATTGAAAATGGTCAAAAAAGGGTATACTAACTTTGTGCAAAATGTATGTAATAGGCATAAGGAGGCGTGACAAACCCCATAAAGTAAATATATTCTTGCTCAGGATCACTAGACGAGTCGATTGAGCCATGTCCGTCTGTCTGTCCGTCTGACCGTCCGTTCGTCTGTCCGTCTGTCTGTTTGAGACAACAGATCTGACCTATTAAAAAAGCTAGAGACACCAAATTTGGTATGAAGGTTCCTATATTTCCATGGCATATGAATTTTATATCAAATGTTTGATGTCACGCCCACCGCCCCGCAAATCAGTAATTTACCATTATCAAGCAAAGTAATGAACCTATAAAGTTATGCTTTGGTATGTATAAAGCTGAATGCAATATGAACATACCCTCTAAATTACAATCCGATTGGACCAATAACTCAAAAATAAATATACTTGCTGGGGTCTGCCACGCCTCCTTATGCCTGTAACATACATTTTGCACAAAGTTGGTATACCCTTTTTTGACCATTTTCAATGGTCGAAGGGTATAACAAGTAGGTAAGGCTACAGTCGGACGCCCGACAGTAAGATACCCTTCTCCCAATTTTTAAATCCGTTACAAGCGTGTAACTATACTCATAATTTCAAACAAAAATTCTGCACAAATTCTTCTACTACATATAGCTTACTCGCTCGCACTCACACAGCGACGCGCGTAAAGAGTAAAGCGACACGACGCAGCGTCGACGTCGGCGTCAACTGCTCAAAGCAGCGCGCAAGCTGCTGCCCGTACGGAACATTTGTACTGAAAACGTTGACTTGAATAACTTCTGTGTTATAGGTCCGATCGGATTGTAATTTGAAGGATATGTTTACATTGCATTCAGCTTTATACATACCGAAGCATAACTTTATAAGTTCAATACTTTGCTTAATAATCGTAAATTACCAATTTGCGGGGGCGGTGGGCGTGGCATCAAACATTTGACATAAACTTCACTTGCCCCGAATACATAGGAACCTTCATACCAAATTTGGTGTCTCCAGCTTTTTTAATAGCTTAGATCTGTTGTCTCAAACAAACAGACGGACAGACGGACAGACGGTCAGACGGACAGACGGACAGACAGACGGACATGTCTCAATCGATTCGGCTAGTGATCCTGAGCAAGAATATATATACTTTATGGGGTCTGCCACGCCTCCTTATGCCTGTTACATACATTTTGCACAAAGTTAGTATACCCTTTTTTGACAATTTTCAATGGTCGAAGGGTATAAAAATAAAATTAAATATATGTCGTAGAATGGGTCATTAATGACCATGCGAGTACAATTCTTTTGTGGCGACAGAATGGGGCTGACTGAATAGGAAAAGAGGGATGGCAATATATTTGAGATATATAGCGCTACACATAATTTTGTGAAGTCAGTCTGAATCTCATCGCAAATACGAACAGAACTTGCCGTGCGTTGAAGAGCTCCGTTAAATATGCATGAATATAACACCTCAGACATCAGAAAAGGGATCAGTTTTGCCCACTAACCATGTCACTGATTTATATTTGTCAGCATTGGAACAGCAAAACAGCAACTTAATGGCGTTAATTTCCAAAATTTAATCCTCACATTACGGGAACAGACGCCTCATATTGATGTAACACCGTCGACTTTATCCTTGCCGACAATGCCCTTGAGGGAAGCACTCTGGTGATAGCGTTAAGCAAGGCAATAGAAGGTAATGCGTCACAGTGGCTTTCTCAAATATGCTTCGCTGACATGACTTGGGAGCAGTTCAAAAAACTTCCAGCGCTTTGTTGGAATTTAGAAATCAGCTGCTATAATGTGAAAACTCAACTAGTTACAAACACTTGCAAGCTCATTTTTTTAAAAGGCGCAACATAGACGATGATGCGCATTCAACGGGCTCGTATTGCAAGAAGTTCAAGGCTGAATCTTAAATAAAGTATAACTAATGTGATAAGGTAGGACACAAATACTCCGTATTTCGAGCTCGTCAGGAGTAGGCAAAGGGAACGAAAATGGACATTTTGCATCCTCTTGATCAAAAGGCCGTTCAAGTGGACACGACAAATCCTACGAGAACCGTGTAAATAACTGTACAGTAGCTGCACCGACGGGATCAATAAACTTATTCGGTGAGTCATTTCCATTTTCCTTTGACTCTGGCGCTGAATGTTCTGTGGTAATGGAGAGCGTGGCGGATAAATTGAAGGGCAAGATATTTAATAATATTGTAAAATTAAATGGCATAAGTCACGATTAAAGTTATATGTAATATAAATGTTAATCAATATTAATTTGAGATTTTGTTGGATGTTGTTATGAATATTTTGAAATATGATGTATTTATTGGCCGGGAAATCCTAAGCCAAGATTTTGGAGTAACTATCGATGCCGTTAAATTGCAAATTATAGAGCCAAAAGAATAGATTTTTTAACTTTGACTAACTATGAGGATGCTTTACATTCCTATACCGATTAACTACTCGGATTGGTTTATAAACGGAATTCCAAATACTCGAGTCTCCACAGGACAGTAAGAAATTAAATTATTTGATCCTCAAAAGATAGTGCTGCAACGTCCTAAAAGGCTTAGAGAGGAGGAGAAAGTACAAGTACGGTGTAATATTGGGGAACTACTAAAGTCAAATATTATTCGTCATAGTTGTTCACCTATTGCAAGTCCTACGATGTTAGTGAAAAATAAAAATGGCACTGATCGTCTCTGTGTAGACTACCGCACGAGAGTTAAGTTCACGATCGATATCCTCTAATTGACCAGCTTACGAACTATGTTCGATTAATTTTGGCCGGAACACGTAATAGTCAAAGAGTTTGAAGCAAGGAAGACGAAAAATCGTCCACCGATTAAACTTCCTTTGCCTTCAGCAAAAACAAAAACAGATTCAAACAATATTTAAACAGTCTTTATTTTTCTTTTCAAATTGTTATGTTAACTGAGACTTGGTTGAAGCCGGAGATCCTAAGCTCCGAAGTTTTTCCAATCAAGAACACAACCTACAGGTGTGATCGACTTGATAGTCGTGGTGGCGAACTTCTTACTGCAGTAGATTCCACTATCGCAATGCGATATTATATTTATTTAATATGACAAACTTTATATATTTTAACAAAACGTGTATTTTTTATTTTCCTCAATGGCTGAATAATCCGTTACAAAATTGGAGATCGTACTCCTTGTACCGTTCCTATCGATAAAACAATCGTATTGGTTAGAGTTGTCGCTACAGGACACCCCCGCTAGATGGGAACCTATAAAAATCTTGCTGGACATTTTACTGAGCGTCCAGTTCTCGTTTTTTGTTCTTTCTGCTGCTGTTGGTCTTCTTGCTCGAATTCCTCTCGATTCCAGGCATCTTCGCCAGTTATTGTAGGCGGCGCCGTTACATTTGATGCGTCCAGAAAGGCGGCTTTGAGTCGGTCGATAGAAACCTTGACGTTACGGTTGCCCATTTGAATTAAAAATAACTTGCTTTGCCTTTCTAACACGGCATACGGGCCGTCATACGGCGGTTCTAACGGAGCCCGCACGCGATCCACGCGCACGAAAACGTGTGAGGCTTTGCTGAGTACTGCCTGCACAAACGATTCCTTGTTTCCGTGAACCGATGCATGAGACGGCCTTAATGATTGCATTTTTTTCCGCAACAGTTTGATAAATTCGGATTCATCCGGATGGCTGCTCCCCTTCGTAACAAGTTCGCCGGGAAGTCGAAGTTGCGAACCAAACAACATTTCGGCCGGGGAAGCTCCTAAGTCTTCCTTCCACGTAGCACGAAGTCCAAGCAGTACTAAAGGCAAAACACCGCACCAATTGCTAGTCTCATGGCATTTTATGTCTGCTTTGAGTGTGCGATGCCAACGCTCTAGCAAACCATTTGCTTGGGGGTGGTCAGCTGTGGTGCGGAAGTGATTGTCGCCCAGTAAGCGCATCAGGCCTGTAAAGATTGCAGATTCAAACTGCCTACCATGATCGCTAGTGATGTGCAGCGGGACGCCAAAGTTAGCTATCCAACCATTAGTTGTTGCGATCGTTTCCGCCGAAATGTCAGGAATGGGAAATGCTGTAGGCCATCTGGCGAACCTGTCGACACAGGTGAGACAATAGCGATTTCCTCGGGAGACCGGCAATGGGCCGATGATGTCTATGTTAATGTGATCAAATCGTTGGTCTATTGGTCCATAGCTGCCGAGCTCAGATTTGTTATAGCGTTGAATTTTGCACTTTGTATACAGCTACGAACAAAGTTACCAACATCCTTTGTCATCGAAGTCCACACAAACCTCTCTGAAACGAGTCTCTGTGTCGCCTTCCGGTCGGGGTAAGAATGGGAGTGAATGCAATGCTTGCGTAACGCAGCCGGAACAAATGGTCGAATTCTACCATCTGGACTGATGTCGCAGTAGAGTGGAAAATTTCCGTTCAGCGGCGTGATACTCTTGAGCTGTAATGATGTGTTGTTTCCCTCTAGGAGTTTTTGAAGTTCCAAGTCGGTCTTCTGCTCCTCGGCAATAGCTTCTAGATCTACCTCGACGACTGCATAGACTCGTGATAGCAAATCGGCAATCTCGTTGTCTTTGCCACAAACATGGCGAATATCTATGGTGAATTGACTGAGAGAACGCGCCTTCCTTTGAGGATGTGTTGGAAGTGTTGGATAGACAAATAAATGGCGAGTAATTCTCGATCATACGTGCCATATCTCGATTGGGCAGGATTTAGTTTTTTTTGAAAAGAATCCCAAGGGTTGAAGCCTTCCTTCAACTAGCTGATGTACTACCGCGCCGACGGCTTTATCTGAGGCGTCCGTGCTGAGTGAGAAGACTGCCTTTGGAGTCGGAAAAGCAAGCAGAGTAGCGTTTGCAAGTTGATCTTTACATTGTTGGAAAGCCTCCAATGAATCCGTTGTCCAATCGACTGAAGTTTTGTCGTTTTTCTTGTTGCCTTAAATAAGCGCCTGCAGCCTGACTTGAACGTGAGCGGCCTTTTTGATAAATGGGCAATAGTAGTTAATCATTCCTAGAAACTTCATTAATTCGCTAGTTGTGCCAGGTTGTGGAAATTCACGAATTGCCGAAACTATGGATTCGGATGGCAGGATTTCCCTTGCATCAATCTTGTGGCCCGAAAACTGCACTTCTGATTCGCTGAATTGGCACTTGCCGATGTTGATGGTTAAATTGTTTTTTTTTGCAAGCGTTCAAAAACTGTTCGCAAATGTCGTCCATGCTCCTCCGTATTGGCTGATGCGATCAGAATATCGTCAATGTATACAAATGCGAAGTCCAAATCGCGCAGAATACTATGCATAAACCTTTGGAATGTTTGCGAAGCGTTTCGAAGCCCAAAAGTCATGTAGCAGAACTCAATTAAACCAAAAGGAGTCGTTATTATACCCTTCAACCATTGAAAATGGTCAAAAAAGGGTATACTAACTTTGTGCATATGTAACAGGCATAAGGAGGCGTGGCAGACCCCATAAAGTATATATATTCTTGCTCAGGATCACTAGCCGAGTCGATTGAGACATGTCCGTCTGCCTGTCCGTCTGTCCGTCCGACCGTCTGTAAGTCTGTATGAGACAACAGATCTCAGCTATGAAAAAAGCTAGAGATACCAAATTTGGCATGAAGGTTCCTTTAAACCATAGGCAGATCAAGTTTATATCAAATGTTTGATGCCACGCCCACCGCCCCCGCAAATCGGTTATTTGCGATTAATAAGCAAAGTATAAAACCCATAACGTTCTGCTTCGGTATGTATAAAGCTAAATGCAATATAAACATATTCTCCAAATTACAATCCGATCGAACCAATAACACTGAAGTTATTTAAGTCAACGTTTTCAGTACAAATGTTCCGTACGGGCAGCAGCCGACGCGCTGCTTTGAGCAGTTGACGCCGACGTCGACACTGCTTCGTGTCGCTTTACTCTTTACGCGCGTCGCTGTGTGAGTGCGAGCGAGTAAGCTATATGAAGTAGAAGTATTTATGCATAATTCTCTGTTTGAAACTATGAGTGTGGTTACACGTTTGTAACGGATGTAGAAAATTGGGAGAAGGGTATTTTACTGTCGGGCGCCCGACTGTAGCCTTACCCACTTGTTATATTGTCTGCTTGTGTGACTTTTTATACAATACTAACTCTCTCTCTGACTGTCTGTGTGCTTGGCATAAAGGTCTTTTAAATTAGTTCTCTAATCAAGTGACAATGCTCTGGAAGTTTCGCTTTTCCCAATTTGTATAAAAAAACAAGTGGGTAAGGCTACAGTCGGGCGCCCGACAGTAAGATACCCTTCTCCCAATTTTAAAATCCATTACAAACGTGTAACCACACTCATAATTTCAAACAGAGAATTCTGCACAAATACTTCTAGTACATATAGCTTACTCGCTCGCACTCACACAGCGACGCGCGTAAAGAGTAAAGCAACACGACGCAACGACGACGTCGGCGTCAACTGCTCAAAGCAGCGCGTCGGCTGCTGCCCGTACCGAACATTTGTACTGAAAACGTTGACTTGAATAACTTCTGTGTTATTGGTCCGATCAAATTGTAATTTGGAGGATATATTCATATTGCATTTAGCTTTATACAAACCGAAGCAGAACGTTATGCGTTTAATACTTTGCTTAATAATCGCAAATAACCGATTTGCGGGGGCGGTGGGCGTGGCATCAAACATTTGAGATAAACTTTATCTGCCTATGATTTATAGGAACCTTCATGCCAAATTTGGTATCTCTAGCTTTTTTAATAGCTGAGATCTGTTGTCTCATACAGACGGACAGACGGACAGACGGACAGACGGACAGACGGACAGACAGACGGACATGTCTCAATCGACTCGGCTAGTGATCCTGAGCAAGAATATATATACTTTATGGGGTCTGCCTCGCCTCCTTATGCCTGTTACATACATTTTGCACAAAGTTAGTATACCCTTTTTTGACCATTTTCAATGGTCGAAGGGTATAAAAACAAGTAGGTAAGGCTACAGTCGGACGCCCGACAGTAAGATACCCTTCTCCCAATTTTTAAAATCCGTTACAAGCGTGTAACTATACTCATAATTTTAAACAAAAATTCTGCACAAATTCTTCTACTACATATAGCTTACTCACTCGCACTCACACAGCGACGCGCGTAAAGAGTAAAGCGACACGACGCAACGTCGACGTCGGCGTCAACTGCTCAAAGCAGCGCGTCGGCTGCTGCCCGTACGGAACATTTGTACTGAAAACGTTGACTTAAATAACTTCAGTGTTATTGGTTCGATCGGATTGTAATTTGGAGAATATGTTCAATTAAATTCAGCTTTATACATACTGAAGCAGAACTTTATAAGTTCAATACATTGCTTAATAAACGTAAATTACCGATTTGCGGGGGCGGTGGGCGTGGCATCAAACATTTGACATGAACTTCACCTGCCCCGAATATATAGGAACCTTCATACCAAATTTTGTGTCTCTAGCTTTTTTAATAGCTGAGATCTGTTGTCTCAAACAATGCCTGTTACATACATGTTGCACAAAGTTAGTATACCCTTTTTTGACCATTTTCAATGGTCGAAGGGTATAATCATGTCTTAAACTGTAGTAATTGATCGTTAGACGATCCATTTAGAGTGAATCAAGTCAAGACACAACCACTTTCTTCTGCTGAAGTTTCTTACAATACCACTCTTGAAGTGACTTTTGATTTTGAGGCATGTATGGATAAACATAAAAAACTGGAAATATTTGATTGTGTCTACTAATATTTCAGTGGCGACCAAAAGTTCTTATACCCTAGCAAAGGGTATATTAATTTAAGCCAGAAGTTTGCAACGCACCTTAGTAGACATCTCCGACCCTATAAAGTATAATGTGCTGTCAAAATTGTATCAAAATCGGACCACTATAACATATAGCTGACATAGGATCAATCGGCTGAAATCAGGGTTTTTGTATGCAAACAGAAACCTACAGCAATCCAAATGTATTTTATATTTAGTATAACTGCAAGGGTATAAAACGTTCGGCAAGCCGAAGGTAGCCTTGCTTTCTTGTTTTACAACACAATTAATTCCGATTTGCGGGGGCGGTGGGCGTGGCATCAAACATTTGATATAAACTTTATCTGCCTATGATTTATAGGAACGTTCATACCAAATTTGGTGTCTCTAGCTTTTTTATACCCTTGCAGAGGGTATATTAATTTTAGCCAGAAGTTTGCAACGCACCTTAGTAGACATCTCCGACCCTATAAAGTATATATATTCTGAATCAGCATCACCAGAGGAGTCGAAAAATGGATGTCCGTCTGTCCGTCCGTCCGTCCGTCCGTCCGTCTGTTGCAACGCAAACTAGTCTCTCAGTTTTTGAGCTATCTTCATGAAACTTGGCACACAAGCTTCATATTGCTGTAGGCTGTAAATAAGTCGGAACGAGCCAGATCGGACCGATATATCGTATAGTTGTCATAGAAGCTATCGGCCGATTTTTGTTGTTTTTCAAGATATTGCAACAAGAATTGGCAAATCTTATTCTTATTACGTTTTTCATGAAACTTGGCACACAAGCTTCTTATTGCTGTAGGCTGTAAATAAGTCGGAACGAGCCAGATCGGACCGATATATCGTATAGCTGTCATAGAAGCTATTGGCCGATTTTTGTTGTTTTTCAAGATATTGCATCAAGATTTGGCAAATCTTATTCTTATTCTTAATGTGCTGTCAAAATTGTATCAAAATCGGACCACTATAACATATAGCTGCCATAGGAACAATCGGCTGAAATCAGGGTTTTTGTATGCAAACCTGTTTTGTTTTTGGAAATACCGCACATTATCAATACCTTTTAATGTTATACAGTAACCCGCCCTTTGTTTTTCCATTTAAATATCTCAGACGTTTATATTCTATAGCTGTTATAGGAACAATCAGTCAGTCCAGTCCGTCTGTCTGTTGCAACGCAAATTA
Organism: Zaprionus kolodkinae; assembly: GCA_018901885.1. NCBI lineage: Eukaryota > Metazoa > Arthropoda > Insecta > Diptera > Drosophilidae > Zaprionus > Zaprionus kolodkinae. The sequence continues at coordinate 779,236 of JAEIFM010000212.1, read as the reverse complement.
GTCCCCCAGTTATTGAGCTATCATCATGAAACTTTGATCACAAGCTTTTTATTTCTGCCCTCTTTAAATAAGTCGGAACGGGCCAGATCGGACTGATATATCGTATAGCTGTTATGGAGCCTATCGGCCGATTTTCGTTATATTTCAAGATATAGCTATCAGGCTTACCACATCCAAATCGAACTTTTATAACTTATAACGATCAACGATCGGCCTAATGATGGTTCTTGTTGCAATTTTATGGAAATCTGAGTACTATAACATGTAGCTGTTAAACAAAAAATCATATAGCTGTTATTCAAATGCATTTTTGTAAGAGAACTTTCCAAATTTAGATTTTATGACCAACAGATCCTTTACAACACAAAGACATTCGACCAAATGCTGTTTCTAAGAATTGTATAGTGATATATGCAAAATTTATCGGAAAACATAACATTCTTATATGAAACAGTTACAGTTGATAATGTAAGAAATATATACCAGTCCATAACATTTAAATACTTGCATACAATAGTCATAGTTGTTTATAGGAATCCAGCTTTTCCTATTACAAGGTTTCGAAATGAAATCAGAAATGATGTTGAAAGGCTAACGTCAGCTGAAAATAATACAAAATTGGTAATATTAGGAGATTTTAACATTTGCCGATCAACAACCACTGATCAGCTCGAGTCTACTTTAAATAATAACAACAAAATGTGCCAACAACAAAACATTTAACTCAAATTGATTGGATATTTTGTGATAACACAGTAAGCGGTGCTGCCGCAATCACTTATCTAACTCCATAAAGTCACCATGACGGCGTGTTCCTTAGCTATAATCACTAATTAAATAATTTATTTTTCAATATTTAGTTAATTAATCTATTTTATTATTGAAAATAAAGAATATATGTGCAATGTTGTTTAAGGTATTGTAAATATTCCTCCTCGAGGATTGCGACCTTGCCGTGGTGAGGAGGCTGAGTATTCGAAATTATAAGAGGTTGATAAAATCGATGTACTGTTATAATTCTTCAATAAATACCACAAAAACCAGTAGCAATCCATAGATATTTTATATTTTGTATAACTGCAAGGGTATGAAACCTACGGCAAGCCGAAGGTAGCCTTGCTTTCTTGTTAATAGCTGAGATCTGTTGTCTCATACAGACGGACAGACGGACAGACAGACGGACAGACAGACGGACAGACAGACGGACATGTCTCAATCGACTCGTCTAGTGATCCTGAGCAAGAATATATATACTTTATGGGGTCTGCCACGGCTCCTTATGCCTGTTACATACATTTTGCACAAAGTTAGTTACCCTTTTTTGACAATTTTCAATGGTCGAAGGGTATAAAAATGCTTCTGCAGATACCGGCCAAACCATAGCCGATTTATTTGCAAAGTTTTTTCAAATCACTTATTCACCTCCTACATACAATACTCACTTTCATCCATATAACATTCGACAACACTTGTTAAGGATCTTTATTTAGTTAAACCAGTTTTCTCAACAGGAGCTGACGGTGTTTCCGCTTGCATACTTCAGTTCTGACATCCTTTCTGGTAAAAGAATTCCAGGACAAGAAAGCAAGGCTACCTTCGGCTTGCCGAAGGTTTAATACCCTTGCAGTTATACAAAATAGTTATAAAAGTTAGATTTTGATGAAACTTTATTACACTTAGATATTGAAATATAACGAAAATCGGCCGATAGGCTCCTTGACAGCTATACGATATATCGGACCGATCTGGCCCGTTCCGATTTATTTAAAGAGGGCAGAAATAAGAAGCTTGTGATCAAAGTTTCATGAAGATAGCTCAATAACTGGGTGACTAATTTGCGTTGCAACAGACAGACGGACTGACTGATTGTTCCTATAACAGCTATAGAATATAAACGTCTGAGATATTTAAATGGAAAAACTAAGGGCGGGTTACTGTATAACATTAAAAAGTATTGATATCGTGCGGTATTTCCAAAAACAAAACAGGTTTGCATACACAAACCCTGATTTCAGCCGATTGTTCCTATGGCAGCTATATGTTATAGTGGTCCGATTTTGATACAATTTTGACAGCACATTAAGAACGTAATAAGAATAAGATTTACCAAATCTTGTTGCAATATCTTGAAAAACAACAAAAATCGGCCGATAGCTTCTATGACAGCTATACGATATATCGGTCCGATCTGGCTCGTTCCGACTTATTTACAGCCTACAGCAATAAGAAGCTTGTGTGCCAAGTTTCATGAAGATAGCTCAAAAACTGAGAGACTAGTTTGCGTTGCAACAGACAGACGGACTGACTGATTGTTCCTATAACAGCTATAGAATATAAACGTCTGAGATATTTAAAAGGAAAAACTAAGGGCAGGTTACTGCATAACATTAAAAAGTATTGATATCGTGCGGTATTTCCAAAAACAAAACAGGTTTGCATACACAAACCCTGATTTCAGCCGATTGTTCCTATGGCAGCTATATGTTATCGTAGTCCGATTTTGATCTTGTTGCAATATCTTGAAAAACAACAAAAATCGGCCCTCTGCAAGGGTATAAAAATCTTCGAAATGATGATATTTAAAAGTAAAGCTTTTTTTCACCAGAAATACTTAGCTGGATTGTAACTATCTGACAGAACTTAAAGACTCCTCTTGCCACATCTTGTTTTCCACAGAGGAGTCATCTCGGTACTCTACTTTCTACGTTTTTCATCAATGACCTTCTCTTGGTAATACGTAACTCTCGTACTCTCATGTATGAGGATGATGTGAAGACGACCACTGTTACTCACACTTGCAACCCGACCTTAATAGTTGTCACTCGTGGTATTTTGTATACCCTTCGACCATTGAAAATGGTCAAAGAGGGTACACATAAAAAGAGAAGAATCAAGCTTATTTCGAGTCGGGGCTTATACTAAAAGTATGTTGCGAATGATAAAGATTGAATTAAGCTGACTGCAAGTCGGTGTAGTGTACATCCCTGGTCTTGTGTTAATATATCGATATTTGTGTTGGTTAAGTCTCTAGTGACTAGCTTAGCCCTCTATCGACCAACTACCGAACAATTAATATCGGTTAAAGAAAAAGTTGAGCTTGACCATATCTAAGCCCTTGGTTCATTTCTTTTTCTCGTCTGACGCCAAGCCATCGTGACCTGCCTCTACACACTTCCAAGTGGGAAATTTTATATTCTTAATTTTTTGAGGCCATCATACACGGCAATTAAACAAGTATTGCTGGTTTTAGTACAAAACACTTTTTTTGGGTAGCCCTACGGAGCACCCTAGCGGCACACATACACATAACCTCCTTGCTAAGCGGCATTGATTAATAATCGTTGTCCCCCTTGGCGGAATTAAAATTGGTTTATTTCTGCAAGTACACACAAGCGTACATTGTTGGCCGGCTGAAATGCCACTCATCTTTAATTCACCATCTTCAACGACATCGACACATTTGGGGCGTGGAATAGTGATAGTGAATAGTGACAATTAAGTTTTTAAAAATATAAACACACGACACACACACATCAAATCATGTAAAAATCAGTCACGCACCCACACATTTGCAACACATACATGATAATACACATCGTGATCTCAGTTTAAAACATTATAAAATCAGTGTAAATTCACAACACACACACACCTCACACTCACGCTAAACCAAAAAAAATAAAAATTTTTAGAAAAAAGGAAAATTTAATTTTAATATAAATACTTAAAACAAAACAAAAGGAAACTGTTAAAAATTCGAAATTTAAAGTAATAGAGTGCTTAAAAATTTAAAATTAATTTTAATATGAGTACTAAAAGGAATTTGGTTTTTAATTTCTAAGCATTCACATGTAATGTGGATACTTAAAAGATCCTAAGATTAATTTTGAAAATCGGTTGAATAAGTTGTTTTTCTTCTTCATTGTTATAAATTTGCTCAAACACCTTCGTAGTCATTTCGATCAAGGCAGTGTGCTTAACTGATCATGCAAAAAGAAATAAAAAAAATAGAAAAAGAATATATATAAGCTCCTTCACAGTGAATTATTAATTATGTGTGTGCCATAAATATTATTATTTTGTAAAAAGCAGCAACAAACACCGTACATCAACTTGGTACCAAGGATCTTGTCGGGGTAAGTGAAAGAAAATTTTATTGCACACGATATGATTTGCTAAATTAATTAATCAATTTACTGGCTCAAACTTTAATGACTTTTAATGATTAAAAAAGAATAAAAGAAAAAAACAAGAAAGCAAGGCTACCTTCGGCTTGCCGAAGGTTTCATACCCTTGCAGTTATACAAAATATAAAATATATTTGGATTGCTGCTGGTTTCTGTGGTATTTATTGAACAATTATAACAGTACATTGATTATATCATCATCTTATAATTTCGAATACTCAGCCTCCTCACCACGACAAGGTCGCAATCCTCGAGGAGGAATATTTACAATACCTTAAACAACATTGCACATATATTCTTTATTTTCAATAATAAAATAAATAAATTAACTAAATATTTAAAAATAAATTATTTTTTAATTAGTGATTATAGCTAAGGAACACGCCGTCATGGTGACTATATGGAGTTTGATAAGTGATTGCGGCAGCACCGCTTACTGTGTTATCACAAAATATCCAATCAATTTGAGTTAAATGTTTTGTTGTTGGCACATTTAACAATGGACATAACCCCTTATTATTTAAAGTAGACTCGAGCTGATCAGTGGTTGTTGATCGGCAAATGTTAAAATCTCCTAATATTACCAATTTTGTATTATTTTCAGCTGACGTTAGCCTTTCAACATCATTTCTGATTTCATTTCGAAACCTTGTAATAGGAAAAGCTGGATTCCTATAAACAACTAGGACTATTGTATGCAAGTATTTAAATGTTATGGACTGGTATATATTTCTTACATTATCAACTGTAACTGTTTCATATAAGAATGTTATGTTTTCCGATATATTTTGTTTTGCATATATCAGTATACCATTCTTAGAAACAGCATTTGGTCGAATGTCTTTGTGTTGTAAAGGATCTGTTTGAATAACAGCTATATGATTTTTTGTTTAACAGCTACATGTAATAGTACTCAGATTTCCATAAAATTGCAACATGAACCTTCATTAGGCCGATCGTTGATCGTTATAAGTTATAAAAGTTCGATTTGGATGTGGTAAGCCTGATAGCTATATCTTGAAATATAACGAAAATCGGCCGATAGGCTCCATGACAGCTATACGATATATCAGTCCGATCTGGCCCTTTCCGACATATTTACAGAGGGCAGAAATAAGAAGCTTGTGATCAAAGTTTCATGAAGATAGCTCAATAACTGGGGGACTAATTTGCGTTGCAACAGACAGACGGACTGACTGATTCTTCCTATAACAGCTATAGAATATAAACGTCTGAGATATTTAAATGGAAAAACTAAGGGCGGGATACTGTGTAACATTAATAAGTATCGATAAAGTGCGGAATTTCCAAAAATAAAACAGGTTTGCATACAAAAACCCTGATTTCAGCCGATTGTTCCTATGGCAGCTATCTGTTATAGTGGTCCGATTTTGATACAATTTTGACAGCACATTAAGAACGTAATAAGAATAAGATTTGCCAAATCTTGTTGCAATATCTTGAAAAACAACAAAAATCGGCCGATAGCTTCTATGACAGCTATACGATATATCGGTCCGATCTGGCTCGTTCCGACTTATTTACAGCCTACAGCAATAAGAAGCTTGTGTGCCAAGTTTCATGAAGATAGCTCAAAAACTGAGAGACTAGTTTGCGTTGCAACAGACGGACGGACGGACGGACGGACGGACGGACGGACGGACGGACGGACGGACGGACGGACGGACGGACGGACGGACGGACGGACGGACGGACGGACGGACGGACGGACAGACGGACATCCATTTTCCGACTCCTCTGGTGATGCTGATTCAGAATATATATACTTTATAGGGTCGGAGATGTCTCCTAAGGTGCGTTGCAAACTTCTGGCTAAAATTAATATACCCTCTGCAAGGGTATAAAAAGAGAATGCTTAAATCATAAAACTAAAAGAAAAGAAAAAAACCAATGAAGAGAAAATGCCATATTATAAATTTATTATCCTATTTTTGAAACTTTTTTAAAAAAATGAGAAAAAGAAATTTTGAAAATTAAAGAAATCTGAATTGAATTTAAAAGAAAGAAAAATAATTTGTTGCAACACTATTGCACTACCCCCGCGTAGCATCATGCTACAACAATCAAATAAATGAATTATTTTATAATGTTTAACTAAATTCAAAAATATGTTTCTTTGGATGAAAATGGGCTGAGCTTGCATATCAGCCGATTTGTTTAGGGATTTCCTATAAATTTCGCCGAAAGAAAATCATGGTAGGGCGGGTAAAGAAGGCGGGCTGCACCAACACCTATAGCAGCCTCGTCATCACTTGAATGACATCAGTAAATTTATGACTTGTATCATCGATCTGAAAAAGGCAACGGGACTAAATTTTTTTTGTAAAGCTACCAATTGTTCTATATATATATATATATATATATATATATTAACACCTTTTCTAGTCATCGAACCACACCAACCGAATGATAACTAGCCGCATCCAGGGTCCCCTCTGACTAGAGAAATAGACACTAGCAGTTGCATAGCAGATGTATGTTTGAAGATTGTACATACGAATATAATATACGTATGTATAACACTCATGTAAACATACTGACTGTTTATTTTTATTTAAACATTAAATACAACCATTATTTAAATTTACAACTCTAAATTAAATTTATGCAACTTGTTTAGCAACAGCAAACAGCATTATTTTAGAAACATTTTTATTACAAAACAAGTGGGTAAGGCTACAGTCGGGCGCCCGACAGTAAGATACCCTTCTCCCAATTTTCCAAATCCGTTACAAACGTGTAACCACACTCATAATTTCAAACAAAGAATTCTGCACAAATACTTCTAGTACATATAGCTTACTAGCTCGCACTCACACAGCGACGCGCGTAAATAGTAAAGCGACACGACGCAACGTTGACGTCCGCGTCGACTGCACAAAGCAGCGCGCAAGCTGCTGCCCGTACCGAACATTTGTACTGAAAACGTTGACTTTAATAACTTCTTTGTTATTGGCCCGATCGGATTGTAATTTGGAGAATATGTTCATATTGCATTTAGCTTTATACATACCAAACGTTATGGGGGGGCGGTGGGCGTGGCATCAAACATTTGACATAAACTTGATCTGCCTATGATTTATAGGAACCTTCATGCCAAATTTGGTGTTTCTAGCTTTTTTAATAGCTGAGATCTGTTGTCTCATACAGACGGACAGACGGACAGACAGACGGACATGTCTCAATCGACTCGGCTAGTGATCCTGAGCAAGAATATATATACTTTATGGGGTCTGCCACGCCTCCTTATGCCTGTTACATACATTTTGCACAAAGTTTTTGACCACCTTTTTTGACCATTTTCAATGGTTATACGCGGGTATAATTATTTTTCATGTAAACAAGAAAGCAAGGCTACCTTCGGCTTGCCGAAGGTTTCATACCCTTGCAGTTATACAAAATATAAAATATCTTTGGATTGCCGCTGGTTTCTGTGGTATTTATTGAAGAATTATAACAGTACATCGATTATATCAACCTCTTATAATTTCGAATACTCAGCCTCCTCACCACGGCAAGGTCGCAATCCTCGAGGAGGAATATTTACAATACCTTAAACAACATTGCACATATATTCTTTATTTTCAATAATAAAATAAATTAATTAACTAAATATTTAAAAATAAATTATTTAATTAGTGATTATAGCTAAGGAACACGCCGTCATGGTGACTTTATGGAGTTAGATAAGTGATTGCGGCAGTACCGCTTACTGTGTTATCACAAAATATCCAATCAATTTGAGTTAAATGTTTTGTTGTTGGCACATTTTGTTGTTATTATTTAAAGTAGACTCGAGCTGATCAGTGGTTGTTGATCGGCAAATGTTAAAATCTCCTAATATTACCAATTTTGTATTATTTTCAGCTGACGTTAGCCTTTCAACATCATTTCTGATTTCATTTCGAAACCTTGTAATAGGAAAAGCTGGAATCCTATAAACAACTATGACTATTGTATGCAAGTATTTAAATGTTATGGACTGGTGTATATTTCTTACATTATCAACTGTAACTGTTTCATATAAGAATGTTATGTTTTCCGATATATTTTGTTTTGCATATATCAGTATACCATTCTTAGAAACAGCATTTTGTCGAATGTCTTTGTGTTGTAAAGGATCTGTTGGTCATAAAATCTAAATTTGGAAAGTTCTCATTCAAAAATGCGTTTGAATAACAGCTATATGATTTTTTGTTTAACAGCTACATGTAATAGTACTCAGATTTCCATAAAATTGCAACAAGAACCTTCATTAGGCCGATCGTTGATCGTTATAAGTTATAAAAGATGTGGTAAGCCTGATAGCTATATCTTGAAGTATAACGAAAATCGGCCGATAGGCTCCATAACAGCTATACGATATATCAGTCCGATCTGGCCCGTTCCGACTTATTTAAAGAGGGCAGAAATAAAAAGCTTGTGAGCAAAGTTTCATGATGATAGCTCAATAACTGGGGGAAAAATTTGCGTTGCAACAGACAGACGGACTGACTGATTGTTCCTATAACAGCTATAGAATATAAACGTCTGAGATATTTAAATGGAAAAACAAAAGGCGGGTTACTGTATAACATTAAAAGGTATTGATAATGTGCGGTATTTCCAAAAACAAAACAGGTTTGCATACAAAAACCCTGATTTCAGCCGATTGTTCCTATGGCAGCTATATGTTATAGTGGTCCGATTTTGATACAATTTTGACAGCACATTAAGAACGTAATAAGAATAAGATTTGCCAAATCTTGTTGCAATATCTTGAAAAACAACAAAAATCGGCCGATAGCTTCTATGACAGCTATACGATATATCGGTCCGATCTGGCTCGTTCCGACTTATTTACAGCCTACAGCAATAAGAAGCTTGTGTGCCAAGTTTCATGAAGATAGCTCAAAAACTGAGAGACAAGTTTGCGTTGCAACAGACGGACGGACGGACGGACGGACGGACGGACGGACAGACGGACATCCATTTTTCGACTCCTCTGGTGATGCTGATTCAGAATATATATACTTTATAGGGTCGGAGATGTCTCCTAAGGTGCGTTGCAAACTTCTGGCTAAAATTAATATACCCTCTGCAAGGGTATAAAAATAGCGCTCCCACCAACGTGGGGCCGTTATGCGTGTAAAAACATAACATCTTTAATTGCGCATTCAATAATATTTTATTACAAAATAGCGCCTCAACAAAAGGTTTTGAAACGTCGATCTTCGCAATAATTCCATCAGTGGCGAAACGGCTTAATCTAAGCCTAAAAATACTCTGAGTGACAGCGATATACGCAAGCTTCGTTCTGCGACTTTCACACGAGTTGTGAGGGTCTCTGATTGGAATATGGCTGTAGACGAAATGAGTTTTCAGTCATCCATCAGAAGTTTTTCAATTCGTGAGTGAATTTTACGAATCATAAAGCATGTTCAATTCTATTGTGTGATAAACTTGGATCTCTCTACAAAAAGACTCAAAGGAAGAGTCATAAGAAATATAACCATATTCAAAGATCCGCGTATGTCTCATAAGTAATAACACCTAGGAACTATATTGTTGTTGCTATATTAATCCCTTTTAGCCGAGATTGGAGAATCCATAGCAGGCAGCCGATGTCTCAATTTAAGGAAGCTGAGGGGAAAATGAGTTTTGGAAAAAAAAAATATAGCCAGCACTAATCTCTCATGCGAACGAGAAAAGCTTGAATCGGTGAAGAAAACACATAAGGTATGGGATTTATGGAAATAACTGAGAGGAATTGTATTGCCTTTGGCAAGCCCGAAGAATAACCCTTAGCAGCTTTTATAAGATTCGTATGCTCCTATGAGTGCACATATTAACGTAATTTCTTGAAATATCAACACCTACTGGCAACTCCATAGTACCAGCGTGATTTCTATGCGTGAAAGTCGCATATGACCTAAAAGGAAAAGGAGATATGCTAATTAAGAGGTTCAATTTTATAGATATCCTGATAGTTCGTGGGTTCAGGTTTGGATGGAGAATGAATCATTGCGATATTTTTCTTCTGCCATTCAGAGCCTTGAATAACTTAGCGAACGTCAGTCTTGACATCTACTGCAAAAAGAGTTATGATTGCGAACTTAGAGATGCACAATGGGAAATTGGAATATGTGAGTGTTGAGATACGGCACTAAATCCTTTCGTGGAGTCTTCTTATTAACACGTATACATAATTCAAAACCAATCACTTATACAAAAAAAAACAAGTCGAAAAGGCGACAGTCGAGCGCGCCCGACTGTGGTATACCCGCTACAACTATGCGAAAAAAACACGTCTCACAGTCTCAAATTTGTTTTCACTATGAAAGTTGCACGCGGTTCTAATTGGATATTGTCAATTTTCTTTCAGTGTCTTTCAGTTAGAACTTATCGGAGGGCTTTTAATGATTAATGTGTAAAAGAGACGCCTATATGTATAATGCTTCACATATTTATTAAGAAATTCAATACATGCAACCAGATTTGTCCTTTTTGTTGTACATTGATGCAAAATATCACTTAAGATTTTAACTGGCCTTAAATAAGATAAAACTTGGTTAACATTAATTTTAAAAGAAGATAAAAATATAACAGGAAAAAAACAAATTTAAAAATTTTGGCTCAAAACACCACCCTCGTGAGGACTTGAACCTTGAACCTCCAAGAAACTTAGACTACGCAGCATTTATAACCGCTCTGTTCTTAGCTCATGTTTAATTAGTTCGGCAAAGTTGCATTATGAGACCATTCAGCTTGTCGTACAGGACAAAAACAAATCATTATTGTATCTCGTGTGTGTGTGTGTGTTATGTGTGTAAAACAACTCACTCCACTTAAAATTCTGTTATATCAAATAAATGCGTTTAAAATACTAAACTTAATATATTTTAAATGCTTAAAAAAAAGCTATCATCCAAAAATATCATCCACTTTTTTCATCGGGGTTGGGTAGGATTAGAACTCGTGCCATTAGAGAATGGTACTGGCGATCAGGGTGATCACTTGGAAAGAATTTTGCTTGTCCTTGAAAATCCAATATCAGGATTTCAAAGATGATGACATCCTCATGGAAGAAATCCGTGCGCGTAAACAGCGAGAAGGAGAATACTTTGAACTGTATTACGAATCAATTACGAAAATTGCTTCTCGTCTAGCAGAACCGTTTGATGAATATCGATTAACAGAGCAATTACTGCGTAACTCATTGCCAGATGTTTGGCAAGCTTTGCTTTTTGTGCCCGTATCTTCAGTCGCTCATCTCAGACAGTTGATTTATAAACGAGAAAACCTTTTAGGAGACGTTGAATTTCGTCGATTTGCTAAAAACGCATTTGGTCCTAAAGTTCTTAGAAGAGCTGTAGCGGCATTAGAAGCCGCAGAAGAGTTGTCTCAATCCGATTCAGAAGAGAATGCTTCTGTGGAAGCAGTACAGTTGGCAAGAAAACTTTTGACTTGTTGGAATTGCAACACACCAGGTCACACATGGGATATGTGTTTAGTAGAGCGCTGCATATTTTGTTATGGGTGCGGAGCCAAGGACCTTTATACCTTTAAGTGTCCGACCTGCATTAAAAGGGCGGAAAATTCGAAAGTGGGTCCCGTTGTCGACAGCCGACGAAGGGCCCGTTAATAAAGCCCGCAGTCATAGGGAAATCTGTCGGGGCAGATTGTCCCCAGCGTTTGTCTGCTCCTTCAGAAAAGACACTCGCGCAAAACTCTCCAGACTTACAACCTCTGAGTCCGTTTCGTCTTTACCATGAGCGGCTAGCTCATTATGAGCGGGTTCGTTCCCGGATTTTCGGAGATATATCCTCTACTTGTCGCAAAGTCAAACACAGCACGTTGCGTATGCGTAACTTCTGATCTATAGTCAAAAAGTCACGACAACGGCTGATTGCAGCCATAGTCAACGACCAGGCTGATGGTCGCCTGTATGCTGCTGTTTCATTCTTAGACCTGACGAAAATAGGACTTCTTGACACTGCACATTGGGCTAAATTCCAAAAAAAATTGGCATAAAGTCTTATATTAAAGATTAATCTAATATTAAAGATATCGAGCTGAAATTTGGTATATATGATAAATATACCACTTAAAATATGTAAGTGGTAAGTAATCGCGCGATTTTTTTTTTTTCAAAAATTTTTCGCCTGCGACGGGCTTTCACGACGCACCCAGCAACACTACCGCAAATAAACATTGTGGCGGGCTTTTCTCGGGCACCCAGCAACACTACCATATTCCACTAATTCACAAATGGCATACCAAAAATACAATGATAACGGTTAAAAAAATTTAGGGAAGTCTTTGCTGGTGGTTATTATAATATATAACCCAAAAAAAGCTTTTTTTTTATTTATTGTTTTCATGGCTTTCATATTCAACACTAAAATGATTAGTTGCTGCACACTGAAATTGTCGCGGAACACACACACACACAATTCCACGTAAAATGCGTAGTTTTGTTGACATATCGGGGTATCGAACAGTGTAGAAAAGCAGTAAAAGTGCAATTTTCTTTTGCTTATATCTTATAAAATACGTAAAATTTCCGTCCTCCGCCATCGGATTCGGGTTCAGGAGGCTCAAATACCCCTATTTGCATCAACAAAAAAAAAAAGTCGCGTTTTCGGAAAAGCCCCTCTTCTAGACATTTACCCCATATTTATACCCTTGCAGAGGGTATATTAATTTTAGCCAGAAGTTTGCAACGCACCTTAGGAGACATCTCCGACCCTATAAAGTATATATATTCTGAATCAGCATCACCAGAGGAGTCGAAAAATGGATGTCCGTCTGTCCGTCCGTCCGTCCGTCCGTCCGTCCGTCCGTCTGTTGCAACGCAAACTTGTCTCTCAGTTTTTGAGCTATCTTCATGAAACTTGGCACACAAGCTTCTTATTGCTGTAGGCTGTAAATAAGTCGGAACGAGCCAGATCGGACCGATATATCGTATAGCTGTCATAGAAGCTATCGGCCGATTTTTGTTGTTTTTCAAGATATTGCAACAAGATTTGGCAAATCTTATTCTTATTACGTTCTTAATGTGCTGTCAAAATTGTATCAAAATCGGACCACTATAACATATAGCTGCCATAGGAACAATCGGCTGAAATCAGGGTTTTTGTATGCAAACCTGTTTTGTTTTTGGAAATACCGCACATTATCAATACCTTTTAATGTTATACAGTAACCCGCCTTTTGTTTTTCCATTTAAATATCTCAGACGTTTATATTCTATAGCTGTTATAGGAACAATCAGTCAGTCCGTCTGTCTGTTGCAACGCAAATTTTTCCCCCAGTTATTGAGCTATCATCATGAAACTTTGCTCACAAGCTTTTTATTTCTGCCCTCTTTAAATAAGTCGGAACGGGCCAGATCGGACTGATATATCGTATAGCTGTTATGGAGCCTATCGGCCGATTTTCGTTATACTTCAAGATATAGCTATCAGGCTTACCACATCTTTTATAACTTATAACGATCAACGATCGGCCTAATGAAGGTTCTTGTTGCAATTTTATGGAAATCTGAGTACTATTACATGTAGCTGTTAAACAAAAATCATATAGCTGTTATTCAAACGCATTTTTGAATGAGAACTTTCCAAATTTAGATTTTATGACCAACAGATCCTTTACAACACAAAGACATTCGACAAAATGCTGTTTCTAAGAATGGTATACTGATATATGCAAAACAAAATATATCGGAAAACATAACATTCTTATATGAAACAGTTACAGTTGATAATGTAAGAAATATACACCAGTCCATAACATTTAAATACTTGCATACAATAGTCATAGTTGTTTATAGGATTCCAGCTTTTCCTATTACAAGGTTTCGAAATGAAATCAGAAATGATGTTGAAAGGCTAACGTCAGCTGAAAATAATACAAAATTGGTAATATTAGGAGATTTTAACATTTGCCGATCAACAACCACTGATCAGCTCGAGTCTACTTTAAATAATAACAACAAAATGTGCCAACAACAAAACATTTAACTCAAATTGATTGGATATTTTGTGATAACACAGTAAGCGGTGCTGCCGCAATCACTTATCTAACTCCATAAAGTCACCATGACGGCGTGTTCCTTAGCTATAATCACTAATTAAATAATTTATTTTTAAATATTTAGTTAATTAATTTATTTTATTATTGAAAATAAAGAATATATGTGCAATGTTGTTTAAGGTATTGTAAATATTCCTCCTCGAGGATTGCGACCTTGCCGTGGTGAGGAGGCTGAGTATTCGAAATTATAAGAGGTTGATATAATCGATGTACTGTTATAATTCTTCAATAAATACCACAGAAACCAGCGGCAATCCAAAGATATTTTATATTTTGTATAACTGCAAGGGTATGAAACCTTCGGCAAGCCGAAGGTAGCCTTGCTTTCTTGTTTAATATGTTTTTTTGTTAAAGTTTGTAAAATTGCCAATCCCACAAAGTTTGCAAAACTTTCCCGCCAAATTTTATCACAGAAGTCAGCTGACTAATCACCTGACTTTGAAAGTCGATTAAAATGACAGGGCTGCATTTTTAGCAAAAATATTTATTGATTCTTTTTATAAAAATAATCTATTTTAAATATATTTAGTTAAAATTAAGATTTGAGACGACAAATGTTTCGACTTTATGCCACTTTTTTTGGAATTTAGCCCAATGTGCACTGGTTGGAGCTGATTTGGCTGGGAAGAGTTGGACAGACTGTCCACACTTCAAACCAATTGTTTCGCATGTTAAAACCGCAGACGGGAAAAGCCACTCAGTTACAGGCGTTCTCTGCGTTGATGTTAACTAAAACGGCATTTGTAAAAAGATAGATTTTTATGTCATTCCATCCATTAGTAAACGTGTTATTTTAGGCATAAACTTCTGGAGAATTTTCAATCTGCTCCCGGAGTTATTTCTGCCATTGGTCCTCCGAGCTTATTAAGCGAGGTTTATAAGGAAGAGGAGAAGCAATACCCTTTGACTGAATCTCAAAAAGCTCGTATTGCTGCAGTCATTAATTTGTTTCCAAATTATGCTGAGCAAGGGCTGGGAAAAACGTCACTTTTGAGTCATAACATTGATGTCGGCACTTCAAAGCCCATCAAACAGCGTTTTTATCCAGTTTCACCTGGAGTAGAGAAGCTCATGTATCAAGAGATCGATAGAATGCTGGCAGATGGTGTCATTGAACCGTCACAGAGCCCATGGAGCTCACCAATGCGATTAGTCATAAAACCTGGAAAGGTGCGACTGTGTCTTGACTGCACCCGAAAAGACGCATATCCTTTGCCAAACATAGACGGCATATTTTCGAGGTTACCTAAGGCTAACATTATCACCAAGTTAGACCTTAAGGATGCTTTTCGGCAGATACCTCTCACAGAGGAAGCCAAAGCTATCACGGCATTTACCGTCCCTGGTAGGCCGTTGTACCAATTTACCGTTAAGCTCAACTCTGCGCAACGCAACTACAGTGCCACTGAACGTGAATGCTTGGCTGCGGTGCTGGTCATCGAAAAATTTCGTTGTTATCTCGAGCTGCAGGAGTTTGAGATAATTACAGACCATGCGAGTCTCCTCTGGCTGATGCGTCAACCAAACTTCAAGGGTAGATTAGCCAGGTGGGCCATGCGCATGCAAGGTTACAAATTCAGTCTTAGTCATCGTAGAGGGAAGGATAACGTAGTACCTGATGCACTATCCCGAATATACCAAATTGAGGTAGAAGCATAAGAAGTGCTCAGGCCAGTTATCGACTTAGATTCTCCCCATTTTGAGCATTCGGAGTATCGTCAATTACGCGAAGAGGCTTTAAGCCCTAATGGCAATTATCCTGACTTGAAAGTCAAGTACCAATAATTGTACATACGTACACAACACACCGACGGCATAGCGCTTGGTGAGCAGCTTGCATGGAAACTTTGGGTTCCGCAAGCGTTAACCGAGTCTGTGATCAATAGTTTGCATAACACGGTGACCAGTGCTCATGGCGGCATGGCTAAAACTCTGAAGCTCATTAGGCGTAGTTTCTTCTAGCCCGGAATGGTCACTTAGGTGAGGGATTACGTACGCAATTGCGACGTGTGCAAGGCCATAAAAACTCCCAACGTCACTTTGAGACCTCCGATGGGTAAAGCTGCCACGACGGATAGGCCTTTCGAGCGCTTATACATCGACATCCTCGGCCCGTATCCGCGCAGTAAAAATGGAAACATAGGCCTTCTTATGGTCTTGAACCATTTTTCAAAGGTCCATTGGCTGTGTACTCTTATTTATTTTATTTATTTATTTTTTATTTAACGTCAACTAAGGCAGTCGACTTGAAATTAGAAATAATTGTTAAGCTTAAATTAAAATTAGTTATAATTAAAATTAAAAAAAGAAAATAATTAAAGTTTAAAATTTTGATTATGAATTGAATTTTTTTTTAAAACAGTATAAATTAATTAAAAATATATTTATATTTTAAAATTTAGAATTTAGGATTTAGGATTTAGGCTGGGAAATATAAAAAAAACGATCCAGCATTTGCTGCAAGGGATTGGGGAAAACCCAGTAAAACACAATCAGATCGGTAGATTAGTATTAGTTGTTAGGATGTATAGTTAATTGTTGTTAGGTGAAAAGGTTAGGTAATTTAATATAGATAATTTGATAGATGAGAGGGAGGATTCCGTGTTGATTATTCTAAAAAGCTTATTGTAATCGGCACAGAGAACTCTAAAAGAATCATGCAAGCTATAGTTATTAGTACAAAAGCTCAAAGAAAGTGGTACAAAATTTCGTGTAACCCTAGAAGGAACACAAAAGTTTAGTTGGTTAAGCAGGAAAGGAGAGTCGATGTCGTATTTTATTAGTTTTATTATGACCATAACACCTAGCATAATACGACGGTTAGTTAAGGAGGATAGGCTAATTAGCAGGGGTCTGCTTGAGTAAGGTGGTAAATCTACGCTAGAAACCCAGTTAAAGCGACGCAAAGCAAAGAGCAAAAATTGTTTTTGGACAGACTCAATTCTGTCTTGATGGACCTGGTATTGAGGAGACCATACACAGGATCCATATTCCAAAATAGGGCGAACAAGAGAAGTAAATAACAATTTTGTCGTATAAGGGTCTTCGATCTCTTTAGCCCATCTTTTAATGAAGCCAAGAGCCCGATACGCCCTATTGACAATGTGTGTTATATGACAATCAAATTTCAACTTTTGATCAAAAAGAATTCCAAGATCCATCACCTCAAAAATTCTGTGAAGTGGAAATTGATCAAGGGTATAGTTGACAACGTGAGAATTACTTCTATAAAAAGACATGACCTTTCACTTCGAACAGTTTAAATATAGCAAATTACGGCTACACCAAGTAAAAAATGAGTCAATATCGACTTGAAGTGAATTAGCGGTCAGTTCATTGTTCACTACTGCGCCTATACAGGAATTTCTCCAGAATCAAATCTTTTTGACTTATGGCATTCCTTTATGCATTGTTAGTGACAATCACGTTCAATTCAAAAGCAAAGACTTTAATGCTTGGCTAACGTCCTTGGGTGTTCGTCATATGTACACGGCTGTATATTCACCGCAATCGAATGCATCCCGCAAATCGCTCCTTGATTGCGGGTATTCGTGCGTTTCTATCAGATGATCACAGTGGGTGGGACAGACATATCCACGCGATTAGTTGCGCGCTGAGAAATGCGCACCACAAAAGCATAGGTTGCTCTCCGTATTTCGCGCTATATGGCTTTAATATGGCAACACATGGCAGCTCCTATAAACTCCTCAACAAGTTTCATCTTTTGGGAGAGGCTGAAGACATATTGTCATGAGAAGATCAGCTTGTAGCATTAAGGAAGCAGCTAAAGACAAATGTATCTAAAGCGTTCGAAATTAACGAAAGGCAGTATAACTTGCGGTTACGCGAAGTGTCCTACCGTGTGGGGCAGGAAATCTTCCGAAGAAATTTCGCGCAAAGCAATTTCGCTACGCAAATTAATGCTAAGTTGAATCTTCAGTGGATCAAATCCAGAATAAAAGCGAAATTGGGTTCAGCTTATTATTTATTGGAAGATCTGCAGGGAAAAGAGCTTGGTACATATCACGCGAAGGATCTAAAGCAGTAAAGCATCGGGATGTCCTCTTTGAATCTTCTTCAAGTCATTTCCCTGGCTTCAAGGAAGCTTTGAAATGACTTGTGGCTGTAGTGTACATCCCTGGTCTTGTGTTAAAATATCGATATTTGTGTTGGTTAAGTCTTTAGTGACTAGCTCAGCCCTCTATCGACCAACTACCGAACAATTAATATCGATTAAAGAAAAAGTTGAGCTTGACCATATCTAAGCCCTTGGTTCATTTCTTTTTCTCGTCTGACGCCAAGCCATCGTGACCTGCCTCTACACACTTCCAAGTGGGAAATTTTATATTCTTAATTTTTTGAGGCCATCATACACGGCAATTAAACAAGTATTGCTGGCTTTAGTACAAAACACTTTTTTTGAAGCCCTACGGAGCACCCTAGCGGCACACATACACATAACCTCCTTGCTAAGCGGCATTGATTAATAATCGTTGTCCCCCTTGGCGGAATTAAAATTGGTTTATTTCTGCAAATACACACAAGCGTACATTGTTGGCCGACTGAAATGCCACTCATCTTTAATTCACCATCTTTAACGACATCGACACCTTTGGGGCGTGGAATAGTGATAGTGAATAGTGACAATTAAGTTTTTAAAAATATAAACACACGACACACACACATCAAATCATGTTAAAATCAGTCACGCACCCACACATTTGCAACACATACATGATAATACACATCGTGATCTCAGTTTAAAACATTATAAAATCAGTGTAAATTCACAACACACACACACCTCACACTCACGCTAAACCAAAAAAAAAAAAATTTTTAGAAAAAAGGAAAATTTAATTTTAATATAAATACTTAAAACAAAACAAAAGGAAACTGTTAAAAATTCGAAATTTAAAGTAATAGAGTGCTTAAAAATTTAAAATTAATTTTAATATGAGTACTAAAAGGAATTTGGTTTTTAATTTCTAAGCATTCACATGTAATGTGGATACTTAAAAGATCCTAAGATTAATTTTGAAAATCGGTTGAATAAGTTGTTTTTCTTCTTCATTGTTATAAATTTGCTCAAACACCTTCGTAGTCATTTGGATCAAGGAAGTGTGCTTAACTGATCATGCAAAAAGAAATAAAACAAGAAAGCAAGGCTACCTTCGGCTTGCCGAAGGTTTCATACCCTTGCAGTTATACAAAATATAAAATATCTTTGGATTGCCGCTGGTTTCTGTGGTATTTATTGAAGAATTATAACAGTACATCGATTATATCAACCTCTTATAATTTCGAATACTCAGCCTCCTCACCACGGCAAGGTCGCAATCCTCGAGGAGGAATATTTACAATACCTTAAACAACATTGCACATATATTCTTTATTTTCAATAATAAAATAAATTAATTAACTAAATATTTAAAAATAAATTATTTAATTAGTGATTATAGCTAAGGAACACGCCGTCATGGTGACTTTATGGAGTTAGATAAGTGATTGCGGCAGCACCGCTTACTGTGTTATCACAAAATATCCAATCAATTTGAGTTAAATGTTTTGTTGTTGGCACATTTTGTTGTTATTATTTAAAGTAGACTCGAGCTGATCAGTGGTTGTTGATCGGCAAATGTTAAAATCTCCTAATATTACCAATTTTGTATTATTTTCAGCTGACGTTAGCCTTTCAACATCATTTCTGATTTCATTTCGAAACCTTGTAATAGGAAAAGCTGGAATCCTATAAACAACTATGACTATTGTATGCAAGTATTTAAATGTTATGGACTGGTGTATATTTCTTACATTATCAACTGTAACTGTTTCATATAAGAATGTTATGTTTTCCGATATATTTTGTTTTGCATATATCAGTATACCATTCTTAGAAACAGCATTTTGTCGAATGTCTTTGTGTTGTAAAGGATCTGTTGGTCATAAAATCTAAATTTGGAAAGTTCTCATTCAAAAATGCGTTTGAATAACAGCTATATGATTTTTGTTTAACAGCTACATGTAATAGTACTCAGATTTCCATAAAATTGCAACAAGAACCTTCATTAGGCCGATCGTTGATCGTTATAAGTTATAAAAGATGTGGTAAGCCTGATAGCTATATCTTGAAGTATAACGAAAATCGGCCGATAGGCTCCATAACAGCTATACGATATATCAGTCCGATCTGGCCCGTTCCGACTTATTTAAAGAGGGCAGAAATAAAAAGCTTGTGAGCAAAGTTTCATGATGATAGCTCAATAACTGGGGGAAAAATTTGCGTTGCAACAGACAGACGGACTGACTGATTGTTCCTATAACAGCTATAGAATATAAACGTCTGAGATATTTAAATGGAAAAACAAAAGGCGGGTTACTGTATAACATTAAAAGGTATTGATAATGTGCGGTATTTCCAAAAACAAAACAGGTTTGCATACAAAAACCCTGATTTCAGCCGATTGTTCCTATGGCAGCTATATGTTATAGTGGTCCGATTTTGATACAATTTTGACAGCACATTAAGAACGTAATAAGAATAAGATTTGCCAAATCTTGTTGCAATATCTTGAAAAACAACAAAAATCGGCCGATAGCTTCTATGACAGCTATACGATATATCGGTCCGATCTGGCTCGTTCCGACTTATTTACAGCCTACAGCAATAAGAAGCTTGTGTGCCAAGTTTCATGAAGATAGCTCAAAAACTGAGAGACAAGTTTGCGTTGCAACAGACGGACGGACGGACGGACGGACGGACGGACGGACGGACGGACGGACAGACGGACATCCATTTTTCGACTCCTCTGGTGATGCTGATTCAGAATATATATACTTTATAGGGTCGGAGATGTCTCCTAAGGTGCGTTGCAAACTTCTGGCTAAAATTAATATACCCTCTGCAAGGGTATAAATATAGAAAAAGAATATATATAAGCTCCTTCACAGTGAATTATTAATTATGATTGCGGCAGCACCGCTTACTGTGTTATCACAAAATATCCAATCAATTTGAGTTAAATGTTTTGTTGTTGGCACATTTTGTTGTTATTATTTAAAGTAGACTCGAGCTGATCAGTGGTTGTTGATCGGCAAATGTTAAAATCTCCTAATATTACCAATTTTGTATTATTTTCAGCTGACGTTAGCCTTTCAACATCATTTCTGATTTCATTTCGAAACCTTGTAATAGGAAAAGCTGGAATCCTATAAACAACTATGACTATTGTATGCAAGTATTTAAATGTTATGGACTGGTGTATATTTCTTACATTATCAACTGTAACTGTTTCATATAAGAATGTTATGTTTTCCGATATATTTTGTTTTGCATATATCAGTATACCATTCTTAGAAACAGCATTTTGTCGAATGTCTTTGTGTTGTAAAGGATCTGTTGGTCATAAAATCTAAATTTGGAAAGTTCTCATTCAAAAATGCGTTTGAATAACAGCTATATGATTTTTGTTTAACAGCTACATGTAATAGTACTCAGATTTCCATAAAATTGCAACAAGAACCTTCATTAGGCCGATCGTTGATCGTTATAAGTTATAAAAGATGTGGTAAGCCTGATAGCTATATCTTGAAGTATAACGAAAATCGGCCGATAGGCTCCATAACAGCTATACGATATATCAGTCCGATCTGGCCCGTTCCGACTTATTTAAAGAGGGCAGAAATAAAAAGCTTGTGAGCAAAGTTTCATGATGATAGCTCAATAACTGGGGGAAAAATTTGCGTTGCAACAGACAGACGGACTGACTGATTGTTCCTATAACAGCTATAGAATATAAACGTCTGAGATATTTAAATGGAAAAACAAAAGGCGGGTTACTGTATAACATTAAAAGGTATTGATAATGTGCGGTATTTCCAAAAACAAAACAGGTTTGCATACAAAAACCCTGATTTCAGCCGATTGTTCCTATGGCAGCTATATGTTATAGTGGTCCGATTTTGATACAATTTTGACAGCACATTAAGAACGTAATAAGAATAAGATTTGCCAAATCTTGTTGCAATATCTTGAAAAACAACAAAAATCGGCCGATAGCTTCTATGACAGCTATACGATATATCGGTCCGATCTGGCTCGTTCCGACTTATTTACAGCCTACAGCAATAAGAAGCTTGTGTGCCAAGTTTCATGAAGATAGCTCAAAAACTGAGAGACAAGTTTGCGTTGCAACAGACGGACGGACGGACGGACGGACGGACGGACGGACGGACGGACGGACAGACGGACATCCATTTTTCGACTCCTCTGGTGATGCTGATTCAGAATATATATACTTTATAGGGTCGGAGATGTCTCCTAAGGTGCGTTGCAAACTTCTGGCTAAAATTAATATACCCTCTGCAAGGGTATAAATATAGAAAAAGAATATATATAAGCTCCTTCACAGTGAATTATTAATTATGTGTGTGTCATAAATATTATTATTTTGTAAAAAGCAGCAACAAACACCGTACATCAACTTGGTACCAAGGATCTTGTCGGGGTAAGTGAAAGAAAATTTTATTGCACACGATATGATTTGCTAAATTAATTAATCAATTTACTGGCTCAAACTTTAATGACTTTTAATGATTAAAAAAGAATAAAAGAAAAAAAAAGAGAATGCTTAAATCATAAAACTAAAAGAAAAGAAAAAAAACCAATGAAGAGAAAATGCCATATTATAAATTTATTATCCTATTTTTGAAACTTTTTTAAAAAAATGAGAAAAAGAAATTTTGAAAATTAAAGAAATCTGAATTGAATTTAAAAGAAAGAAAAATAATTTGTTGCAACACTATTGCACTACCCCCGCGTAGCATCATGCTACAACAATCAAATAAATGAATTATTTTATAATGTTTAACTAAATTCAAAAATATGTTTCTTTGGATGAAAATGGGCTGAGCTTGCATATCAGCCGATTTGTTTAGGGATTTCCTATAAACTTCGCCGAAAGGAAATCATGGTAGGGCGGGTAAAGAAGGCGGGCTGCACCAACACCTATAGCAGCCTCGTCATCACTTGAATGACATCAGTAAATTTATGACTTGTATCATCGATCTGAAAAAGGCAACGGGACTAAATTTTTTTTGTAAAGCTACCAATTGTTCTATATATATATATATATATTAACACCTTTTCTAGTCATCGAACCACACCAACCGAATGATAACTAGCCGCATCCAGGGTCCCCTTTGACTAGAGAAAGAGAAACTAGCAGTTGCAGTTGCATGTATGTATGAAGATTGTACATACGTATATAATATACGTATGTATAACACTCATGTAAACATACTGACAGTTTGTTTGTATTTAAACATTAAATACAACCATTATTTAAATTTACAACTCTTAATTAAATTTATGCAACTTGATTAGCAACAGCGGGGATACTGCGGTAACTGGGGCGCCAAGATCTGACGACGGATCCTTATAGAACTCAACGAGATAAGACGAAAATGTAACAGGCATAAGGAGGCGTGGCAGACCCCATTAAGTATATATATTCTTGCTTAGGATCACCAGCCGAGTCGATCTAGCCATGTCTGTCTGTCTGTCTGTCTGTCTGTCCGTCTGTATGAGCGTCTGATTCTCAGCTATTCAGAAAGCTAGAGACTTCAAATTTGGCATGAAGATTCCTGTATATCCTAGGCAGTAAACGCCGTTCAAATTTTGGGTACCACGCCCACCGCCCCCGTAAATCAGTAATTTGTGATTATGAAGCAAAGTATTAAACTCATAACATTCTGTTTCGGTATACGTAAAGCTGAATATAATATGAACATATCCTCCAAATAACAATCCGATCGGAGAAATATCCCAGAAGTTATTCAAGTCAAATGTTTGGTACGAGCAGCAGCCGACGCGCTGCTTTGAGCAGTTGACGCCGACGTCGACGTTGCGTCGTGTCGCTTTACTCTTTACGCGCGTCGCTGTGTGAGTGCGAGCGAGTAAGCTATATGTAGTAGAAGAATTTGTGCAGAATTTTTGTTTGAAATTATGAGTATAGTTACACGCTTGTAACGGATTTAAAAATTGGGAGAAGGGTATCTTACTGTCGGGCGTCCGACTGTAGCCTTACCTACTTGTTATACCCTTCGACCATTGAAAATGGTCAAAAAAGGGTATACCAACTTTGTGCAAAATGTATGTTACAGGCATAAGGAGGCGTGGCAGACCCCAGCAAGTATATATATTTTTGAGTTATTGGTCCAATCGGATTGTAATTTAGAGGGTATGTTCATATTGCATTCAGCATTAAACATACCAGAGCATAACTTTATAGGTTCATTACTTTGCTTGATAATGGTAAATTACCGATTTGCGGGGCGGTGGGCGTGACATCAAACATTTGATATAAACTTCATATGCCATGGAAATATAGGAACCTTCATACCAAATTTGGTGTCTCTAGCTTTTTTAATAGGTCAGATCTGTTGTCTCAAACAGACAGACGGACAGACGAACGGACGGTCAGACGGACAGACAGACGGACATGGCTCAATCGACTCGTCTAGTGATCCTGAGCAAGAATATATTTACTTTATGGGGTTTGTCACGCCTCCTTATGCCTATTACATACATTTTGCACAAAGTTAGTATACCCTTTTTTGACCATTTTCAATGGTCGAAGGGTATAATAAAAACAACAATACATCACGCTGCCCGCTACCCGAGTCCGACCTCGCTCGACCAACAAAATGTGTATATTAGATTCACAAGAAAATGTGTGTCACTATAACCTACACGTGCTTCTGAGTCACAGTAATGCCAGAATTTTACAATGAAAAAAGGCTATATTGGACAAAAAAAGCTGAATTTAAAAAAGAGTTGCCTCGACAAAGCTAATACAAATTTTACCAAAACGAAAATAGATTTTACTACACCATAGTCAAACCACTAAATATTTAGGTAACTTAAAATGTCATCAATGTAGGCATCATAACTAGCCGCGGTCTTCAACGAAGTCAGACGTGTTTTCATCGAGCTCCGTATAAAATCACTTGATTTTAGTGAAGTGAATAGTTAATAACATAAAATAAATACATAAATCGAAAGCGAAAGGACGCTATTGGCAATGCTAAATTGCTATCTTACAAAACTTCCTGTGTGTGGAATAATAAAGTAAAACTAAAAAACAAATAGACAACGAACAAATCGATCGTTCTAAAATGAGCCAATGCGAATTGCGCGCTCAGCGGCAAAAAGAGCCGACTCTCTTTGCAGCGGAACAATGCATACTTCACCGTCGTGTCTGACGCCCGCGAGTGCCAAACCATCCACCCGGTCAATGACCTAGCACCTGAAGAATGCACACGATCGCGGTCTTGCTCACCAATCCTTCTGACTGCACGAAGTAAGCCCGAACGCACTGAGAGCGTCTCTCTCACAATCTCCCCATTCCAAACGGTGTCAAGTTCTTTAACTACCACTACAGTAATCACGATATCTACTGCAACTGCACCTTTAGCAACAACAACTGCAACAACATCAACATCAACTCTATGCTCAATACCGACAGCGGTGTACAATTCCGCTGAATTAACAACAACGAATGCAAAAGCACTCACACCGACTCTTGAAAGCGAAAGCGGACCAGAACCAAAACAAAACAAACAACTTTGTCAAACAGGGCTGGATCGCTACATCCAAATAAAGCGAAAACTAAGCCCTAACGAAATAAATCGCGCCAACGCTGCCCATGACTCAAGTTCAAATAGGTTTGCACTACTGGATGCCTGTGAAGTGCAGGAACAGGAGCAGAAGAAGATAAAGTCGCCACCAATATATATACGTGAGAAAACCTCAAATGCGCTGGTTAACAAACTAGTTGCAATTATCGGAGAGAACAAGTTCCATGTTATACCTCTTACTAAGGGCAACATACAAGAAACGAAAGTGCAGACTCAGGATGAAACTAGCCACCGATCAGTGACCAAGTACCTGAAAAGTGCCAAAGGATTGCAGGTTATCATTAAAGGAATAGAGTCATCAGTGACCTCATCCGAAATTATCGCGGCACTAAAGAAGAAGAACTTCAACGCCAAAACGGTGATCAACATTCTAAACAGGAACAAAGAGCCGCAGCCACTCTTTAAAGTTCCAAGTGGGAAATTTTATATTCTTAATTTTTTGAGGCCATCATACACGGCAATTAAACAAGTATTGCTGGCTTTAGTACAAAACACTTTTTTTGAAGCCCTACGGAGCACCCTAGCGGCACACATACACATAACCTCCTTGCTAAGCGGCATTGATTAATAATCGTTGTCCCCCTTGGCGGAATTAAAATTGGTTTATTTCTGCAAATACACACAAGCGTACATTGTTGGCCGACTGAAATGCCACTCATCTTTAATTCACCATCTTTAACGACATCGACACCTTTGGGGCGTGGAATAGTGATAGTGAATAGTGACAATTAAGTTTTTAAAAATATAAACACACGACACACACACATCAAATCATGTTAAAATCAGTCACGCACCCACACATTTGCAACACATACATGATAATACACATCGTGATCTCAGTTTAAAACATTATAAAATCAGTGTAAATTCACAACACACACACACCTCA
Organism: Zaprionus kolodkinae; assembly: GCA_018901885.1. Lineage (NCBI taxonomy): Eukaryota > Metazoa > Arthropoda > Insecta > Diptera > Drosophilidae > Zaprionus > Zaprionus kolodkinae. The sequence continues at coordinate 752,362 of JAEIFM010000212.1, read as the reverse complement.
CACTCACGCTAAACCAAAAAAAAAAAAAAAATTTTAGAAAAAGGAAAATTTAATTTTAATATAAATACTTAAAACAAAACAAAAGGAAACTGTTAAAAATTCGAAATTTAAAGTAATAGAGTGCTTAAAAATTTAAAATTAATTTTAATATGAGTACTAAAAGGAATTTGGTTTTTAATTTCTAAGCATTCACATGTAATGTGGATACTTAAAAGATCCTAAGATTAATTTTGAAAATCGGTTGAATAAGTTGTTTTTCTTCTTTATTGTTATAAATTTGCTCAAACACCTTCGTAGTCATTTGGATCAAGGCAGTGTGCTTAACTGATCATGCAAAAAGAAATAAAACAAGAAAGCAAGGCTACCTTCGGCTTGCCGAAGGTTTCATACCCTTGCAGTTATACAAAATATAAAATATCTTTGGATTGCCGCTGGTTTCTGTGGTATTTATTGAAGAATTATAACAGTACATCGATTATATCAACCTCTTATAATTTCGAATACTCAGCCTCCTCACCACGGCAAGGTCGCAATCCTCGAGGAGGAATATTTACAATACCTTAAACAACATTGCACATATATTCTTTATTTTCAATAATAAAATAAATTAATTAACTAAATATTTAAAAATAAATTATTTAATTAGTGATTATAGCTAAGGAACACGCCGTCATGGTGACTTTATGGAGTTAGATAAGTGATTGCGGCAGCACCGCTTACTGTGTTATCACAAAATATCCAATCAATTTGAGTTAAATGTTTTGTTGTTGGCACATTTTGTTGTTATTATTTAAAGTAGACTCGAGCTGATCAGTGGTTGTTGATCGGCAAATGTTAAAATCTCCTAATATTACCAATTTTGTATTATTTTCAGCTGACGTTAGCCTTTCAACATCATTTCTGATTTCATTTCGAAACCTTGTAATAGGAAAAGCTGGAATCCTATAAACAACTATGACTATTGTATGCAAGTATTTAAATGTTATGGACTGGTGTATATTTCTTACATTATCAACTGTAACTGTTTCATATATGAATGTTATGTTTTCCGATATATTTTGTTTTGCATATATCAGTATACCATTCTTAGAAACAGCATTTTGTCGAATGTCTTTGTGTTGTAAAGGATCTGTTGGTCATAAAATCTAAATTTGGAAAGTTCTCATTCAAAAATGCGTTTGAATAACAGCTATATGATTTTTGTTTAACAGCTACATGTAATAGTACTCAGATTTCCATAAAATTGCAACAAGAACCTTCATTAGGCCGATCGTTGATCGTTATAAGTTATAAAAGATGTGGTAAGCCTGATAGCTATATCTTGAAGTATAACGAAAATCGGCCGATAGGCTCCATAACAGCTATACGATATATCAGTCCGATCTGGCCCGTTCCGACTTATTTAAAGAGGGCAGAAATAAAAAGCTTGTGAGCAAAGTTTCATGATGATAGCTCAATAACTGGGGGAAAAATTTGCGTTGCAACAGACAGACGGACTGACTGATTGTTCCTATAACAGCTATAGAATATAAACGTCTGAGATATTTAAATGGAAAAACAAAAGGCGGGTTACTGTATAACATTAAAAGGTATTGATAATGTGCGGTATTTCCAAAAACAAAACAGGTTTGCATACAAAAACCCTGATTTCAGCCGATTGTTCCTATGGCAGCTATATGTTATAGTGGTCCGATTTTGATACAATTTTGACAGCACATTAAGAACGTAATAAGAATAAGATTTGCCAAATCTTGTTGCAATATCTTGAAAAACAACAAAAATCGGCCGATAGCTTCTATGACAGCTATACGATATATCGGTCCGATCTGGCTCGTTCCGACTTATTTACAGCCTACAGCAATAAGAAGCTTGTGTGCCAAGTTTCATGAAGATAGCTCAAAAACTGAGAGACAAGTTTGCGTTGCAACAGACGGACGGACGGACGGACGGACGGACGGACGGACAGACGGACATCCATTTTTCGACTCCTCTGGTGATGCTGATTCAGAATATATATACTTTATAGGGTCGGAGATGTCTCCTAAGGTGCGTTGCAAACTTCTGGCTAAAATTAATATACCCTCTGCAAGGGTATAAATATAGAAAAAGAATATATATAAGCTCCTTCACAGTGAATTATTAATTATGTGTGTGTCATAAATATTATTATTTTGTAAAAAGCAGCAACAAACACCGTACATCAACTTGGTACCAAGGATCTTGTCGGGGTAAGTGAAAGAAAATTTTATTGCACACGATATGATTTGCTAAATTAATTAATCAATTTACTGGCTCAAACTTTAATGACTTTTAATGATTAAAAAAGAATAAAAGAAAAAAAAAGAGAGAATGCTTAAATCATAAAACTAAAAGAAAAGAAAAAAAACCAATGAAGAGAAAATGCCATATTATAAATTTATTATCCTATTTTTGAAACTTTTTTTAAAAAAATGAGAAAAAAGAAATTTTGAAAATTAAAGAAATCTGAATTGAATTTAAAAGAAAGAAAAATAATTTGTTGCAACACTATTGCACTACCCCCGCGTAGCATCATGCTACAACAATCAAATAAATGAATTATTTTATAATGTTTAACTAAATTCAAAAATATGTTTCTTTGGATGAAAATGGGCTGAGCTTGCATATCAGCCGATTTGTTTAGGGATTTCCTATAAACTTCGCCGAAAGGAAATCATGGTAGGGCGGGTAAAGAAGGCGGGCTGCACCAACACCTATAGCAGCCTCGTCATCACTTGAATGACATCAGTAAATTTATGACTTGTATCATCGATCTGAAAAAGGCAACGGGACTAAATTTTTTTTGTAAAGCTACCAATTGTTCTATATATATATATATATATTAACACCTTTTCTAGTCATCGAACCACACCAACCGAATGATAACTAGCCGCATCCAGGGTCCCCTTTGACTAGAGAAAGAGAAACTAGCAGTTGCAGTTGCATGTATGTATGAAGATTGTACATACGTATATAATATACGTATGTATAACACTCATGTAAACATACTGACAGTTTGTTTGTATTTAAACATTAAATACAACCATTATTTAAATTTACAACTCTTAATTAAATTTATGCAACTTGATTAGCAACAGCGGGGATACTGCGGTAACTGGGGCGCCAAGATCTGACGACGGATCCTTATAGAACTCAACGAGATAAGACGAAAATGTAACAGGCATAAGGAGGCGTGGCAGACCCCATTAAGTATATATATTCTTGCTTAGGATCACCAGCCGAGTCGATCTAGCCATGTCTGTCTGTCTGTCTGTCTGTCTGTCCGTCTGTATGAGCGTCTGATTCTCAGCTATTCAGAAAGCTAGAGACTTCAAATTTGGCATGAAGATTCCTGTATATCCTAGGCAGTAAACGCCGTTCAAATTTTGGGTACCACGCCCACCGCCCCCGTAAATCAGTAATTTGTGATTATGAAGCAAAGTATTAAACTCATAACATTCTGTTTCGGTATACGTAAAGCTGAATATAATATGAACATATCCTCCAAATTACAATCCGATCGGAGAAATATCCCAGAAGTTATTCAAGTCAAATGTTTGGTACGAGCAGCAGCCGACGCGCTGCTTTGAGCAGTTGACGCCGACGTCGACGTTGCGTCGTGTCGCTTTACTCTTTACGCGCGTCGCTGTGTGAGTGCGAGCGAGTAAGCTATATGTAGTAGAAGAATTTGTGCAGAATTTTTGTTTGAAATTATGAGTATAGTTACACGCTTGTAACGGATTTAAAAATTGGGAGAAGGGTATCTTACTGTCGGGCGTCCGACTGTAGCCTTACCTACTTGTTATACCCTTCGACCATTGAAAATGGTCAAAAAAGGGTATACCAACTTTGTGCAAAATGTATGTTACAGGCATAAGGAGGCGTGGCAGACCCCAGCAAGTATATATATTTTTGAGTTATTGGTCCAATCGGATTGTAATTTAGAGGGTATGTTCATATTGCATTCAGCATTAAACATACCAGAGCATAACTTTATAGGTTCATTACTTTGCTTGATAATGGTAAATTACCGATTTGCGGGGCGGTGGGCGTGACATCAAACATTTGATATAAACTTCATATGCCATGGAAATATAGGAACCTTCATACCAAATTTGGTGTCTCTAGCTTTTTTAATAGGTCAGATCTGTTGTCTCAAACAGACAGACGGACAGACGAACGGACGGTCAGACGGACAGACAGACGGACATGGCTCAATCGACTCGTCTAGTGATCCTGAGCAAGAATATATTTACTTTATGGGGTTTGTCACGCCTCCTTATGCCTATTACATACATTTTGCACAAAGTTAGTATACCCTTTTTTGACCATTTTCAATGGTCGAAGGGTATAATAAAAACAACAATACATCACGCTGCCCGCTACCCGAGTCCGACCTCGCTCGACCAACAAAATGTGTATATTAGATTCACAAGAAAATGTGTGTCACTATAACCTACACGTGCTTCTGAGTCACAGTAATGCCAGAATTTTACAATGAAAAAAGGCTATATTGGACAAAAAAAGCTGAATTTAAAAAAGAGTTGCCTCGACAAAGCTAATACAAATTTTACCAAAACGAAAATAGATTTTACTACACCATAGTCAAACCACTAAATATTTAGGTAACTTAAAATGTCATCAATGTAGGCATCATAACTAGCCGCGGTCTTCAACGAAGTCAGACGTGTTTTCATCGAGCTCCGTATAAAATCACTTGATTTTAGTGAAGTGAATAGTTAATAACATAAAATAAATACATAAATCGAAAGCGAAAGGACGCTATTGGCAATGCTAAATTGCTATCTTACAAAACTTCCTGTGTGTGGAATAATAAAGTAAAACTAAAAAACAAATAGACAACGAACAAATCGATCGTTCTAAAATGAGCCAATGCGAATTGCGCGCTCAGCGGCAAAAAGAGCCGACTCTCTTTGCAGCGGAACAATGCATACTTCACCGTCGTGTCTGACGCCCGCGAGTGCCAAACCATCCACCCGGTCAATGACCTAGCACCTGAAGAATGCACACGATCGCGGTCTTGCTCACCAATCCTTCTGACTGCACGAAGTAAGCCCGAACGCACTGAGAGCGTCTCTCTCACAATCTCCCCATTCCAAACGGTGTCAAGTTCTTTAACTACCACTACAGTAATCACGATATCTACTGCAACTGCACCTTTAGCAACAACAACTGCAACAACATCAACATCAACTCTATGCTCAATACCGACAGCGGTGTACAATTCCGCTGAATTAACAACAACGAATGCAAAAGCACTCACACCGACTCTTGAAAGCGAAAGCGGACCAGAACCAAAACAAAACAAACAACTTTGTCAAACAGGGCTGGATCGCTACATCCAAATAAAGCGAAAACTAAGCCCTAACTAAATAAATCGCGCCAACGCTGCCCATGACTCAAGTTCAAATAGGTTTGCACTACTGGATGCCTGTGAAGTGCAGGAACAGGAGCAGAAGAAGATAAAGTCGCCACCAATATATATACGTGAGAAAACCTCAAATGCGCTGGTTAACAAACTAGTTGCAATTATCGGAGAGAACAAGTTCCATGTTATACCTCTTACTAAGGGCAACATACAAGAAACGAAAGTGCAGACTCAGGATGAAACTAGCCACCGATCAGTGACCAAGTACCTGAAAAGTGCCAAAGGATTGCAGGTTATCATTAAAGGAATAGAGTCATCAGTGACCTCATCCGAAATTATCGCGGCACTAAAGAAGAAGAACTTCAACGCCAAAACGGTGATCAACATTCTAAACAGGAACAAAGAGCCGCAGCCACTCTTTAAAGTCGAACTGGAGCCATCGAGTCAGAAAAACAACAAAAATGCAGTACATCCTATATATAAGCTCCAGTATTTACTGCACCGAAGAGTAACCGTAGAAGAGTCACACTAGCGCAGGCAACCTGTGCAGTGCACCAACTGCCAAGAATATGGCCACACCATAGCGTATTGCACCGTAAAATCCATCTGCGTCGTTTACAAATGCCCACAGTACTGTAAACTGTCCTAAGAATAAAAACGACAGTTCAATTAAGTTATGCAGCAACTGTGGCGAAAAAAACACAGCCAACTGGCGAGGATGCATTGTTTACAAGGAACTCAAGAGTCGCCTAAACAAACGAGTGGATTCAGCTCGAGATCGTATCACACCAACAATTCACTAAGTAATGGAACCGACTACAACTAACATCCCTTCGTCTGCCAGCCACCGAACAATGCCAAATTCTTCCTTTGCAAATCAGGGATCCAAGTACCAACAGCAGTCACCTCCAGCGTCAAGCATAAAATTAACCAAATAAACACAAATAAACACACAGAACATGCAACAGCAGCCAATTGGCTTTGAAGCGATTATGCTTTCGATGCAGCAAAGTATGAAAGACTTCATGACCTTCATGCCCTTAATAATTGCTACCTGGAACGCTAATGGCGTTTCGCGGCACAAGCTAGAACTTGCTCAGTTCTTAGCCGACAGAAACATTGACGTTATGCTACTCTCAGAGACTCACCTTACCGAAAAGTACAACTTCCAAATACCATGATATAAATTTTACTTCACGAATCACCCGGATGGCAAGGCCCATGAAGGCACTGGCATACTAATACGATTGTGAATTAAGCACCACTTTCTTGGTAATTGGCAAGAAGACTGCTTACAATGTACTTCTATAAACCTCCAATGCCATAACGGTGCTCTCACTCTGGCTGCTGTTTATTGCCCACCTCGCTTCACAATCTCTGAGGAAAAATTCACAACAATTTTTGACTCGTTTGGTGAAAGGTTTGTTGCAGCTGGCGATTGGAATGTCAAGCACATGTACTGGGGATCTCGGATAGCGAACCTTAAAGGAAAACAGCTGTACAACACAATCATCAAACCGCAACGCAAACTAAACTATGTTTCCCCGGGAGCGCCTACATACTGGCCAGCAGATCCCATGAAGCTTCCAGATTTGATCGACTTTGCCATCACAAAAAGATATGCCAATCAATGATTACAGCTGAAGCACTTCCAGAACTCTCATCTAATCACTGTCCGGTGCTCTTTCATCTTTTGTACCAGATACAACACATCGAGCGACCGCATAGGCTTACAAGCAACAGGACCAACTGGGCGAGGTACAAATAATATGTTTGTTCCCATACCGGCTTTTCTAGCCCCCTGGAAACCGAGCAAGACATTGATCAGTTTGCTGATGATATAGAATCAATACTTGTTGCAGCAGCAAAAGCGTAAACTCCACAAGACAACCATGTATGCAGTATAAAGTTTAACAATACAAGTAGAGATACTGAACTGCCTGTGCTTGAAAAACGACGACTTCGAAGGGAGTGGCAGGAGCGCAGATCACCTGTCGCAAAGAGTAGATTAAAAGCAGCTTCTCGCAGACTTACCAATGCGCTTAAGAAAGAAGAAGCGGACGCACAACTAAGGTACATCGAGAATCTCACGCCCACAGGCACAAAGAACTCGCTGTGGAAAGACCACAGGAACCTACAGGCACCAACAGAAACGGTTGTGCCTCTCCGTAACTCTACCGGAAACTTTTCTCGCAGTGACACGAACAGAGAAAGTGTCTTCGCTGATCATCTTAAAAAAGTATTTCAACCAAATCCAGCCACTAACTCATTTACTCTCCCGCCTTTAACTGCATCTGACTTAGCACCACAAGATCCTGTAGAATTTCGGCCAAGCGAGATAACGAAAGTCATTAAAGAGCAACTGAAGACTGGAAAATCGCCTGGCTATGACTTAATAACCCTGAAAATGATCATCGAGCTCCCAATGTGTGCAGTTCTACGAATCTGCTTGCTCTTCAACGCAATTACTAAAATTGGATACTTCCCTCAAAAGTGGAAGAAATCAGTGATAATTATGATCCCTAAGCCTGGGAAAGACAAAACACAGCCATCATCATACAGGCCAATAAGCTTACTTACTTGTCTCTCCAAGTTATTTGAAAAAGTGCTGCTGCTACGCATCAGCCCCCACCTCAAAACACACAATACACTCCCATCGCACCAATTTGGTTTTCGGGCAAAACATGGAGCCCGAGTATGGCTGAATGGACTTATGTTTAAAATAATCAAACTGCTGCCTCAAAACATACATAAGCTTCTAAAGTCTTACCTATATAAAAGAGTGTTCGCGGTTAGATGCAGTTCAAGCACTTCAAGCGATTGTACTATAGAAGCCGGAGTGCCTCAAGGAAGTGTTCTGGGCCCAATTCTATACACCCCATACACGGCGGACATCCCAACAAACTACCAGCTAACGATATCCACACTCGCTGATGACACTGCAATACTTAGTCGATGCAGATGCCCAGTAAAAGCTACGAAGCAACTAGCACGCCAACTAACTTATGTAGAACATTGGCTTGCAGATAGAGGCCAAGACGACGCACCTCAGACTAAAAGCAAGGGATCTACACTGGCTTATAAACGTTCGCTCTCCCCTAAGCTTGGAGTACAAAGTCCTCTTATATAACTCCGTTTTAAAACCCATATGGACCTATGGATCCGAGCTATGGGGCAACGCATCGAGAAGCAACATCGACATAGTACAGCGAGCACAGCCTAGGATTCTGAGAATCATTACTGGAGCTCCATGGTATCTTCGGAACGAGAATATACACAGAGACTTACAAATAAAACTTGTCATTGAGACAATAGCAGAGAAAAAAGTAAAATACAGTGAAAAACTAGCCTCACATCCAAATCATCTTACAAGAAAACTTATTCGAGTATGCAGCCAAAGCCGACTGCACCGGAACGACCAACCAGCCCAGCGTTAAATTTGTTAGGCCACACAGCACGAATCATTTCATAAAATGATATTTAGTTAGTTTAGAATAAGATTTGAAAACTTATTGTAAGTCTCTTAAGTAAAAGGGAAGATTCAATAAATAAGCAAAACATTGGAAAAAAAAATGTAGGCATCTTCCTTACTATTATTATTTTTATCGTCATTATACCCTTGCAGAGGGTATATTAATGTTAGCCAGAAGTTTGCAACGCACCTTAGGAGACATCTCCGACCCTATAAAGTATATATATTCTGAATCAGCATCACCAGAGGAGTCGAAAAATCGATGTTCGTCTGTCCGTCCGTCCGTCCGTCCGTCTGTTGCAACGCAAACTAGTCTCTCAGTTTTTGAGCTATTTTCATGAAACTTGGCACACAGGCTTCTTATTGCTGTACGCTGTAAATAAGTCGGAACGAGCCAGATCGGACCGATATATCGTATAGCTGTCATAAAAGCTATCGGCCGATTTTTGTTGTTTTTCAAGATATTGCAACAAGATTTGGCAAATCTTATTCTTATTAAGTTCTTAATGTGCTGTCAAAATTGTATCAAAATCGGACCACTACAACATATAGCTGCCATAGGAACAATCGGCTGAAATCAGGGTTTTTGTATGCAAACCTGTTTTGTTTTTGGAAATACCGCACATTATCAATACCTTTTAATGTTATACAGTAACCCGCCCTTTGTTTTTCCATTTAAATATCTCAGACGTTTATATTCTATAGCTGTTATAGGAACAATCAGTCAGTCCGTCTGTCTGTTGCAACGCAAATTAGTCCCCCAGTTATTGAGCTATCATCATGAAACTTTGATCACAAGCTTTTTATTTCTGCCCTCTTTAAATAAGTCGGAACGGGCCAGATCGGACTGATATATCGTATAGCTGTTATGGAGCCTATCGGCCGATTTTCGTTATATTTCAAGATATAGCTATCAGGCTTACCACATCCAAATCGAACTTTTATAACTTATAACGATCAACGATCGGCCTAATGATGTTTCTTGTTGCAATTTTATGGAAATCTGAGTACTATTACATGTAGCTGTTAAACAAAAATCATATAGCTGTTATTCAAACGCATTTTTGAATGAGAACTTTCCAAATTTAGATTTTATGACCAACAGATCCTTTACAACACAAAGACATTCGACAAAATGCTGTTTCTAAGAATGGTATACTGATATATGCAAAACAAAATATATCGGAAAACATAACATTCTTATATGAAACAGTTACAGTTGATAATGTAAGAAATATATACCAGTCCATAACATTTAAATACTTGCATACAATAGTCATAGTTGTTTATAGGAATCCAGCTTTTCCTATTACAAGGTTTCGAAATGAAATCAGAAATGATGAGGCTAACGTAAGCTGAAAATAATACAAAATTGCTAACATTAAGAGATTTTAACATTTGCCGATCAACAACCACTGATCAGCTCGAGTCTACTTTAAATAATAACAACAAAATGTGCCAACAACAAAACATTTAACTCAAATTGATTGGATATTTTGTGATAACACAGTAAGCGGTGCTGCCGCAATCACTTATCTAACTCCATATAGTCACCATGACGGCGTGTTCCTTAGCTATAATCACTAATTTAAAAATTTATTTTTAAATATTTAGTTAATTAATTTATTTTATTATTGCAAATACAGAATATATGTGCAATGTTGTTTAAGGTATTGTAAATATTCCTCCTCGAGGATTGCGACCTTGCCGTGGTGAGGAGGCTGAGTATTCGAAATTATAAGAGGTTGATATAATCGATGTACTGTTATAATTCTTCAATAAATACCACAGAAACCAGTAGCAATCCATAGATATTTTATATTTTGTATAACTGCAAGGGTATGATACCTTCGGCAAGCCGAAGGTAGCCTTGCTTTCTTGTTTAATAGCTGAGATCTGTTGTCTCAAACAAACAGACGGACAGACAGACGGACATGTCTCAATCGACTCGGCTAGTGATCCTGAGCAAGAATATATATACTTTATGGGGTCTGCCACGCCTCCTTATGCCTGTTACATACATTTTTCACAAAGTTAGTATACCCTTTTTTGACCATTTTCAATGGTCGAAGGGTATAAAAAGCTAGAGACACCAAATTTGGTATGAAGATTCCTATATATCCGGGGCAGATGAAGTTTATGTCAAATGTTTGATGTCACGCCCACCGCCCCCGCATATCGATAATTTACGACTATTAAGCAAAGTAATAAATGTATAATGTTATGCTTTGGTATGTAAGCTGAATGCAATATAAACATATCCTCCCAATAACAATCCGATGACTGTAACCTTTCCGACTAGTTTTTTTGGACGTTGATACAATAAATGTATAATCAAGTGGTCCATGCAATACCAAGCCGATGCTTGTTACGCGCGGATCCAAGACACAGCGAATGTCCACCTTTCGCCTAACCGACCGAGGGGCACAGTCGCAGAAGGTACGACTCCAAACGCGAATAGAGAACGCATGCAGTTAATACTAAAGATAGAAAAGATTTGCGAGGAAAGGTTACTTAATGTCTAGAAAGATAGGACGGGATTTCAACTTTTAGGTATGCAACAGAAGAAGCGAAATAAGAAAGTATAGATTATTTTAGTCCGAGCAGAATACCCTAAACGGATCGTGAAGGGCATAATTCGACCTACAATAAGAAAGAGTTATTGGTAAGTAGTTTCTTGTTATTCTACAAGGGACAGAGAAGTGTAGCCGGCTAACTAGGTCTACACTATCAATATCACCTTGAGGTTATTAATAAATACTACACCCAGCATGGTTCTACGGTTAGCTAGAGATGAAAGATTAAGCAACAAAAGTCTACTGCTATAAGAAGGAAGTCTTAAGTTTACATCCCAGTCAAGGCCTCGTAAGGCGAATAGTAAAAAGTTTTTTTGTACAGATTCAATTGCGTTGAGTAGTGTACTGGGGACACCATACGCAAGAGACGTATTCCAGAATTGGACGAACAAGTGAAGTAAAGAGGGTCTTTGTTTTATAAGGATCGTCAAACTTCTTAGACCACCTCTTAATAAAGCCAATAACACCCGTGGCTTTATTAACCATATTAGAAATATGTTCGGAAAATCTTAATTTTCGGTCCAATCGGACCCACAGATCATCAACTAAGTTGATTCTATCTTATTCACAGCCACAAATAGTATAAGAAGCGTACGTTGGACTGGCTCAGAAGAATGTCATCAGCTTGCATTTAGAGCTGTTCAGGTTTAAGAAATTTGCACAACGCCAAGAGTGAAAACTATTTAAGTCGGCTTGTAGGTAAGAGTGACAGTGGTCATCTTTATATTGATAAAAAGCTTTGCATCATCCGCATACATAAGAGTACGGGAGTTATGTACGACCAGAGGTAGGTCATTGATGAAAAGCGTACAGAGTTTGAAGATTTTCCTGAAAACCTTTTATAACAAAGGACGTCAGCTCAAGCAAATTCGTCGTAGTTGATCGACGTTTCATAAATCCGTGCTGAGAAGGCAATATGACGGATCTACAGAAATGTTGCAAGTGAGGAGGTAAGACATTCTCGAAGAATTTAGGTATAGCCGACAATTTAGAGATACCTCTATAATTGCTTACATCAGACATGCTGCCCTTTTAAAGCAATGGGATAATACATGATTCCTTCCATATAGAAGGAAAGGATGATGTATCTAAGGAAAGCGAGAACAGTTTGAGCAATGGCTAATTTAGAGAGTAAGCACAGAACCGAAGTACACAAGCGGGAACATCGTCGGGACCTGGAGAAAAAACTGGTTTCACCGAGTGAAAATCCCTAACAAGTGAAATTTCGTTTAGAATAGGACTGAAGATACCATTTGAACAGGGAATGCTATATGGATAAAAATGAACATTTTGAGTAGAAGGCGAGTACGTAATTTTAAAAATATTTGCAAACATGTCGCCCATGGCTTGGCTGGTATCTACTATAGAATTTTCAAAAAACAACTTTGAAGGTTTAACCAATGACTTACGCTTCATGTTAACGAAACTATAAAACTGTTTAGGGTTCACTAGAAACTGAGTCCTACAACGAGCCAAATAGTTTTTGTAACATTTCGCGTTCAGTACTGAAAAATTTTAACGAGCAGCTAAAAAACAAGAAAAGGCTGCAGGTGAATTATTAATTTTATATTTTTAAAAAAAGTTAGATTTTAAATTTTTTTAGGCGCGACAACTCTCTTGTGAACCAAGGGGGCTTACTCGAGCATGTCGGGAGGTAAAAAGGAACACAAATGTCAAAAAATTAATTTATATTTTGATAAAATAAATTTGGGGCTACTGAAATATCAGTAGACGAGTAAAGTTCTGACCAGTCGCAGTCAGAAATTAAGAAATTTAATAATTCAAAGTCTGCTTTTTTAAAGCAGCGTACACGCGGTTTTTCATTTTTATCAAAACATACGCCAAGATCAACAGTAACTTCGAAGGTGGGATGGTAAGAATCTTCTGGGAAAGGAAGAAGCTGAGTCCTTTTTAGAATCACCCTAGATGAATCAGATACGAAACATAAATCTGCAATCTGTTTCTAGAATTTTAGACATGATTGACCTGCGACAATGACATATCAAACAAACCATCAAAAAGGTCATGCTGCCGGGAAGGCAATAAGAGAGATTCATCAACACTTGATGTCCACTCACATTCTGGCATATTAAAGTCACCGAGGACTATAAAATGATCCCTGTCTGATAACAGGTTGAAGACAGTCTTTATTGCAGATAAGTGTTGCAAATATATTGACAATTCCGATGACGGCAGAATATAAGAGCAGGTTATAAAACAAGAAAACCCAGGAAAGTGTGTTTACTCAAATAAATTCAATATTATATTGGACTTCCGGTTGTAACAATTCCAATGTTATGACAGAGTTTACCTCGATCAGAACTCCACCACCACGGCGACCAGGTCGATCAAGCCTGTTAGTTGAGTATTTACTTGGAAAAACTTCGGAGCTTAGAATATCCGGTTTCAACCAGGTTTCGGTAAATACCAACACATGGGATGTAAAGGAAAGGCTATTTAGAAAAAGATTATAAAGTTTGCTACATAACCCTCTAACATTTTAGTATGTAAGAAGGAAAGTAGCATTTAGTTTTTATACCCTTGCAGAGGGTATATTAATTTTAGCCAGAAGTTTGCAACGCACCTTAGGAGACATCTCCGACCCTATAAAGTATATATATTCTGAATCAGCATCACCAGAGGAGTCGGAAAATGGATGTCCGTCTGTCCGTCCGTCCGTCCGTCCGTCCGTCCGTCCGTCCGTCCGTCCGTCTGTTGCAACGCAAACTAGTCTCTCAGTTTTTGAGCTATCTTCATGAAACTTGGCACACAAGCTTCTTATTGCTGTAGGCTGTAAATAAGTCGGAACGAGCCAGATCGGACCGATATATCGTATAGCTGTCATAGAAGCTATCGGCCGATTTTTGTTGTTTTTCAAGATATTGCAACAAGATTTGGCAAATCTTATTCTTATTACGTTCTTAATGTGCTGTCAAAATTGTATCAAAATCGGACCACTATAACAGATAGCTGCCATAGGAACAATCGGCTGAAATCAGGGTTTTTGTATGCAAACCTGTTTTATTTTTGGAAATTCCGCACTTTATCGATACTTATTAATGTTACACAGTATCCCGCCCTTAGTTTTTCCATTTAAATATCTCAGACGTTTATATTCTATAGCTGTTATAGGAAGAATCAGTCAGTCCGTCTGTCTGTTGCAACGCAAATTAGTCCCCCAGTTATTGAGCTATCTTCATGAAACTTTGATCACAAGCTTCTTATTTCTGCCCTCTGTAAATATGTCGGAAAGGGCCAGATCGGACTGATATATCGTATAGCTGTCATGGAGCCTATCGGCCGATTTTCGTTATACTTCAAGATATAGCTATCAGGCTTACCACATCCAAATCGAACTTTTATAACTTATAACGATCAACGATCGGCCTAATGAAGGTTCATGTTGCAATTTTATGGAAATCTGAGTACTATTACATGTAGCTGTTAAACAAAAAATCATATAGCTGTTATTCAAACAGATCCTTTACAACACAAAGACATTCGACCAAATGCTGTTTCTAAGAATGGTATACTGATATATGCAAAACAAAATATATCGGAAAACATAACATTCTTATATGAAACAGTTACAGTTGATAATGTAAGAAATATATACCAGTCCATAACATTTAAATACTTGCATACAATAGTCCTAGTTGTTTATAGGAATCCAGCTTTTCCTATTACAAGGTTTCGAAATGAAATCAGAAATGATGTTGAAAGGCTAACGTCAGCTGAAAATAATACAAAATTGGTAATATTAGGAGATTTTAACATTTGCCGATCAACAACCACTGATCAGCTCGAGTCTACTTTAAATAATAAGGGGTTATGTCCATTGTTAAATGTGCCAACAACAAAACATTTAACTCAAATTGATTGGATATTTTGTGATAACACAGTAAGCGGTGCTGCCGCAATCACTTATCAAACTCCATATAGTCACCATGACGGCGTGTTCCTTAGCTATAATCACTAATTAAAAAATAATTTATTTTTAAATATTTAGTTAATTTATTTATTTTATTATTGAAAATAAAGAATATATGTGCAATGTTGTTTAAGGTATTGTAAATATTCCTCCTCGAGGATTGCGACCTTGTCGTGGTGAGGAGGCTGAGTATTCGAAATTATAAGATGATGATATAATCAATGTACTGTTATAATTGTTCAATAAATACCACAGAAACCAGCAGCAATCCAAATATATTTTATATTTTGTATAACTGCAAGGGTATGAAACCTTCGGCAAGCCGAAGGTAGCCTTGCTTTCTTGTTTGTTTTGGTTTTTTGCGAAGATGTAGATGCTTGTACTAGTAGATTTAACGCAATCGGTTTTCGATCTTTCTTAAGAGTTCCTTTCATACGAAAATTAAAATTTTTCCACTTTTAAATCTGCAGCTTGTATTTTGGCTTGTACATAAGCCACTACATCTTCAGATGTAAGATCAGGGGAAAGCCGGGAAACGAAAATTTGCTTCCTAAGTGGAACACCTAAAACCTTTTTAGGCATTGCACCTGCGGGAGTATTCTTATCCGGTAGTCCGGAAATTGAACTTGCCATCGGTATTTCTAATATCTGTGCAATAGGCAAAGAAACCACAGCTGACACATCAGAAACTTTATGTGACACCATTTGTAAACATTCGTCGATGACTTTTTCAGAAACCGATGATCTCGTCACCATAGGAGTATAGGAGTGGTAAACGACATCACCGGCTGTGTCACCGGTGTACATGGTTGGTCAATGAGAGGAGGCGGAATGGCAGCAGGCAAAGATTTCGCCACATGAGCTGATTTCTTGCGTTTGGGCGACTCATTTAATAGTTTTAGGCTATTAAATGAGTTGTCCAACGCAGAGAAGTGATCGGGAAGTTTTCGAAAACTGCCAAAAAGTTCACGAAACCCTGACTTTGTCTGCCGCATGAACGTAATCATTCGCCTCCCGACACAGGTCACATCAGTAGCGCAGGTCAGTGCGCTTGAATACGGCATCAGCCGTAGAGGCAGTGTAGCCGGCACATTTTATGTGCACAACATTGTCACACAGCCAGCAAGAGATGCTTGGCTGAGTAATAGTCACTTGCTTTAAGCATGTTTTTTTGTAGCAGACAATACCCTCCATTATAAAGAGTGATTACTGTAACAAGACAAAAACAAACCGCAAGAACAAAATGAAATTGGAAAAAAGAACAGTAAGCGTTAAAGGAAGAAAAAGCTAGTGTGTGAGCGCGAGAGAGAGATTAGGCACACACACACAAAAAGACGAGAGAGCGAGGTTTATTATAAGTGTAGTTGCAGCGGAACTGCAAAAACAAATGCCAGCACCGAAATAGAAATAGGAAAAGAGAGCACAATGATAACAGATGCTCTCCGAAAAAAAGAGTCGAAGTAGATTAAAGCGGCAGTAAACAAATATTATTATTAAATATTAACTACGAACCAGTGGGTTAAGCAGGCATGCACTCGCGAAAGTGAACGATAAGTTGCACAAGTTAGTGAAATTAAATTTTGCAAACACCGATTGTTTGCAGGCAAAATTTAATAAAAGCGGGGAGCAGAAAAAAAAACACGTCCGTTCACTTAGAACGTGCATGCACGCATAAGTACAGCATGCAAAACATCTTAAAGGGCAAAATGTAACACTTAATATATAAATTATTAGATAAATATAAATAATGGCAAATAATCCAATCCTTTCAAAAAACTTAGACTACGCAGCATCTATAACCGCTCTGCCATTAGCTCAAGTTTTATTAGCTCGACAAAGTTGCATTATGAGACCATTCAGCTCAGCTAGAATCCGGTTATAACGACTCCGCTTATAGCGTCAGTCCGGTTATTGCGACGAAAACTCGATGGCTTGGTTGGTCCCCATATAAAGTTATATGAAAGGACCTCCGGTTAGTACGTCTCCGCTTTTAGCGACAAACAGCTTATACCGACGAGATTTTTCATAATTCAACCGGATATTGCGAAAAATACAGCAAAATAATGCCAACAAATTTAGGCATCAAATGACTCTGTTAGAAATGTATGCATTTATATCTTCACTAGAATTTTGTTCGGCTTCTATGGCCCTCCTTAGAATGTCTTCTAAATCTTCTAAAACATTATACTGCTTTAATTTCAAACTTATCGATACTAAATTTTCTACATAAGCTCCTTCACAATTTATATTAAGTAAGTCTACCTTTTCATCACTCCACGGAAAATATAACATTAGTAATTCGCAAGAGTAGTTTGCTCTATCGGCATTTAGATTGATCACAAATCTTATACATATTTGCTGGCTTGTTCCTTCCTCTAATAAAACCACAGCTATTGCGGAGAGTATAAAACAACCTTCCTAGGACCTCGGTTTTTCGTCACCCCCGTTATCAGACGAGTTGCCATACAAGTTTTTAAAAAGTTGTAGCTTGAAGAAATCGGTTAAAAAAACACAGGCCTTCGAGACAATCTAGGCGCTGAATTTAATGATCCAGCAACGCCAAAACAAAAATAACAGGCGAATCCTGATCCAAACTTTCCAACTGTTTTTAAGGTTTGAGCATTAGAACTCTGTGCTCTGGTCAGGAAGTATTAATATAGACTTCGGCGTTAACAGTTATTTTGATGGCTGCAAAAGTTCTCTACAACAATATTTGTGGCTTTTTCAAGCCAGTCCTAATAGCTTACAAATAGTCCTTGTAACTTAGGCTT
The DNA here is from genome assembly GCA_018901885.1 of Zaprionus kolodkinae. NCBI lineage: Eukaryota > Metazoa > Arthropoda > Insecta > Diptera > Drosophilidae > Zaprionus > Zaprionus kolodkinae. Next base: position 734,205 of record JAEIFM010000212.1, on the reverse strand, counting down.
ACTTGATTGGTGTGAAAGGAAATTTTCAAGGACACTGAAATTTTGAATTTCCTTTAAGTTCTCGCGGAGAAGAGAATCATTTTCCGAATTTCAAAGAATTTCGGTTTGTGGCATGGGAAAATGCGGAATACCGAAGCGACTCATAGAGGTACCACTCGCTTCATGCCTACACTTATGTCCGTAATTGTGCTTCTGATATTCAATATGAAGAGCTAGCTAGAGGTAATAAATTGATCAATAAACGCTATCACGGAATTAATAGTCGCATCAACTTCAAAATCTAAAGAGCCCGGCGCTCGAAATACCTAGCACAAGTTACAGGATTGAGCTCTTCTATCGCTCTTCTAGATCGCGGACAATTAGCTCAAATTCCTCCACTACCTCTGCGTCTGCATGAGATGATATGAATGGAATTAAACAATTGGAAGGAAAAATGTTAAAATAATAATTTTAAAATTTTATATAAAAACAAGTTGGCAAGGCTACAGCCAAGCACGTATATAACATCTGATCGGAATGAAGTTTGGAGGATTTGCTTATATTGCATTCAGCGTAACGTGCGTAAGTTGTTTACACCAGTGTAAGCAAATAGATAAAAGCTAAAAAATCCCCCTTTGTATGAAACATAAATATAAAAAGCAAAATATTCTAAGTTACCAGACACTCAGCTACAACCGTGGCTTAAAGTCAGGCGACCATGTATAACATTAGAGAACAATTCACATCAAACTGCACGACAAATACAATTAAAAAATTTGTTTTTTTTTTTTGTGTTTCTAACAAACAAACAATAAAACCGTTACTGCCCATAAAATTCTGTTTAGTCAAATTTATTTGTTTTGCTTAAACTATTTAGTAAATTAAAACAACATTCAAAACCAATTATTTCCCACAAGTCCCCCACTCAGGAATTGAACCCGGGACTCCTCGCACGGCAGTCTGCGACTGTAACCACTCAGCCACCACATGTCTTACGTAATTGCCAAGAAAGTTGCGATGTGAAAATAATTTGTGCACAAATATATAATTGCAAAGAAAAGACCTGCGGCCGGAGTTCGAGAAACCGACATATAATGAACAGATAAAAACACCCACAAACATAAACCGTCTGCAAGATATCAGGTATTTAAAAAAACATTACCCTTATTTGACCATTTTCAATGGTCGATGGGTATAAATACTGCAAAGTGTTTTGTTAGTTCCGGGGCTGCATATAAATTTCTACTAGGTAAGCGCAGCAGCAAGATATAATATTTCTACTACATTTAATGGAAAGAAATCGCTGGTAAAACACAAATACGACAATGTTGTGTAAAATGCAATTTGTACATATACTCAATATAAACAAGTCGGAAAGGCTACAGTCACGCGGTGACTGTAAAAGGCCATGGATTTTCAGATTATTATACCCGTTTTTCATAGAGTAAGGGTATTATAATATTGTTTCAACCAAAAATGTATGTAACAGGCAGAAGGAGACATTATTATGAGTGTGGTTAAAGTTAGCTAACACATAGTCCGGCAACTCTGTACAGCCGTTACTAAATATTCTGGCAATATTGTATTCTTGGTTTCTTATTTGTGTTACTCATCAAAAACAATTAATCAAACAATCTATAATTGTTTTTGTTACTCATTATCTTTAGTTCTGATTAAACGTTCATCCGAACCACTTTGTCTTTTTATACCCGCTACTCATAGAGTAGAAGGGTATTATAACTTTGTTCGAACCGAAAATGTATGTAACAGGCAGAAGTATATATATTCTGAATCAGTATCAACAGCCGAGTCGATATAGCGATGTCCGTCTGTCTGTCTGTCCGTCCGTGTGAACACACCTGGATCTCAGCTATTATAAGAGCTAGAGTTCCCAAATTTGGTGACAACATGTGTTATTACTGCAGGCTGATCAAGTTTATTTTGGATTTTAGCCACGCCCCCTCCATAAATTGAAAAACATTGATTACAGCCGCAATATAAGCTTTACAGCAACAGTTTTATAAATACGTTATAAATATTATCTTGCGGACGTTTCGTTAAAATTTAAGTAAGATTGGACTATAAATGTGGAAGATATTAAGGAAATAGTAGTGCCATGTGACCACGTGTTTTTGTCTGTTTTATTATGTTAGATATGCAAGATCCATGTTCAACTTCGGCGGCAAGCTTTTTATACCCTTCGACCATTGAAAATGGTCAAAAAAGGGTATACTAACTTTGTGCAAAATGTATGTAACAGGCATAAGGAGGCGTGGGAGACCCCATAAAGTATATATATTCTTGCTCAGGATCACTAGCCGAGTCGATTGAGACATGTCCGTCTGTCTGTCCGTCTGTCTGTCTGTCCGTCTGTCCGTCTGTATGAGACAACAGATCTCAGCTTTTAAAAAAGCTAGAGATACCAAATTTGGCATGAAGATTCCTATAAACCATAGGCAGATCAAGTTTATATCAAATGTTTGATGCCACGCCCACCGCCCCCGCAAATCAGTTATTTGCGATTATTAAGCAAAGTATTAAACCCACAACGTTCTGCTTTGGTATGTATCAAGCTAAATGCAATATAAACATATTCTCCAAATAACATTCCGATCGGACCAATAACACAGAAGTTATTCAAGTCAACGTTTTCAGTAAAAATGTTCGGTACGAGCAGCAGCTTGCGCGCTGCTTTGAGCAGTCGACGCCGACGTCGACGTTTCGTCGTGTCGCTTTATTCTTTACGCGCGTCGCTGTGTGAGTGCGAGCGAGTAAGCTATATGTAGTAGAAGTATTTGTACAGAATTTTCTGTTTGAAATTTTGACTGTGGTTACACGTTTGTAACGGATTTAGAAAATTGGGAGAAGGGTATCTTACTGTCGGGCGCCCGACTGTAGCCTTATCCACTTGTTATACCCTTTGACCATTGAAAATGGTCAAAAAAGGGTATACTAACTTTGTGCAAAATGTATGTAACAGGCATAAGGAGGCGTGGCAGACCCCATAAACTATATATATTCTTGCTCAGGATCACTAGCCGAGTCGATTGAGACATGTCCGTCTGTCTGTCCGTCTGTTTGTTTGAGACAACAGATGTCAGCTTTTAAAAAAGCAAAAGACACCAAATTTGGTATGAAGGTTCCTATATATCCGGGGCAGGTGAAGTTTATGTCAAATGTTTGATGCCACGCCCACCGCCCCCGCAAATCGGTTATTTACGATTATTAAGCAAAGTATTAAACCCATAACGTTCTGCGTATAAAGCTTAATGCAGTATAAACATATTCTCTATTACAATCCGATCGGACCAATAACACCGAAGTTATTCAAGTCAACGATTTCAGTACAAATGTTCGGTACGGGCAGCAGCTTGTGCGCTGCTTGGAGCAGTTGACGTCGACGTCGACGTTGCGTCGTGTCGCTTTACTCTTTACGCGCGTCGCTGTGTGAGTGCGAGCGAGTAAGCTATATGTAATAGAAGAATTTGTGCAGAATTTTTGTTTGAAATGATGAGTATAGTTACACGCTTGTAACGGATTTTTAAAATTGGGAGAAGGGTACCTTACTGTCGGGCGCCCGACTGTAGCCTTACCCACTTGTTTTTCAATTATATGTACCAAAATTATTGTACTGTCATCATTGCAATTTTATATCGGTCGACAGATAGCTTCAGTGGCTGCGTGGATGTAGTCGCCGACTGACGAGCGGAGGGGCACGAGTTCTAATCCTACCCAACCCCGATGCAAGTGGTTGATATTTTTGGATGGTTAGCTTTTTTTGAAGCATTTAAAATTAAAATAAACAGAATTTTAAGGGGAATGAGTTGGTATTGTCTTACACACACACGACTAGCTGAATGGTTTCATAATGCAACTTTACCGAGCAAATTCAAAATGCGCTAATGGCAGATCTGTTATCTGTTATAGTTGCAGACTGCATAGGCCGAGTTTTTTGGAGGTCCATGGTTCAAGACCTCGCGTCGATAACAAATTTTATGTTTTATTTTTCTGTTCTTTTTTTTTTTGCATATGCGTTATCTTTATTTAAAATCAATGTTAAGGAAATTTTTACTATATTTAAAGAAATTTAAAATATTTAGTCATATTTCGCAGCATACAGCAATGTATGTACAACATAAACGACAAATCTGGTTGGATTATTAAATTTCTCAATTAATATGTGAAGCATTATATAGGCGTCTCTTTTACACATTCATAATGAAAAGCCCTCTGATGAGTTCTAATTGCAAAGCACTGAGAGCAATGCGGCAACATCTAATAGAAACCAAATGCCACTTTTCAAAGTCAAAACAAATTTGAAACTGTGAGACGTGTTTTTTTCGCATGGTGGTAGCGGGTATACCACAGTCGAGCGCGCTCGACTGTAGCCTTTCCGACTTGTTTTATTGAAGAGTTTGTGGGACATATGCAAGATACTCCTCAAGCATTGACATGGCTAGTGGCTTTTACCAAATCCCATGAAAATTTAATCGAACAAACTGGTTTCGTAACACAGGAAAGTTAGTATGGTTGTTGACTATGCCGTTTGGTTAAAAAAATGCGCTTTCTGTGTTTCAAAGGGCTTTAATAAAGGGACTAGGAGCCTTAGCACCCATATACGCAATCGTTTCCATTGATGACGTATGTATTATAGCTGAAAGTAAAGAGGCGCTAGAACGATTTGAAACTTTTCTAGCGAATTAAAGTAAAGAGGGGTTTTAATTTAATGTATGTTCCTTTCTCAAAACTATTGTGGAGGTTTAGGTTACGAAATAAGTAATGCAGATTTCAGGCCAAATGCGCGTAAGATTCGAGCACTTATAGATCTTCAACCTTCTCAATTTGTATCTCGGCTACGACAATTCATAGGCTGAGCTACTTATTTCAGACAGATTGTTCCAAAATAAATTTATAGAAAAATTCAAATTTTAATTGGCAACAAGAATATAAGAAAATACGATTAAAAATTATAGCAGTATTGACAAAAAAAACCCATGATCACCTTGATTCAAAATACACAATAGAGCGGCATACTGATGCCAGTTCGATTGGCTATTGAGTGATATTGCTGCACAAAATTGACAATAAGCCCCACGTTGTCGAATATTACGACAAATGTACTTCTCCTGTCGAATCAAAATACCAATTTAATAAACTAGGAACTTTAGCAGTAATCTACGATATCAAACACTTTCGCCATTACCTGGAAGAATGCAAATTTGTCGTATATACGGACTGCAAATCGTTGAAGACAAGTCGTACAAAATTAGATTTGACACCAAGAGTCCATAGGTTGTGGGCGTTTCTATTGTACAATCATTTGACTTTATTTGGAATATCAAAAGGCGCCCGAATAGCTCATATATATTGTCGCTCACGGAATCCAGTATTTAAGAAAACGAATAGCCAGACTAAAATAATTTAAATCCGAATCCATTTGACCGAGGTCACCGATAGCTGGTTAGCGCAATATCTGCATCTACTGGACCTGAAGCTCGAAGATGGTCTCCGGTTTAAGTGCGTTGCCCAGGAAAGTATTACCAAGAAAGTTGAAAGCGTAGAAGTTTTGGATTTCTGCAGCTCTCACCAGCACGCTGATTGCTCGGGCATACACGCATCCTACTGCGGCGCATGAAGGCACAATACACGCAGTGACAGGAAAGACGCCGTTCTTCACCATGTTTGACCAACATCTATATTATATATATATATAGTGTGGGACTACGATATGAACGGACTGACACTCAAAGACAAGGTTGCAATAATACATGCCGAAGTGCGTAACAAACTCAATGAGGCCTTTCAACTGAGTAAGCAGAGGTACGAGCAAAGGGCTAGAAGTTTTTGTGTCGTTCCCGGACAAGAGGTATACCGCATAATCTTTGTCCAAAACGATTTCTCCAAGAATTTCAACGCGAAATTCGCAAGAAAGTTCTATGTCCCAAATATAAAATGCCCCAACTATATATTTCGAAAAGTTGGGTGCTGTTGCATTCCGCGAAACCGCTCTGTTCACCTTAAGTGTCTATAAGCATATATCGGTGAACACAGCAGGCATGGTACGAAAAAATACATCGTCTGACGAAACAAACAGTGTGAGCCTATGGCGGACTGAATACGCCATTAAATATTCTTAGATAATACGCTTTATTATATATAAAGTGTCAAACTTTTGAGATAGAAAATAGGCGCGAGCTTTCATGAGCGTCCGAGAAGAAGAACTTAGAACTTAAGTGAAGTAAGTTCCAAAAGATATCGATAACTAACTGACAGTGTTACTTAATTAATAGGTGGCTAACAGGGTTCCCACAAGTTATTTTGAATCAGCACCAACTGGTGGTGGGCGGAGGAACCTTCTCCGTTAACATCCAGATCGGTCGACGACCCAAGGCTCCCATTTTGAGCATGCACCGTTTGCGGCGTCAGAATGTGCCCGAATTCCTTCCCTGGTGAATCTGTTTATTGTGAGGGATCCGCCAGGGTCCGTTCTTTTCCAACTTTCCAGCCCTATCCAACGCCGCAGTCGTGGTCATCTGGCCCTGCACCAGGAAGCACCCTTTCCACCTGCAGCGGATAGAATCCCGTCTTGCGTGAAGCTGGGCAAATCTCCAGTGCGTAAATCTTCTGCCCAGCAGGCCGCAAACGCCTCGGCAGGGTAGCACTGAAATTTGCCGTCGTGCTAGCTCTACAATAGTACTGCGCTAGCTACCGGCGACAGCATCCCACGCTAGCGGATCAAATATTGCCGCAGAGAGCTAAAATATAAAGAAATGTCCCATTAGTTTTGGAGAAAGCTTATCACTACATAGTTTAAAACAAAGTCGCTTTATCTGTCCCTATGTCCCCTTGTATGCTTTAATGTTTGAAACTACGCAACGGATTTTGATGCGGTTTTTTTTAATACGATATAGAGTGATTCAAGAGGAAGGTTTATATGTATAATAACATCTATTAAATAGTGGTGAAGTACTGTTATTTTTGAGGTTTCTAATGTGATGTCGTAATTAATTAGATTTTTTTGCAAATGCCGGCTGAACCCTACGAGTTTTATCAAAATAATGTACTAAGTATTGTACACATTGAAAAGGTCTACAAAAAACTCCGCAATGGTATATGTCTATCTCTTATGGATAACCCACAATCAATTTTTTTTGTCAGTTACCTTTTACGACAAATAATGCCTAATTTTCCAAGCGATTTTAACCAATACAGCATTAATCCTTAACCATTTAAATACCTTGAATACATTGTTCATTGAATATAGACTATAAGGCCCTACTATGTAGTGAAGCACTTTTCATTTAATTAAAATCGTTGTTTATGTTATTCAACGACTTTTTTCTTCAACGACTTCTGTGTGTTGTGTACGCGATCTTTTTCTTCTTACTTGAACCAAAAAAGACCATTCAAAGGGAACAATCGATTAAAAAGTGTCGATGGGTTAGACGATGTTGCATCGAGGAGGTTACGCTGTTACAGTGATACTCTTCCAATCCTACAGAACTGAATAAATTTTGTACAGAAATTATAATCAAAACTACTGGCTCGTTTTTAATCACACAGGCTATATATTTTATAACCGTGCGAAGCCGTAGCGGGCCGCTATGTTTTTATATACAACGTTCACAGTTTTTAGGCCATGGATTTTAAAAAATTCATGGTCTATTAGGTTTGTCGGAATGTGCGTAACAGGCAGAAGGAGACATCTGCGACCCCATAAAGTATATATATTCTTGCTCAGGATCACTAGCCGAGTCGATCTAGCCATGTCTGTCTGTCCGTCCGTCTGTCTGTCTGTCCGTCTGTCTGTCTGTCCGTCTGTATGAGCGTCTGATTCTCAGCTATTAAGAAAGCTAGAGACTCAAAATTTGGCATTAAGATTCCTGTATATCCTAGGCAGTAAACGTTGTTTTTAAATTTCTAGTACCACGCCCACGGCCCCCGTAAATCAGTAATTTGTGATTATTAAGCAAAGTATTAAACTCATAACGTTTTTCTTCGGTATACATAAAGCTAAATACAATATGAACATATCCTCTGAATTACAATCCGATCGGACTTATAAAACAAAAGATATTCAAGTCAACGTTTTCAGTAAAAATGTTCGGTACGAGCAGCAGCTTGCGCGCTGCTTTGAGCAGTCGACGCCGACGTCGACGTTTCGTCGTGTCGCTTTATTCTTTACGCGCGTCGCTGTGTGAGTGCGAGCGAGTAAGCTATATGTAGTAGAAGTATTTGTACAGAATTCTCTGTTTGAAATTTTCACTGTGGTTACACGTTTGTAACGGATTTAGAAAATTGGGAGAAGGGTATCTTACTGTCGGGCGCCCGACTGTAGCCTTATCCACTTGTTACCCTTTGACCATTGAAAATGGTCAAAAAAGGGTATACTAACTTTGTGCAAAATGTATGTAACAGGCATAAGGAGGCGTGGCAGACCCCATAAACTATATATATTCTTGCTCAGGATCACTAGCCGAGTCGATTGAGACATGTCCGTCTGTCTGTCCGTCTGTTTGTTTGAGACAACAGATCTCAGCTTTTAAAAAAGCAAAAGACACCAAATTTGGTATGAAGGTTCCTATATATCCGGGGCAGGTGAAGTTTATGTCAAATGTTTGATGCCACGCCCACCGCCCCCGCAAATCGGTTATTTACGATTATTAAGCAAAGTATTAAACCCATAACGTTCTGCGTATAAAGCTTAATGCAGTATAAACATATTCTCTATTACAATCCGATCGGACCAATAACACCGAAGTTATTCAAGTCAACGATTTCAGTACAAATGTTCGGTACGGGCAGCAGCTTGTGCGCTGCTTGGAGCAGTTGACGTCGACGTCGACGTTGCGTCGTGTCGCTTTACTCTTTACGCGCGTCGCTGTGTGAGTGCGAGCGAGTAAGCTATATGTAATAGAAGAATTTGTGCAGAATTTTTGTTTGAAATGATGAGTATAGTTACACGCTTGTAACGGATTTTTAAAATTGGGAGAAGGGTACCTTACTGTCGGGCGCCCGACTGTAGCCTTACCCACTTGTTTTTCAATTATATGTACCAAAATTATTGTACTGTCATCATTGCAATTTTATATCGGTCGACAGATAGCTTCAGTGGCTGCGTGGATGTAGTCGCCGACTGACGAGCGGAGGGGCACGAGTTCTAATCCTACCCAACCCCGATGCAAGTGGTTGATATTTTTGGATGGTTAGCTTTTTTTTGAAGCATTTAAAATTAAAATAAACAGAATTTTAAGGGGAATGAGTTGGTATTGTCTTACACACACACGACTAGCTGAATGGTTTCATAATGCAACTTTACCGAGCAAATTCAAAATGCGCTAATGGCAGATCTGTTATCTGTTATAGTTGCAGACTGCATAGGCCGAGTTTTTTGGAGGTCCATGGTTCAAGACCTCGCGTCGATAACAAATTTTATGTTTTATTTTTCTGTTCTTTTTTTTTTGCATATGCGTTATCTTTATTTAAAATCAATGTTAAGGAAATTTTTACTATATTTAAAGAAATTTAAAATATTTAGTCATATTTCGCAGCATACAGCAATGTATGTACAACATAAACGACAAATCTGGTTGGATTATTAAATTTCTCAATTAATATGTGAAGCATTATATAGGCGTCTCTTTTACACATTCATAATGAAAAGCCCTCTGATGAGTTCTAATTGCAAAGCACTGAGAGCAATGCGGCAACATCTAATAGAAACCAAATGCCACTTTTCAAAGTCAAAACAAATTTGAAACTGTGAGACGTGTTTTTTTCGCATGGTGGTAGCGGGTATACCACAGTCGAGCGCGCTCGACTGTAGCCTTTCCGACTTGTTTTATTGAAGAGTTTGTGGGACATATGCAAGATACTCCTCAAGCATTGACATGGCTAGTGGCTTTTACCAAATCCCATGAAAATTTAATCGAACAAACTGGTTTCGTAACACAGGAAAGTTAGTATGGTTGTTGACTATGCCGTTTGGTTAAAAAAATGCGCTTTCTGTGTTTCAAAGGGCTTTAATAAAGGGACTAGGAGCCTTAGCACCCATATACGCAATCGTTTCCATTGATGACGTATGTATTATAGCTGAAAGTAAAGAGGCGCTAGAACGATTTGAAACTTTTCTAGCGAATTAAAGTAAAGAGGGGTTTTAATTTAATGTATGTTCCTTTCTCAAAACTATTGTGGAGGTTTAGGTTACGAAATAAGTAATGCAGATTTCAGGCCAAATGCGCGTAAGATTCGAGCACTTATAGATCTTCAACCTTCTCAATTTGTATCTCGGCTACGACAATTCATAGGCTGAGCTACTTATTTCAGACAGATTGTTCCAAAATAAATTTATAGAAAAATTCAAATTTTAATTGGCAACAAGAATATAAGAAAATACGATTAAAAATTATAGCAGTATTGACAAAAAAAAACCCATGATCACCTTGATTCAAAATACACAATAGAGCGGCATACTGATGCCAGTTCGATTGGCTATTGAGTGATATTGCTGCACAAAATTGACAATAAGCCCCACGTTGTCGAATATTACGACAAATGTACTTCTCCTGTCGAATCAAAATACCAATTTTATAAACTAGGAACTTTAGCAGTAATCTACGATATCAAACACTTTCGCCATTACCTGGAAGAATGCAAATTTGTCGTATATACGGACTGCAAATCGTTGAAGACAAGTCGTACAAAATTAGATTTGACACCAAGAGTCCATAGGTTGTGGGCGTTTCTATTGTACAATCATTTGACTTTATTTGGAATATCAAAAGGCGCCCGAATAGCTCATATATATTGTCGCTCACGGAATCCAGTATTTAAGAAAACGAATAGCCAGACTAAAATAATTTAAATCCGAATCCATTTGACCGAGGTCACCGATAGCTGGTTAGCGCAATATCTGCATCTACTGGACCTGAAGCTCGAAGATGGTCTCCGGTTTAAGTGCGTTGCCCAGGAAAGTATTACCAAGAAAGTTGAAAGCGTAGAAGTTTTGGATTTCTGCAGCTCTCACCAGCACGCTGATTGCTCGGGCATACACGCATCCTACTGCGGCGCATGAAGGCACAATACACGCAGTGACAGGAAAGACGCCGTTCTTCACCATGTTTGACCAACATCTATATTATATATATATATAGTGTGGGACTACGATATGAACGGACTGACACTCAAAGACAAGGTTGCAATAATACATGCCGAAGTGCGTAACAAACTCAATGAGGCCTTTCAACTGAGTAAGCAGAGGTACGAGCAAAGGGCTAGAAGTTTTTGTGTCGTTCCCGGACAAGAGGTATACCGCATAATCTTTGTCCAAAACGATTTCTCCAAGAATTTCAACGCGAAATTCGCAAGAAAGTTCTATGTCCCAAATATAAAATGCCCCAACTATATATTTCGAAAAGTTGGGTGCTGTTGCATTCCGCGAAACCGCTCTGTTCACCTTAAGTGTCTATAAGCATATATCGGTGAACACAGCAGGCATGGTACGAAAAAATACATCGTCTGACGAAACAAACAGTGTGAGCCTATGGCGGACTGAATACGCCATTAAATATTCTTAGATAATACGCTTTATTATATATAAAGTGTCAAACTTTTGAGATAGAAAATAGGCGCGAGCTTTCATGAGCGTCCGAGAAGAAGAACTTAGAACTTAAGTGAAGTAAGTTCCAAAAGATATCGATAACTAACTGACAGTGTTACTTAATTAATAGGTGGCTAACAGGGTTCCCTCAAGTTATTTTGAATCAGCACCAACTGGTGGTGGGCGGAGGAACCTTCTCCGTTAACATCCAGATCGGTCGACGACCCAAGGCTCCCATTTTGAGCATGCACCGTTTGCGGCGTCAGAATGTGCCCGAATTCCTTCCCTGGTGAATCTGTTTATTGTGAGGGATCCGCCAGGGTCCGTTCTTTTCCAACTTTCCAGCCCTATCCAACGCCGCAGTCGTGGTCATCTGGCCCTGCACCAGGAAGCACCCTTTCCACCTGCAGCGGATAGAATCCCGTCTTGCGTGAAGCTGGGCAAATCTCCAGTGCGTAAATCTTCTGCCCAGCAGGCCGCAAACGCCTCGGCAGGGTAGCACTGAAATTTGCCGTCGTGCTAGCTCTACAATAGTACTGCGCTAGCTACCGGCGACAGCATCCCACGCTAGCGGATCAAATATTGCCGCAGAGAGCTAAAATATAAAGAAATGTCCCATTAGTTTTGGAGAAAGCTTATCACTACATAGTTTAAAACAAAGTCGCTTTATCTGTCCCTATGTCCCCTTGTATGCTTTAATGTTTGAAACTACGCAACGGATTTTGATGCGGTTTTTTTTAATACGATATAGAGTGATTCAAGAGGAAGGTTTATATGTATAATAACATCTATTAAATAGTGGTGAAGTACTGTTATTTTTGAGGTTTCTAATGTGATGTCGTAATTAATTAGATTTTTTTGCAAATGCCGGCTGAACCCTACGAGTTTTATCAAAATAATGTACTAAGTATTGTACACATTGAAAAGGTCTACAAAAAACTCCGCAATGGTATATGTCTATCTCTTATGGATAACCCACAATCAATTTTTTTTGTCAGTTACCTTTTACGACAAATAATGCCTAATTTTCCAAGCGATTTTAACCAATACAGCATTAATCCTTAACCATTTAAATACCTTGAATACATTGTTCATTGAATATAGACTATAAGGCCCTACTATGTAGTGAAGCACTTTTCATTTAATTAAAATCGTTGTTTATGTTATTCAACGACTTTTTTCTTCAACGACTTCTGTGTGTTGTGTACGCGATCTTTTTCTTCTTACTTGAACCAAAAAAGATCATTCAAAGGGAACAATCGATTAAAAAGTGTCGATGGGTTAGACGATGTTGCATCGAGGAGGTTACGCTGTTACAGTGATACTCTTCCAATCCTACAGAACTGAATAAATTTTGTACAGAAATTATAATCAAAACTACTGGCTCGTTTTTAATCACACAGGCTATATATTTTATAACCGTGCGAAGCCGTAGCGGGCCGCTATGTTTTTATATACAACGTTCACAGTTTTTAGGCCATGGATTTTAAAAAAATTCATGGTCTATTAGGTTTGTCGGAATGTGCGTAACAGGCAGAAGGAGACATCTGCGACCCCATAAAGTATATATATTCTTGCTCAGGATCACTAGCCGAGTCGATCTAGCCATGTCTGTCTGTCCGTCCGTCTGTCTGTCTGTCCGTCTGTCTGTCTGTCCGTCTGTATGAGCGTCTGATTCTCAGCTATTAAGAAAGCTAGAGACTCAAAATTTGGCATTAAGATTCCTGTATATCCTAGGCAGTAAACGTTGTTTTTAAATTTCTAGTACCACGCCCACGGCCCCCGTAAATCAGTAATTTGTGATTATTAAGCAAAGTATTAAACTCATAACGTTTTTCTTCGGTACACATAAAGCTAAATAAAATATGAACATATCCTCTGAATTACAATCCGATCGGACTTATAAAACAAAAGATATTCAAGTCAACGTTTTCAGTACAAATGTTTGGTACGAGCAGCAGCCGACGCGCTGCTTTGAGTAGTTGACGTCGACGTCGACGTTGCGTCGTGTCGCTTTACTCTTAACGCGCGTGGTTGTGTGCGTGTGAGCGAGTCATATATATTAGAATAAGTTGGGAATAATTCTCTGTCAGAAGTCATGAGAATGCTTAAATATTTGGTAAGGATGTTAAAGGGTATCTGTCTGTCGAGCGCGTTTGTTTCATTATATTAAAATTTGTATTTTGATTTATATATTTTATGGTATATAAACATAAACTGAAAATCCATGGCCTTTTACAGTCACCGCGTGACTATAGCCTTTCCGACTAGTTTGTTTTTGGAAATACCGCACATTATCAATACTTTTTAATGTTATACAGTAACCCGCCCTTAGTTTTTCCATTTAAATATCTCAGACGTTTATAATCTATAGCTGTTATAGGAACAATCAGTCTGTCTGTTGCAACGCAAATTAGTACCCCAGTTATTGAGCTATCATCATGAAACTTTGCTCACAAGCTTCTTATTTCTGCCCTCTTTAAATAAGTCGGAACGGGCCAGATCGGACTGATATATCGTATAGCTGTCATAGAGCCTATCGGCCGATTTTCGTTATATTTCAAGATATAGCTATCAGGCTTACCACATCCAAATATAACTTTTATAACTTATAACGATCAACGATCGACCAAATGAAGGTTCTTGTTGCAATTTTATGGAAATCTGAGTACTATTACATGTAGCTGTTAAACAAAAATCATATAGCTGATATTCAAACGCATTTTTGAATGATGGCTTTCCAAATTTAGATTTTATGATCCTTTACAACACAAAGACATTCGACCAAATGCTGTTTCTATGAATTGTATACTGATATATGCGAAACAAAATATATCGGAAAACATAACATTCTTATATAAAACAGTTACAGTTGATAATATAAGAAATATATTTAAATACTTGCATACAATATTCATAGTTGTTTATAGGAATCCAGCTTGTCCTATTACAAGGTTTCGAAATGAAATCAGAAATGATGTTGAAAGGCTAACGTCAGCTGAAAATAATACAAAATTGGTAATATTAGGAGATTTTAACATTTGCCGATCAACAACCACTGATCAGCTCGAGTCTACTTTAAATAATAACAACAAAATGTGCCAACAACAAAACATTTAACTCAAATTGATTGGATATTTTGTGATAACACAGTAAGCGGTGCTGCCGCAATCACTTATCAAACTCCATAAAGTCACCATGACGGCGTGTTCCTTAGCTATAATCACTAATTAAATAATTTATTTTTAAATATTTAGTTAATTAATTTATTTTATTATTGAAAATAAAGAATATATGTGCAATGTTGTTTAAGGTATTGTAAATATTCCTCCTCGAGGATTGCGACCTTGTCTTGGAGAGGAGGCTGAGTATGTGAAATTATAAGACGACGATATATTTATAATATATGTACTGTTATAATAAATACCAGAGAACTGCAACATGCATGCATACACAACACTCAAAAATGAATGAGATTCTTGCCACTCGATCTTCAATTTGCACAGGCCGCACATATCACACGCCTCAAGCCGCGCAAGCCTCTAACAGCAAGAGCCTCAGATAGCGGGAGACTCTAAAAGCAAGAGACGCAAAAGGCTGAGCCGCTAAAGGCATAACCTGCTCTTATATTCCGCCGTCATCGGAATTGTCAGTATATTTGCAACATTTATCTGCAATAAAGACTGTGTTCAACCTGTTATCAGACAGGGATCATTTTATAGTCCTCGGTGACTTTAATATGCCAGAATGTGAGTGGACATCAGGTGTTGAAGAAGCTTTCTTATTGCCTTCCCGGCAGCATGACCTTTTTGATGGTTTGTTTGATATGTCATTGTCGCAGGTCAATCATGTCAAAAATTCTAGAAACAGATCGCTAGATTTATGTTTCGTATCTGATCCATCTAGGGTGATTCTAAACAGGACTCAGCCTCTTTCTTTTCCAGAAGATTCTTACCATCCCACCCTCGAAGTTACTGTTGATCTTGGCGTGTGTTTTGATGAAAATGAAAAACCGCGTAGACGTGTACGCTGCTTTAAAAAAGCAGACTTTGAATTATTAAATTTCTTAATTTCTGACTGCGACTGGTCAGAACTTTACTCGTCTACTGATATTTCAGTAGCGACAAATTTATTTGATCAAAATATAAATTCATTTTTTGACATTTGTGTTCCTTTTTACCTTCCAAAACACTCGAGTAAGCCCCCTTGGTTCACAAGAGAGTTGTCGCGCCTAAAAAATTTAAAATCTAACTTATTTAACAAATATAAAATTAATTATTCACCTGCAGCCTTTTCTCGTTTTTTAGCTGCTCGTTTAAATTTTTCAGTACTGAACGCGAAATGTTATAAAAACTATTTAGCTCGTTGTAGGACTCAGTTTCTTGTGAACCCTAAACAGTTTTATAGTTTTGTTAACATGAAGTCATCGGTTAAACCTTCATCGGTTAAACCTTCAAAGTTGTTTTTTGAAAATTCTATAGCAGACACCAGCCAAGCCATGGCCGACATGTTGCAAAGTTTTTTCAAACGACGTACTCGCCTTCTACTCAAAATGTTCATTTTTATCCATATAACATTCCCTGTTCAAATAGTATTTTCAGTCCTATTCTAAACGAAATTTCACTTGTTAAGGATCTTCACTCGGTTAAACCAGTTTTTTCTCCAGGTCCCGACGATGTTCCCGCTTGTGTACTTCGGTTCTGTGCTCACTCTCTAAGTAAGCCATTGCTCAAACTGTTCTCGCTGTCCTTAGATACATCATCCTTTCCTTCTATATGGAAGGAATCATTTATTATCCCCTTGCTTAAGAAGGGCAGTAAGTCTGATGCAAGCAATTATAGAGGTATCTCTAAATTGTCGGCTATACCTACATTCTTCGAGAATGTCTTAACTCCTCACTTGTAACATTTCTGTAGATCCGTCATATCGCCTTCTCAGCACGGATTTATGAAACGTCGATCAACTACGACGAATTTGCTTGAACTGACATCCTTTGTTATAAAAGGTTTTCAGGAAAATCTTCAAACTGCTGTTATATAAATTAAAAGATATTTTTAATTTTCTTTCAAAAAAAGAACACGTCAGATTTTATTGGTGTTTATTTTGGAACAAACTGGACTAAGTTTTACAATTAATAATTAAACCTATTCTCTGCCGACGTCGCTGATGTCGTCGAAGCCGTCGCTGCCGCTGCCGCTGTGGCTGCGCCGTTGTCGCTGATGGTGTCCGATGTTATATAAATTAAAAGATATTTTTAATTTTCTTTCAAAAAAAGAACACGTCAGATTTTATTGGTGTTTATTTTGGAACAAACTGGACTAAGTTTTACAATTAATAATTAAACCTATTCTCTGCCGACGTCGCTGATGTCGTCGAAGCCGTCGCTGCCGCTGCCGCTGTGGCTGCGCCGTTGTCGCTGATGGTGTCCGATGTCGTTGGCGTTCCCACGACTTGGCCGGTGCAGACATTCTGCTGATGCAGCGCACGTGGCGGATGCAGTGCCGTCGTAGCTGGAGTCAATGTGCCTGTTCTTGCTGAGCTGTTGTTTGTTGTGCAATTTCTTGGTTCATGTTGGGCTGCATTGGGCTTGTTGTTGTTATTGGGACTTCGCTGACTGTCTGCTCGTGGCGGATGTACTGCATGTGGTGGAGTCGTGATCGAGATTTGGGTTCTTGTGTGTTCTTATCATATTTGGTCTTAAGTCCTCTCCCTTTAGACGCAGACGTCCTCGGATGCGATGTAGAGGCGTTTCTGGGTTGGTCCAGTAGGTGTCTTTGGTTTTGTTCCTGGTGTTTCGACTTCCTTATTTAGCTGGTGGCCCCTATGAGATAGCTTTTGTTTTGCTATCCAGCCGATTGCCGCGATGAGTGCCAAAAGCAGAGTCCCTGTAACCGAGACGTTGATTGTTGCTGTCTTGGTGCTGTCGTCTCTTATCATCTCAAGCTCCCTGGTATTGTTGATATTGAATTGCTTTAGCATTTGTAGCGAAAGAACTTCTTCCACCTTGCTCTCTCGTGCTTGGAGTTGAAGAACTGGGGGTGCAGCCTCGGCGTACGTCATCATCTTTGTCTCATACACTTCATTTGCTATGACGATTGTAGAGTTCTGGGATTGGACTAGGAACGTTCCTTCCAAGGTTGTCTCCTCCCTGTCGATGAGTACGGTGCCTCTGAAGTCATTCAGGAGAATGGTGCCGGTCAGGATTTCCTCGTGGTCCGCTACGTGTTGGCTATTGATGATCTTGCAGTTAGGTGTTCGACTTCTTAGTAGCGGTGTGATACACGTGTCGTTGCTTAGGTCTACTAGGTTTATTTTATTACAAATTGACTTATCGTTATGGGTTTCACAATTTCCTTTAAGGCCGTAATTTATTTGGTTACTGTTCAGGCACCAGCATGAACATGTGACAATACTGCACTGAACTGCACGGCACTGTACCGCTGTATAGTTCAAGTGATAGCAGGCACATGACCCCATGCAGCGATCCCTTATCTGTGTTTACGACCGTCTACAATATTTTATGACCCAGCGTTCACACATGTTTACGATAAGTAAGAAGGGAACGCAACTATCCTATTTGTATTGAATAATAATTATCACACGCTGCGTCTTTCAAGTGCAGCATACAAGTATATAAATAGAGATAAGAAAAACAACGACCACCGCGGTTCTTACAACACCGCATTAGATTTTAAGAAACAGTTCCAAATAAACTCACAAAGTGTAGAGACGTACATTCTACATTGACAGTTCGAAATAAATTCGTACAAGTGTTGTAAGGTGTATTTTCTTTACATTTTTTGGTCCTTCGAGCCGTCCGCGGGTGTACCAAGTAAAAATCTAGTGAAAATTCTGTTTTGCATTCTTTTGTATTCTTGGCTAATATCAACAAGTTGTGAGTCGAGGCACAGCTAGATCAACCAGGCGATCAAACAAAAAATACCTCCAACGATTATCCAAGTTAATTCAAAAGTTTAAAATAAAAAGCAAATCAGAATGATGTCCGAACAAACGTTGGCACTGCTAAAAATGCAAAATGAAGTGCTACAACAAATCCAGGAGCTTCTAGCGGAGAGAGGAAACTCATCGAGCGTGAGGGAATTAAGCGCCAAATTCAGGAGCAACCACACGTCGCTGGTAAGGATTGATCCTGTCGATCATCAATACTTCAACGAGAAGGTTTATGAATCCAAAATGGCTGAAGTCCGTAGTTACTTGGAGTCGGAAATGAAGGTCGAAGAAGCCACGATTGGCGAAGAACCGTTTCAGCTAGAGGAAACTGGACAAAGGGAAGTGCTGGATACCAGGCCAAGTACCTCTAAAGGATTAGGGGCAAGAGCAAGTGTAATTCGAAGCACGCCTACCCCGGTTCCCTTGGGAGATACCTCGGACACACTAACGAAGCTGTTAACGCAGCATATAGCCGAAGTCAAAGCCGACATGAAAAAAAGCGATGTGACTATCTTGGAAAGCCATAAGTGCAAATTAAACTATCTGTGGTCAAAATTGCAAGAGTCACTAAACGCAGATTATGAAAATAATGCCGTTGATATGTCAAGGCTTGTAGAAATGGATGTAGATGTCTATGTGTTATCTGACCAACTCGAAAGAAAGATACACAACGTACGCAATAGAGAGGACGACAGACCGGAACTTCCGAAAACGACTGTGCCTACATTTAGCGGAGATCCGAAGGAATGGCAATCGTTCTACGAGATTTTCTCACTAACTATTGATTCGAGGGAAGATATCAGCGATACTAGGAAGCTGAACTACCTACGGACTCACCTCACGGGAGACGCGAGATTAGTCGTTGGACACCTATTAAATGGGTCCTCGGCCAATTACAATTTGGCATGGGAGCTGGTATGCAAGCGCTATGCAAATAAGCGCAAAATATTTGCTGATCGCTTTAAGCAGCTGATGGACTTGGAACTGCTGAAGAATCATAATGAAGGCAGTATCCGCAAGTTCCTGGATACAGCGAGGGAAAACATATGCATCATAAAAGAGCAAATCGGCCAAGATTTTGATGTATTATTCGCCCAAATATTGATTCGACGTTTCTCTACAGAGGTCTTACAACTATACGAACAACACGTAAGGAAGGCCAGAGAGATTCAGTCTCTGCAAGATGTGCTGGGTTTTATTGAACAGTTACATATTTCAATAGACTCAATGCAGAATAATGCCCTCTATAAAGAAGCCAAAAGGACAAGCAATAAGAAATGTCGATTTTGCCAAAAAGAGGGGCATGAAATAGGTAAATGCTTGAAATTCAAAGCGGAGCCTATTGGAAAGCGTAGAGAGTTTGTAAACAAAAACTCGCTTTGCTACAAATGCTTAGGAGCACACAACATGAAGGATTGTAAAAAGACCTGGACATGTGAGCGGTGCCCTAAAGCACATCATAACTGGCTTCACGACGATGGAGCCAAAAATCAGGTCGTAACGAGCAATTGCCTTAAACAGAATAAAGGGCAAGATACGTTACTGGCCACAGCTCTTGTTCTAGTAAAAAACAAAACTGGAAATTATGAGCAGTTGAGAGCCCTTATTGATGGAGGCTCACAAAAAACTCTAATATCAGAGGAAGCAGTGCAACTTCTGAAACTTCAGAGGACGAAAAGCAATATAGAAGTCCAGGGGATTTCAGAAGGCGTCGACGTGGTGAAAAGTAGTGTGCGACTGGAAATAAAACCAAGGTTTGCAAGTAGTTTTCAAGCGACAACGCAAGCCTTGGTTCACCCAAAGCTGCGAAAAGCTCTACCAAGCAAACAAATAAATACAAGCGTTGCCAAGGACTGGAAGGGCTGCGAGCTAGCCGACCCACACTTCAACGAGCCTAGCAGGATCGACCTTATAATAGAAGTTGACCTGCTGCCGTCGATCATGACAGGAAAAATTACAAGAGTCAAACAGATCTTGGGACAGAAAACCAGCCTTGGATGGATAGTCTCTGGGCAATTATCCACAGAGTGCAATAAGAAGGTGATCAGCGCAGCTACAAAAATACGGTTGGACGATCTCGAGCGCTTCTGGGAATTGGAAAGCGAAACTAACGAACGAGAAGAAGACCTAGAGTGTGAAGAACACTTCCAGAAAACCACGACGTGGGATAATGAAGGTCGGCTTGTGGTTTCCATACCTTTCCGCAAAGAGTTTGAACTCGGAGACTCTAGGAAACAAGCCATGGCTAGACTCCTTCAAATGGAGAAACGGTTCAAGAGAAGTCCACAGATCTTCAGCGATTATTGTGCCTTTATGGAAGAATACGTAAGACTGGGGCACATGGAACCGGTCAACACAAGTGGAAAAGGAAAATACTACTTGCCACATCAGGCAGTCATTAGACCGAACAGTCTAACTACCAAACTTAGGGTAGTGTTTGACGCCTCTGCAAAAACCTTCAATGGATTGAGCCTCAACGATGTGATGCTCGTCGGTCCAAGAATACAAAAGGACATTTTTGATATCTTGCTAAAATGGCGACAATGGCAATACGTGATGACAGCTGACATCGAGAAAATGTATCGCCAAATTAAAATAGCCAAAGAAGACCAAGAATATCAGTATATTCTATGGAGAGATAATCCCAAAGCAGAAGTCAAGGAATTTAAACTGACTACAGTAACATATGGAACTTCAGCAGCACCATTTTTAGCCGTCAGATGTCTTCAAGAGTTGGCAAACCGATACTGCAAAGACAATCCACGATTGCTGACAACCCTAAGAGAAGACTTCTACATGGATGATCTTATTACTGGTGGGGACTCCATCGATGACTGCGTCAAAATACAAGTCGAACTCCGAAGCATTATGGAGAAGGCTGGCTTGCACCTGCGCAAATGGGTCTCCAACGACGATCGAATCATCGCTGGAATTCAAGGTGGCGACTCGACTGAGAAGATTACCATCCAGGAGGACGAGTCAATTAAGACTCTTGGCTTGCAATGGGACCCTAAAAAGGATGTCTTTTCTTTTATGGTCGATTGCCCTAAACTAACACGAATTACAAAACGGTTAGTTCTTTCGCAATTAGCAAGGATCTTCGACCCACTCGGATGGCTTACACCAGTGACTCTGCAAGGAAAATGTTATATTCAGGAGCTCTGGAAATTGCCGCTTGCATGGGATACTGAGTTGGACCCCAATCTTGCACGGATCTGGCAAGAATATGCTAGCGAGCTACCAAGTCTGGGATATATAAGCATACCTCGCTGGTCTGGAAGCTCAGCTGCGGACGACATAGAAATTCATGGGTTTTGCGATGCCTCTGAAAAAGCGTATGCAGCAGTGGTGTATGCCAAAATTGGAGCTAAGATAACCTTGCTGGCTGCAAAAAGCAAGGTAAATCCAATAAAAAATAAAAAAACGATTCCTAAATTGGAACTTTGTGCCGCTCATCTCCTAAGCAAGCTACTATGTAGAATACAAGACATAGTGGGAGATCGGATCAAATCGCAAGCATGGAGTGACTCTCAGATTACTCTGGCTTGGATTCAAAATAAACGCAGCAAGGACAAATTCGTCAAAACCCGAGTTGACGATATAAATAACAAACTGCCAAACGTTCAATGAACTACGTGCAATCTGAGGAGAACCCAGCAGACGTGGCTTCAAGGGGAATATCTCCAACGCAATTGGCAGCATGTGACATCTGGTGGAAAGGACCACACTGGTTGGCAAAACCACCGAGTCAATGGATTAAGCCCGAACTACCGGAAATTGTTGCTGTTACAACAATAACAGAAGAGGAAAACAGCCTTACTCCGCTATTATGGAAGTATTCTTCGGTAGACAAGCTTAATAGCGTAATGGCGTATGTATTACGCTTTATAGCTAAACTACGAAGAAAAGCACCTCAGTCAACCTACCTTTCCGTGGAAGAATTCAAGAATGCCAAAACAGCCGTTGTAAATTCTGTTGCTTCAAAAGAAAAGACCTCTTGAAGCAAAAAGTAAACTGCAGGCGCTCAACCCTTTTTTGGACGGAGATGGCATCCTAAGAGTAGGTGGTCGGCTTCAAAACTCATTGCTGCCATACGACGCAAAACATCCAGTGATACTTGGAAAGTCACACTTCTCATGGCTTTTAATAAGTAAAGCACATAAAGAAACCCTACATGGCGGACTGAAGCTAATGCGGAGCCACGTTCAAGGAGAATTCTGGATTGTCGGACTGCGGAACCAATTAAAAAAGTGTCTTCAAGAATGTGTTACTTGTATAAGATACAAAAAAGATGTGGCAAATCAACTAATGGGGAATTTGCCAGTACATCGAGTAACAGGAGAACATCCATTCCAAAATACTGGGATCGACTACGCTGGACCCTTTCAAATCCGATGTTCGAATGGAAGAGGTCAAAAGACTTTCAAAGGATATATATGCCTTTTTGTTTGTATGGCAACGAAGGCAATTCATTTGGAAGCAGTCGGCGATCTTTCAACAGATCGATTTTCGGAAGCGTTACGGCGATTTTTTGCTAGACGAGGGAAAAGCGAACACCTGTACTCGGACAACGGCACTAACTTCGTAGGAGCAGCCAGAATATTGGACAAGGAGCTTGTAACCGCGCTTAGAAACAATAATCATCTGGCGCCAATTCTCGTTAAGGAAGGCATCCACTGGCACTTTATCCCGCCGTCAAGCCCCGATATGGGAGGATTGTGGGAAGCTGGTGTTAAGTCGGTGAAACACCATCTCAGGCGTGTCATCGGCGAAAACAGCTTCACCTTTGAGGAGTTCACAACACTCCTTTGTCAAATCGAAGCAGTGTTAAACTCCCGGCCGTTGTTGAGTCTTAATAATGACGACCAAGGAGAGGAGATATTGACGCCAGGACACTTCATCGTGGGAAGATCACTTATTGGAGCTCCAGAACACTTTGATGAAAATCAAAGAGTGGGATCCCTGGATAGATGGCGACATCTGCAGCGCATCAGAGCGGAATTCTGGAGAAAGTGGAAGGAGGATTACCTGGTGTCTCTTCAACAGAGGACAAAATGGCGCCAGGATAGGCCAAACCCGGAAGAAGGCCAATTAGCCTTCACTAAAAATGAAAACACGCCTCCAGCCAGATGGCCAATGGGGCGAATTGTGAAGACTACCAAGGGACAGGATAATAAAGTCCGAGTAGTCACCATGAAGACCAACAATGGCGAAGTGAAAAGGCCATTGAATAAGATCTGTCTGCTGCCGTCGAATGAAGGGGAACAAAACAGCGAGAAATCGCAAGATCCTGTCCACCAGCCAACCGATAAAAAGAGGCAGCTCAGGAATAAAGCAAAATTCACGCCAAAAAATGCGATCGTGAGCCTTCTGATGATACTTCAAGTAGCGAGCACCGCTGCAACGCCTGCAACCAATGTTAGCAGGCTAAATATCCAAAATTTGGAGGAGAAATCGACGATAATAATGGATAAAATTAAGAAAATTGAAGTCGTATCGTCAAGTTGGCAGCTTTTATTCTACTACGATATGCAAGCTCACTTCACTTTCCTTCAACAAGCCGATGATTTCCTGGACACAACTACCTCAATTTGTGGAAAATTGGGAGGATTCACCGATTATTGCTCATCAGTCTGCAGTACCATGAAGGCCAAAGTAGACAGCATACAGGACAGAAATAAGATAATAACTCAATCATCAAAAAGGAAAAGAAGGTTCATTATGTTTTTCGACATCGGCACAGCAGAAAGATTCAAGGAGAATATGGAGAAAATTATCAAAAATGAGAAGCAACTGACTGAATATATGGACAGCCAGGCCTCCATTATAAATGCAACTTCCGATCTAGTGCGAATAACCACAGAGGAAGTAAACAAAAACTTCGAACGCGTTACAAGCGAAATGAACAAAATACAAAACACGCTTAAGGATCATTTTTATGTGTACTCCGAAGCGACTAAGTTCCTTATGCTGCTAAACCAAGTGAGGAACTGGGTTGACGACGCGGAAAAAGTACAATCCGCGGCCATCGCCCTTGTAACGGACGTTAACATTGGAAAGGTACATCCCGCCTTGATTGACCCAAAAAAGATGGTAGCCGAGCTGGATAAAATTCAAAATAAATTAAAAAGGGATCAGCTCTTACCCGGCGGAAGGTCCCCTAGCAGGCTACAGTTAGCATACAAGCTAATGAAAGCTCAGGCAATATTTAAGGACAACGTACTTCTGGTCGATGCACGGCTACCTATTTACGTCAATCAACATGCTAGTCTGTTCAATGTCGTCCCAATACCACTTCAAATCAAGGACAGGAAGTGGATTCCGAAGATAAAAACGGAATCCTTTATCTACAGCACCGAACTTAACGCATATCACCCCATGACTGAGGGAGAAGTTAATCGCTGTCAACAGGAAAACGAGGATACCTGGTTATGCGAGGCAAGCTGGGCCTGGAAGGATGCAGACGATCATAGCTGTGAGATATATCCGATCAAACCGAACAATAAACAGTCCTGCGAAATGGATGAGTTTACCGAGGACTTGTACTACAAAAGGCTTAATGGAAGAAACCGCTGGCTGATTAAAACCTTCAAGAACATAACAGCCCATATGGCTTGCGGAGACAACCATGAAGTAGTCAAATTGCCAAGCCTGGCAATAATCAATGTACCTGCCGGATGTACTGCTCGGATAGCTGACATCACAATTATCTCTCCAGAGATAATCACGTCGACTGACACTGTAACCTTCTCACCCCATATTCTAAAGATCCTAGATGATGGCGAAACTTGGGTACCAACACCCATTCACCACGTCGTGGTTAATAATTCAATTGAGTTGTATCACGTACGAAAGAGCCTGAAAGAGCTGGAAGGCAAGAGGGTACGCATCGAGGATCTGGTCTTCCACACCGTGAACGGACACATATCACTTGGCCTGGTGACTATTGTGATAGCTGGAATATTGATATATTACAAGAAAAAAAAGGGACCAAAGGCGTGAACTAATGGCTGTCGTGTTTCCTGGCCCCCCGCAGAATGTTCAGGCACCAGCATGAACATGTGACAATACTGCACTGAACTGCACGGCACTGTACCGCTGTATAGTTCAAGTGATAGCAGGCACATGACCCCATGCAGCGATCCCTTATCTGTGTTTACGACCGTCTACAATATTTTATGACCCAGCGTTCACACATGTTTACGATAAGTAAGAAGGGAACGCAACTATCCTATTTGTATTGAATAATAATTATCACACGCTGCGTCTTTCAAGTGCAGCATACAAGTATATAAATAGAGATAAGAAAAACAACGACCACCGCGGTTCTTATAACACCGCATTAGATTTTAAGAAACAGTTCCAAATAAACTCACAAAGTGTAGAGACGTACATTCTACATTGACAGTTCGAAATAAATTCGTACAAGTGTTGTAAGGTGTATTTTCTTTACAGTTACATTGGATGATTTTAGTGTATTTTATCTCGTAAATTATTTTACCCTTTTTTATTGGTTTTAAAATTGTATGTGTACAGGTTTCGTTAGAAATTAAAGGTATGCTAATAATGTACAATAGGTTTTTGCCGTTGGTGGCTATTTTTATTTTGGAAGATTCTAGCAGTTCTTCTAGGTTCATGAAAATAATGTCTTTATTGAATAGGTTTTCGATTTGTTCAGTTTCATATTCTGATAATATAATGGAATTTATGGTATCTGTTTTTGCCCAATCTATTGCATGGACTAGGTTATTAAGTTCTTTTTAAGTATGTGTAATTTATATTGCAATAGAGAGATTTTTTCGTCTATAAAATTTTTATTTTCTGACGTGGCCTTAATTATATTGTTGGTTATTAAGCTTAACTGTTTAATTCTATCATTTAGTACTTTATTTATTATTAATTATTTATTATTGTTCTCGAGCTGTTCGTTTATTTTATTGATTATTATTTCTTTGTCATGGTGGTCCGGTGAACCGGCCAACCATTTCCATGCCGTTCCCAAAGCATCTATTGCCCTTTTTTGTTTTTTAAAAGGTTTAAGTTTTCTTAGGTCTGATTCCGACTTCATAAGTTCAAATTTTAAGAAAGGGAGAAGTGGGTGCGTTTTATTAATTTCATTTAATCTGTTCGATATGTCACCGAACGCGGATTCGTATTCTTCAATGTTGAACACGTGGATAATTTTAAATGTCCCGTTTTGCAGAACAGCGGTTCCCGTTTTTATGGGAATGAGTTGGGAGTGGGTGTAGTCTAGTATGGTAACCCGTCCGAAACATGTTGGCAATAAGAGTAACCTGCGAATGAATGTTATTTCTTAATATTATTTTTGTGTACTATTCTCCCTGAATGTGTTTTTATGGTGGTGTTCCTATCCTCTTGGACTATTTCTTTTCTGTATCTCGGTGTTAGTTTTGACCCTAACCTTTTATCTATTTTCACATAAACTGTTTCCCCTACCTCGTATTTCTTTATTGGGTTCTTTCTTTGGTTGTGGTATTCTAAGTCGGTATTCTGTTTTTTTCTATTTTTTCGCTGATCTTTTTCCTAACATCTTGAAGTTCTTGGGGGTTTGCGCTTAATTGGTTTCCGAAAAATAAGTCTATTTGTTTTTTTTGTGTTGTTGAATGAACTGAAGTATTGTACTCTTCAACTGCTTTAAAGAGTAGTTCTTCAAATTCAAGTGTGCTTTCGTCTAGCTTAAGGCATCTCATTATCTCTGTTAGAGTTGAATGAAATCTTTCGACTTGCCCATTGCTAGTCGAAGTATAGGGCGGTGTCGTGTAGACTTTTGCCTGCAGCTGCTCTTGCAGCAGAAACTTGATAGCTGCTGAATTTAGAGCCTTTTCGTTGTCTGTTACAATTTGCTTGGGCATACCGAATGCTATCATAATTTCTCTTAGTGGATGTTTTTTATCTTCCGATGCTTTTGATCTTAATAGTTTTATCTGGGCATATTTTGAAAATTTATCTATGGCCGTTAGTATTAGCTGTTTTTGGGTCGTGTAGATGTCTATATGAATGATTTGTCCGGGGTACGTCGGTATGGGGGTTGGTTGAATCACCCCATGATGCGGATGTCTGTCATATTTGGCTATTTTGCAAGTCCCGCATGCTTTTGCCGTGGCTTCGGTTTTTTTTCGAAGGCCAGGAAAGAAAAACTTGCTTAGTATCTGGATTTTATTTTCAATGGCGTTTCTATGCGCCCTCATGTGTTCGGAAGCTACGATATTATCCTGTTCGCTCTCTGAACTCACGTCCGTGACTTGTTTCTGCGTGTATCTAGTTTTGTAATTGTTAAAGTGCTGTGGGGAAATATTCTGGATTTTGCCCATTATGTGTTCGGGTGTGAAGATCCCGTTCACGATTTTTGGGTCTAGGTGTTTTTTTAGAATATCCACCAGATCTTCCTCAGAATATGATTTCTTTTTTATTATGTGCCTATGAAAAGTAGGAAAGGGATTTTCGAACAACTCTTCCTCTTCTTCTGATATCAGGAGAAATAGTTGGTTTTTGAATACATTAATGGGGACATTTTCGACTGGTATCAAATTATGCGGGGAACTTTCGTCGCTATGAACCGTCGCCGTTGTACTATTTATTTGGGGGTTTGTTGGGATTCTGGAAAGTGCGTCGGCTACTACGTTCGAGGTACACGGCTTGTATCTTAGCTCGTGGTTGTATTCCTCTAAGTAGCTTTTCCATCTTTTAAGTTTCCCATTATGGTTCTTTGAACTAAGAGCGAAAGTCAACGGTTGGTGGTCATTGTATATTATCACCTTGGCTGTACCGTAAAGGTACATTCGTAGGCTCTGAAGTGCCCAAACTATTGCTAGCATTTCTTTCTCATTTGCTGCGTAGTTTTCTTCGGTCTTCGAGAGCGTACGGGAAATGAAAGTGATCGGTCGAGATTCTTGTTCTAAGACGGCGCCTATAGCGAAGTTTGAGGCGTCCGTTGTTGACTTGAATTCCTTACTAAAGTCTGGGTACGCCAGTATGACGTCTTGTGAGGCTAAAGTTCTTCTTATCTTATCGAATGCGCTTATCGCGTCGTCAGATCTATCTTTGTTTTATTTGAAATATTTTTTGGGAGGCGACCGTTTTCGCCTCTCAATAAGTTAGTCAGTGGTTTAGCAAGTTTAGCATAGTCGCGAATAAAACGCCTATAGTAACTTGCCAGACCTAGGAAAGATCTAAGTTCTTTTAGTGTTGTGGGGATCGGAAATTTTTCTATTGCTTTTACTATATCCGCGTTTGTTTTAACGCCTTTTTGTGAGATAGTGAATCCCAAGAAATTTACCTCCTCTTTGAAGAATTCACATTTGTCCATCTGCACTTTCATATTGGCTTTTTCTAATGTGGCAAATATCTTATCTAAGTGCTTGGCATGTTCATTTTCGGACCGACTAAAGACGTTAATATCGTCAATATACACGTAGCATATTTTTCCTACGTGTTCCCTTAGAATATCGTCTAATGCTCTCTGGAAAATAGACGGTGAGTTCTTTAGACCGAAAGGTAATCGAGTGAATTTGAACTTTCCGCCGTTGATTGCGAACGCAGTTTTTTCTATGTCATTTTCTTTAAGCGGTATCTGGTGGAATCCGCTTTTGAGATCTAGAACGGAGAAATATTTATTGTCACCCAATTGTGCGATTATTTCTCCAATCTCAGGGATAGGGTACCTATCCGAAATAGTTACGGGGTTAAGTTTTCGATAGTCAATGACTATCCTATACTTCTTTTCTCCGGACGCGTCGCTTTTTTTTGGGGACTATTCATACGGGTGCGATGTATGGTGACCGTGAAGGTCGTATTATGCCGTCTTGTAGCAATTGTCCCATCTGCTTTTCTACCTCGGGCCTTAAAGAAGTTGGGTACGGGTAGTGTTTGCTATACACCGGTGCATCCGATGATGTCCTTATTTCACCTATTACTCTGGTAGTGTAAGTTAGTCTTTCATCTGGGTCCGCAAATAGATTCGAATGTTTCTGGGTGAGTGAATTTATAAGATTCTTCTGACTGTTCGACATATGCTCCATTCTGAGCTTTATGTTGTTTACTGATTGAGTCACTAGTTGTTTCACTCGGATATTATAGTTTCCATTTAATGTTAATATATCGTTTTTAACGTTAATAACCGCGTTTAGTTGTTTTAGTGTGTCGTTCCCTAGGATGCCGTGGAAAGTTTTGAGTGTAGGCAGTACGAAAAATTTGATGGGTCTATCTCTGTTATTGAACAGAGAGAGAAAAGTATGGTGAGTTATTGGGGTTTGTCCTCCCACTGAATTTGCGAAAAATTTCCCTTCGTTCTTTTTTGGGTGTGGCACCAGATTTGGTTGGATGTAGTTTTGGTTCGATCCGGTGTCTATGAGAAAATTTAGTTTGGTGCCATCTTCCATGATGCATTGGAAGTATGGCAGAGATGACCCGTTTAACCTAAAAAATGAACATCCGAAGCGTCGACGGGAGTCGATTCGCTTTCCGGTTCGTTTTCCTCAGATTGCTGGTCATACAAGCCCGTAATTCCCTCGGAATCGGCGCTAGCGAAATAGGTATGTTCCTCAGGGTCAAGGTAGTAAAAGTCGCCCTCTACTCCCTCGGATGCCTCTTCTGGAACCCCCGTGGCAATGTGAAACTGCCTAAGGATTTTAGGTGGAGGTCCGTTTAATGGGGCAGGTCGTTTCCCAGAGAAGTCGTTAACATTGGGTCTATTCACGTTGCCTGAACGAATGGAGCCGTCGATGTCCATTAGTAAGGGTTTCGGTTGTGGTTTAGGGGCCGTTGGACGCGGAGGCGGATAGAATTGCCGTGCTGGCTGATAGTTTTGATTCGTGGGATACTGGTGTCGTTGACCGTGTTTCTGTTGATCAGCTGCTCCCGTTTGCCAGATCTGCGGATTTCCGGTAGTGCGTGTGTCTGTCGTATGTTGGGGAGCTGGACTATAATATAGTCTAGGGTTTTTCAACTCTCCAATTTCCCGCAGAGTCTGCTGTAAGCAATCTCCTTGGTATGGACCTGTTAAAGGCAAGCGGCTGCGCTTGCCTAGGAGGTACAGGAGGTGCATGCTGCCTGAATTTGGGCGTGAACGCGTTCCTTTGTTCCTGATTGTCGACCAATTCACACAAGTGTAAGGCGTGACCGAGATCTCTGGGTTCTTTGATGGCCAAGAGTCTGGGCAAGTCTCCATTTAATCCCCGTATGAAAGTATCTAAGGCCTTTTCTCGATAATTTTGTTTCAGGGCATGGACACTATCAGGTTTTAATTCTTGCACGCTGATTTGATTAAGGATCAGCGATAATTGGTAGTAAACGGCCTGATAGAATTCGGCAATGGTCCTTGAATCATCGAGAACAATTGGTACTCTAGGGTCTGGTCGCGTTTGTCAGCGAACTGATCCGTTAGGCATTTTGCAATCGCCTTCCAGTTCAGAGGAGTGTTATAGGATTCTAACACGGCATCGGCCTCGCCGGTGATTTTGTTCCTAATCGCCAACGTTATCAAAAAATATGCGTTGGTGTTTTCCCTACCCTCGTACAAACTCATTATTCTAAATACATTCTTCTTCCAAGAACCAAATTCTGTGCGGTTTCCTGAAAATTCTCTGATTAGTTTTGTAAGGTCTGGTAGTTTTTCGGACTCACCTGGTAGTGGGCCGATAAAGGGACATCTTCTAACATTTCTGATGGTCTGCCTTTATTCAAAAATTCCCCAATAAACTCGGTTCCGCCTAATGTCTCTTTGATGAGAGACATAATTACCTGTTTTATCTCTAGGCTAGCTACCGGTGTACTGGTGGCCGTAGGCCTGCTTCCCCCGGGTTGTTTCCCGCTATCGGTACCTATATTAAGTGCAGCTAATGCACTTGCCAATTCTCTATCTTTTGACATGTTAAAGGCTTAAGGATTTGTTTATTTCGGACAACAACTAATAGATGTTTTGGGTTTTTGGGTGTTTTTTCTTTTTGAATTTTTAGTTTGAGTTATATATCGATGTATTTTTTCTAAAATTATTTAAGCTCATTGTATACTTCTTTTAAGTATTGTTGTTTAAATTCTATTTTGACTTATTTTCAATAGATTATTATTCTCCTAAGATTCTTATCTTTCTTGTTTTAAAATTTGTTCTTGTTTTTAAATTTACTTTTCTTTTCCTTTTTTTTAATTCTTCTTTTTAGTATAGTAGTATTTGTTTTTAAACTTATTTTTCTAGCTTACGCGATAAATAACATTTTCGGCGGCGTTCCCCCGATGACCCCTTGGGTTTGATCCTTTTTGTCCCACGTTGGGCAGCGACGTAGCGGTGTTCGGGTGTGGGTGACTCGGGACCCTTGGTGGCACTGAGTTCCTTCGAAGGCTCCTGCGGACGGACACTACAGGAGAGTCGGCGATAGTTCTTAGACCGGTTAAACTGAACCTTAGAATCATTCGCACTTGTTCACTGGACGCACTTGATGTTGTGGCTTCTTTTTTAAAGGCACTTTTACACTGTGCGATTTTTTGTCACTTCTACTTATTTTTTGTAGTTGTTGATTAGTCAGTGGCTATATTTTAGGCACTGCGACGCGAACTTGTAGCTGCTTTAGGTACTTTAACGTAACGCGTGATCCTTTTGACGAAGGCTCTGTTTACCGGTCCCTGCTCGGGCGCCAATTAAAAGATATTTTTAATTTTCTTTCAAAAAAAGAACACGTCAGATTTTATTGGTGTTAATTTTGGAACAAACTGGACTAAGTTTTACAATTAATAATTAAACCTATTCTCTGCCGACGTCGCTGATGTCGTCGAAGCCGTCGCTGCCGCTGTAGCTTTGCCGCTGCCGCTGTGGCTGCGCCGTTGTCGCTGATGGCGTCCGATGTCGTTGGCGTTCCCACGACTTGGCCGGTGCAGACATTCTGCTGATGCAGCGCACGTGGCGGATGCACTGCCGTCGTAGCTGGAGTCAATGTACCTGTTCTTGCTGAGCTGTTGTTTGTTGTGCAATTTCTTGGTTCATGTTGGGCTGCATTGGGCTTGTTGTTGTTATTGGGACTTCGCTGACTGTCTGCTCGTGGCGGATGTACTGCATGTGGTGGAGTCGTGATCGAGATTTGGGTTCTTGTGTGTTCTTATCATATTTGGTCTTAACTCCTCCTCCTTTAGACGCAGACGTCCTCGGATGCGATGTAGAGGCGTTTCTGGGTTGGTCCAGTAGGTGTCTTTGGTTTTGTTCCTGGTGTTTCGACTTCCTTATTTAGCTGGTGGCCCCTATGAGATAGCTATTGTTTTGCTATCCAGCCGATTGCCGCGATGAGTGCCAAAAGCAGAGTCCCTGTCACCGAGACGTTGATTGTTGCTGTCTTGGTGCTGTCGTCTCTTATCATCTCAAGCTCCCTGGTATTGTTGATATTGAATTGCTTTAGCATTTGCAGCGAAAGAACTTCTTCCACCTTGCTCTCTCGTGCTTGGAGTTGAAGAACTGGGGGTGCAGCCTTGGCGTCACTTGTTTTTATACCATTGCAGAGGGTATATTAATTTTAGCCAGAAGTTTGCAGTTTTATGAAGTATATATATTCTGAATCAGCATCACCAGAGGAGTCGAAAAATGGATGACCGTCCGTCCGTTCGTCCGTCTGTCCGTCCGTCTGTCCGTCCGTCCGTCCATCCGTCCGTCTGTCCGTCTGTCCGTCCGTCCGTCTGTCCGTCCGTCCGTCTGTCCGTCCGTCCGTCCGTCTGTCCGTCCGTCCGTCCGTCCATCTGTCCGTCCGTCCGTCCGTCTGTTGCAACGCAAACTAGTCTCTCAGTTTTTGAGCTATATTCATGAAACTTGGCACACAAGCTTCTTGTTGCTGTACGCTGTAAATAAGTTGGAACGAGCCAGATCGGACCGATATATCGTATAGCTGTCATAGAAGCTATCGGCCGAAATTTCGTTTTTTTTCAAGATATTGCAAATAGATTTGACAAATCTTATTTTTATTACGTTCTTAATGTGCTGTCAAAATTGTGTCAAAATTGTATCAAAATCGGACCACTATAACATATAGCTGTCATAGGAACAATCGGCTGAAATCAGGGTTTTTGTATGCAAACCTGTTTTGTTTTTGGAAATACCGCACATTATCAATACTTTTTAATGTTATAAAGTAAGTATAAAGTTGACGCAGTTGACGCCGATGTCGACGTTGCGTCGTGTCGCTTTACTCTTTACGCGCGTCGCTGTGTGAGTGCGAGCGAGTAAGCTATATGTATTAAAAGTTTTTGTGCAGAAATTTCTGTTTGGAATTATTAGTGTGGTTACACGTTTGTAACGTATTTGGAAAATTGGGAGAAGGGTATCTTACTGTCGGGCGCCCGACTGTAGCCTTACCTACTTGTTATACCCTTGCAGAGGGTATATTAATTTTAGAAGTTTACAACGCACCTTAGGAGACATCTCCGACCCTATAAAGTATATATCAGAGAACTGCAACATGCATGCATACACAACACTCAAAAATGAATGAGATTCTTGCCACTCGATCTTCACTTTGCACAGGCCGCACATAGCACACGCCTCATGCTGCGCAAGCCTCTAATAGCAAGAGCCTCAAATAGCGGGAGACTCTAAAAGCAAGATATTGCAACAAGAATTGTATCAAAATCTGACCACTATAACATATAGCTACCATAGGAACAATCGGCTAAAATCAGGGTTTTCGTATGCAAACAGAAACCAGCAGCAATGCAAATGTATTTTATATTTAGTATAACTTTAGCAAGGGTATAAAACCTTCGGCAACCCGAAGGTAGCCTTGCTTTCTTGTTATACCCTTGCAGAGGGTATATTAATTTTAGCCAGAAGTTTGCAACGCACCTTAGGAGACATCTCCGACCCTATAAAGTATATATATTCTGAATCAGCATCACCAGAGGAGTCGAAAAATGGATGTCCGTCTGTCCGTCCGTCCGTCCGTCCGTCCGTCCGTCCGTCCGTCCGTCCGTCCGTCTGTTGCAACGCAAACTTGTCTCTCAGTTTTTGAGCTATCTTCATGAAACTTGGCACACAAGCTTCTTATTGCTGTAGGCTGTAAATAAGTCGGAACGAGCCAGATCGGACCGATATATCGTATAGCTGTCATAGAAGCTATCGGCCGATTTTTGTTGTTTTTCATGATATTGCAACAAGATTTGGCAAATCTTATTCTTATTACGTTCTTAATGTGCTGTCAAAATTGTATCAAAATCGGACCACTATAACATATAGCTGCCATAGGAACAATCGGCTGAAATCAGAGTTTTTGTATGCAAACCTGTTTTGTTTTTGGAAATACCGCACATTATCAATACCTTTTAATGTTATACAGTAACCCGCCCTTTGTTTTTCCATATAAATATCTCAGACGTTTATATTCTATAGCTGTTATAGGAACAATCAGTCAGTCCGTCTGTCTGTTGCAACGCAAATTAGTCCCCCAGTTATTGAGCTATCATCATAAAACTTTGCTCACAAGCTTCTTATTTCTGCCCTCTTTAAATAAGTCGGAACGGGCCAGATCGGACTGATATATCGTATAGCTGTTATGGAGCCTATCGGCCGATTTTCGTTA
Source organism: Zaprionus kolodkinae (assembly GCA_018901885.1). Classification (NCBI taxonomy): domain Eukaryota; kingdom Metazoa; phylum Arthropoda; class Insecta; order Diptera; family Drosophilidae; genus Zaprionus; species Zaprionus kolodkinae. The sequence goes on along the minus strand of JAEIFM010000212.1, from coordinate 699,111 downwards.
TATTTCAAGATATAGCTATCAGGCTTACCACATCCAAATCGAACTTTTATAACTTATAACGATCGGCCTTATGAAGGTTCTTGTTGCAATTTTATGGAAATCTGAGTACTATTACATGTAGCTGTTAAACAAAAAATCATATAGCTGTTATTCAAATGCATTTTTGAAAGAGAACTTTCCAAATTTAGATTTTATGACCAACAGATCCTTTACAACACAAAGACATTCGACCAAATGCTGTTTCTAAGAATTGTATACTGATATATGAAAAACAAAATATATCGGAAAACATAACATTCTTATATGAAACAGTTACAGTTGATAATGTAAGAAATATATACCAGTCCATAACATTTAAATACTTGCATACAATAGTCATAGTTGTTTATAGGAATCCAGCTTTTCCTATTACAAGGTTTCGAAATAAAATCAGAAATGATGTTGAAAGGCTAACGTCAGCTGAAAATAATACAAAATTGGGAGATTTTAACATTTGCCGATCAACAACCACTGATCAGCTCGAGTCTACTTTAAATAATAACAACAAAATGTGCCAACAACAAAACATTTAACTCAAATTGATTGGATATTTTGTGATAACACAGTAAGCGGTGCTGCCGCAATAACTTATCAAACTCCATATAGTCACCATGACGGCGTGTTCCTTAGCTATAATCACTAATTTAATAATTTTCTTTTAAATATTTAGTTAATTAATTTATTTTATTATTGTAAAAAAATAATATATGTGCAATGTTGTTTAATGTATTGTAAATATTCCTCCTCGAGGATTGCGACCTTGCCGTGGTGAGGAGGCTGAGTATTCGAAATTATCAGAGGTTCATATAATCGATGTACTGTTATAATTCTTCAATAAATACCACAGAAACCAGCAGCAATCCAAAGATATTTTATATTTTGTATAACTGCAAGGGTATGAAACCTTCGGCAAGCCGAAGGTAGCCTTGCTTTCTTGTTTTATTTTAAAATAGGGGCGAGCGTAGTTAATTTTTTTGGGTTGTGAGAATATGGTAATGATAATTGGGCATCTCCCAATTATCATTACCATATTCTCACAACCATTGGGAGATGGCCAATTATCATTACCATATTCTCACAACCATGAAGGTCATCGATTTTTTTCCAAATGGCGTATGGTGTGAGTTGGGGGGAGCAGAGGGATAAGTCTATGTGTGTGAATGTATTGTGCGTAGAGAAGTGGGTAAGGGAGCCGTCGTTAAGGATGTTGAGGTTCGTGTTTTGGAAAAATTTGGATAGAATTCTGCCTCTTTTGTTGTCTTGACGAGATCCCTAGCTTTGGTGCCAGCTGTTAATGTCACCTAGAATGAGTTGATTGGTGTTATGTCTCTCAAAATTGTTGTGTAGACATTTGAGTGTGAAGGTCTTATTGTGTATGTATGTTGCAAGTATTTTAATTTTTATTTTTGATATTATCTCTATTTCTATGGTTTCGAATTGACTATTTGTTGGATAGATGTGTGTACTAGTATTGCAACGCCCCCAAATCTGTAGGAGGCTGTGTTGTGGTATAATTGGTAGTTTATTGGCATGGGAATGTTTGTGTTGTTGTAGTGAGGTTCTTGGAGACATATGATATGTGGTGACTGATCATTGATAATAATCAAAAGTTCATTGTAGTTATTTGTGTATCCCTTTATGTTCCATTGAATTATTTTTAACATTAATCTAGATAACTATGAGTTAATATAAGTATAGGTAGGTCTGGTGGGTTTTAATGAAAAAGTTTTAAAGTTTTTGTTTAGTTTTGTTTTTTAATTAATTATGTTTTTTTTTTTTAAATTTATTTTTTTATTATTTATTTTTTAAATGGAATCGCTTTCGCTATTATATGTGTGTTTGTTATTGTTTTGGGTTTTAGATTTTGGTTTTATGTTTGTTTTGGAAAATATTCTGATTTTAAGGTCTCCTGATAGTGATGAGGCAGTTGTTTTTGGTGCATGCGAGATCTGTCTCCATTTCTTCTCGAACGTTTGTGCTTGATCGGTGTGCGGATGTTGTTGGCGGTGTACTGGTCGATGGTGTTGTGTGGGTGCTTGGTTTGAGTGGGCTGGTTGTTGATGTTGTTTTCAGTGCTGCGTTTGTTGGTATTTGTAGGTTTGGTGTTTGTGCGATGGTTGTGTGTTTTTCTTGCTGTAAGTTCTTGTTGTTTTAAGAATGTTGGGCATTTGCGGTCAAGCGGGCTGTGTTGGTGATCAGTCTCTGGGTTGTTTTTGCAGTTGAGGCAGCTCTTTTGATTTTCACAGTGTTCGTTTTCGTTAGTGTGTTTTGTATTTGAGCAGACTGTGCATATCTCTGTGCTTTTGCAGGCAGTGGTTGGGTGGCCAAAACGGAGACAGTTTCTGCACCGCAGTGGCTGTGGTATGTTTGGGCGTATGCGGACTGCTTCGTATCCAATTCTTAATTGTTCTGGTAGTTTGTGAGTAGCGAAAGTAATTATAATCAGTCCTGTTTCGGTGAGCATAGAATTATTGTCTTCAGTGTTGGATGGTTGTTTTCTTAGAATCTTTCTTATTTCTGTCACCTTCTGTGTTTTTAGTTCTTCCAGTATTTCGTCTTTGCTTATGTTTCGTAGTTCGTTTCAGTAAATAACTCCCTTCGTATAGTTAACTGATTTGTGTTCGAAGGCAGTAATTTCCATTGTCGTCATTTGCTTTAGTTTTAGTAATTTTGTTGCTTGTAATGTATTTTTTGTTTTGATTAACAGTGAACCGTCTCTAGTTTTCTTGCATGACTCTACTTCTCCATCGCACGCATGATCTATTGTTTTCTTTATTATGAACGGTGAAATGTTTACGAAAGAGTTGTTGTCGTTTCTTCTGATTGTTATGCATTTTGGTTTGCCTAGGTTTGTGTTGTTGAATCTTACTCCGTAAGTTCTTATGTCTGGTGGTTCGTGCATGTTTGTTGTTGGGCTGACGCCCGCGATAACTGTTGACGCCTTCAACTTGACGGTGTTTTTGTTGTTGTGGGTTTTGTTTTATGCTTTGTGTTTAAAATTTGTTTGTTTTAGTATCTGGCATGAAGGTTCCTATAAATCATAGGCAGATCAAGTTTATATCAAATGTTTGATGCCACGCCCACCGCAACCGCACATCGGTTATTTGCGATTTTTAAGCAAAGTATTAAACGCATAACGCTCTGCTTTGGTATGTATAAAGCTGATTGCAATATGAACACATTCTCCAAATTACAATCCGATCGGACTAATAACACAGAAGTTATTCAAGTCAACGCTTTCAGTACAAATGTTCGGTACGTGCAGCAGCTTGCGCGCTGCTTTGAGCAGTCGACGCCGACTTCGACGTTGCGTCGTGTCGCTATACTCTTTACGCGCGCCGCTGTGTGAGTGCGAGCGAGTAAGCTATATGTACTAGAAGTATTTGTGCAGAATTCTCTGTTTGAAATTGTGAGTGTGGTTACACGTTTGTAACGGATTTAGAAAATTGGGAGAAGGGTATCTTACTGTCGGGCGCCCGACTGTAGCCTTACCCACTTGTTGCCGTCTTGGGAATGTCCTTAGGCTCGATCGCTATATGATGATAAGCTTTCTGCAAGTCGATGACTGAGAAAACGCGCTTGTTGTGCAGTATGTTGGTGACAGTTTTCGCGTTTAATGCTCTGAAGTCCCCACAAGGTCTCCATTCGCCGTTGGTTTTCCGCACCATGTAAAGCGGGGTCGCCCAGTAGCTGCAGGATGGCCGACAAATTCCTTGTTTAACCATGTATGCAAATTCTTTTTTGGCTGCGGCGAGCTTTTCGCCTGATAGTCTGCGTGGCCGTGAAAAAACCGCAGTGCCGCTGGTCTCGATGAGATGAGTTACATTTTAGGGAGACGGCTGCGTGTTGTGATTTTGAATTACCAGTTGCTTGAATTCATTAAGCAGGCTGGCGACATCGGTGCTTAAGACGCGAAATACGGATGTATCTTTCTTCATAATTGAAGTTTTCTTCTGCAACTTCTGTGGTGCTTGTGGGTCAATCAAAGCACGTCGCTTTGAGTCGACTAGTAGGTCATAATGACCAAGAGAGTCGGACCCGTTGATTGGCGAGGCTACGTCAGCCAGTACAAAAGTCCACAGAAAGTCTCGGCGGAGACCGAGTGATAGCTTTAGGCGTTTCTCACCAAACGTTTTGATAAGTGTGCCATTTGCTGCAACTAAGCTAAAGGTTTTTTCGATGTTTAGTTTGCTTAGTTGCTTTCCTGCCAAATTTTGTGTGATACCAACACAGAGATGGCGACTTAGATCGTTCTTTTGAACGAGACCGAGAATGGAAGCGCTTCTCCAACTTGCCAGGCGATCTACTTTTTCTTCCACAGAATCAGCTGGTGTAGTTGTGGCCATGTAGAGCTGCTCGCGTCCCGTGACCTCAAGCACTCTGTCAGCCAGTTTTGCCACACCTTGCAAGTCTTCATTCGATGTCTGCAAAATGGCGCGTACGTTTTGCGGCAAGCGCTGCATCCATAGGGACTTCAGGAGATCGTCATTTATCCGACCGTTGGCTAAGTTACGGAGCTCATTAAGTAGCTGTGATGGGCGGCGATCGCCCAAGTCTAAGGCCGTGAGCAGTTTCTGAATTTTTGTGTGCTCTTTTTCTCCAAATTGCTCCGTGATCCGGCGTTTTAAGTTCATATATAAGTCCGACGGGGGTGGGGATAAAATTGCGTCAGTGACTTGTGCAATTATATGCGACTCCATCGACGCTACCAAGGTGTTGAATTTTGTTAAATCCGAGGTAATTCCCGACACGCAAAATTGCGCCTCAATTTGGGCGAACCAAATCTCGGGACGCTCGGGCCAGAATGGGGAACTTTTACTGACACCTTGTTGACCTCTGTTTGCACCACTGCACCTCGACTGTACCACAAATCGAGGACGCACCGTCAGCCGAATTGTTGTCAGATGCGTTTTGCGAAGTACTTGCCATGATGATATAATTTGCGTTGCGTCGTTTCGCTTTACTCTTTACGCGCGTCGCTGTGTGAGTGCGAGCGAGTAAGCTATATGTACTAGAAGTATTTGTGCAGAATTCTCTGTTTGAAATTATGAGTCTGGTTACATGTTTGTAACGGATTTAGAAAATTGGGAAAAGGGTATCTTACTGTCGGGCGCTCGAATGTAGCCTTACCCACTTGTTATACCCTTGCAGAGGGTATATTAATTTTAGCCAGAAGTTTGCAACGCACCTTAGGAGACATCTCCGACCCTATAAAGTATATATATTCTGAATCAGCATCACCAGAGGAGTCGAAAAATGGATGTCCGTCTGTTGCAACGCAAACTAGTCTCTCAGTTTTTGAGCTATCTTCATGAAACTTGGCACACAAGCTTCATATTGCTGTAGGCTGTAAATAAGTCGGAACGAGCCAGATCGGACCGATATATCGTATAGTTGTCATAGAAGCTATCGGCCGATTTTTCTTGTTTTTCAAGATATTGCAACAAGATTTGGCAAATCTTATTCTTATTACGTTTTTCATGAAACTTGGCACACAAGCTTCTTATTGCTGTAGGCTGTAAATAAGTCGGAACGAGCCAGATCGGACCGATATATCGTATAGCTGTCATAGAAGCTATCGGCCGATTTTTGTTGTTTTTCAAGATATTGCATAAAGATTTGGCAAATCTTATTCTTATTCTTAATGTGCTGTCAAAATTGTATCAAAATCGGACCACTATAACATATAGCTGCCATAGGAACAATCGGCTGAAATCAGGGTTTTTGTATGCAAACCTGTTTTGTTTTTGGAAATACCGCACATTATCAATACCTTTTAATGTTATACAGTAACCCGCCCTTTGTTTTTCCATTTAAATATCTCAGACGTTTATATTCTATAGCTGTTATAGGAACAATCAGTCAGTCCAGTCCGTCTGTATGTTGCAACGCAAATTAGTCCCCCAGTTATTGAGCTATCATCATGAAACTTTGATCACAAGCTTTTTATTTCTGCCCTCTTTAAATAAGTCGGAACGGGCCAGATCGGACTGATATATCGTATAGCTGTTATGGAGCCTATCGGCCGATTTTCGTTATATTTCAAGATATAGCTATCAGGCTTACCACATCCAAATCGAAGTTTTATAACTTATAACGATCAACGATCGGCCTAATGATGGTTCTTGTTGCAATATTATGGAAATCTGAGTACTATAATATGTAGCTGTTAAACAAAAAATCATATAGCTGTTATTCAAATGCATTTTTGTAAGAGAACTTTCCAAATTTAGATTTTATGACCAACAGATCCTTTACAACACAAAGACATTCGACCAAATGCTGTTTCTAAGGATGGTATACTGATATATGCAAAACAAAATATATCGGAAAACATAACATTCTTATATGAAACAGTTACAGTTGATAATGTAAGAAATGTATACCAGTCCATAACATTTAAATACTTGCATACAATAGTCATAGTTGTTTATAGGAATCCAGCTTTTCCTATTACAAGGTTTCGAAATGAAATCAGAAATGATGTTGAAAGGCTAACGTAAGCTGAAAATATTACAACATTGGTAACATTAAGAGATTTTAACATTTGCCGATCAACAACCACTGATCAGCTCGAGTCTACTTTAAATAATAACAACAAAATGTGCCAACAACAAAACATTTAACTCAAATTGATTGGATATTTTGTGATAACACAGTAAGCGGTGCTGCCGCAATCACTTATTAAACTCCATATAGTCACCATGACGGCGTGTTCCTTAGCTATAATCACTAATTAACTAATTTATTTTTAAATATTTAGTTAATTAATTTATTTTTTTATTGAAAATAAAGAATATATGTGCAATGTTGTTTAAGGTATTGTAAATATTCCTCCTCGAGGATTGCGACCTTGCCGTGGTGAGGAGGCTGAGTATTCGAAATTATAAGAGGTTCATATAATCGATGTACTGTTATAATTCTTCAATAAATACCACAGAAACCAGTAGCAATCCATAGATATTTTATATTTTGTATAACTGCAAGGGTATGAAACCTTCGGCAAGCCGAAGGTAGCCTTGCTTTCTTGTTTGTTCTATTGTGGGTATGTTGTCCTTGAAAAATAGGTTTGAGATAGGGGTTGGGCTCCATGTGATATGCGTATGGTAGTGCTCCAAGTGATATGCGTGTGGCTGCATTTAATGGTGTTTTTTATACCCGCTACTCATAGAGTAGAAGGGTATTATTGTTCGAACCGAAAATGTATGTAACAGGCAGAAGTAGACATATCCGACTCCATAAAGTATATATATTCTTGATCAGCATCAACAGCCGAGTCGATAGAGCCATGTCCATCTGTCCGTCTTTCCGTCTGTCTGTCTGTCCGTCCGTGTGAACACACCTGGATCTCAGCTATTCGAAGAGCTAGAGTTTCCAAATTTGATGACAATATGTGTTATTACAGCACGCTGATCAAGTTTATTTTGGATTTCAGACACGCCCCCACCCGCCCCCATAAATTGATGACAGCCGCAATATTAGCTCTACAGCATCAGTTTTATATATACGGTATAAATACCATCTTGCGGACGTTTCGTTAAAATTTCAGTAAGATTGGACTATAGATATGGAAGATATTAAGGAAATAGTGGTGTCATGTGACCACGTGTTTTTGTCAGTTTTATTATGTTAGATATGCAAGATCCAGGTTCAACTCCGGCGGCAAACTATTTTTTTTTTTTCAATTATATGTATTAAAATTATTGCACTGATCATCATTGCAACTTTATCGTGGTTGCCGAATAGCTGCAGTGGCTGCGTGGATGTGGTCGCTTACTGTCGAGCGGTAGGCACGAGTTCTAATCATATCCAACCCCGATGCAAGTGGATGATATTTTTGGATGATAGCTTTTTTTCAGTATTTAAAATATATTAAGTTAAGTATTTTAAACGCAGTTTTTCGAATAAACTGAATTTTAGGTGGCGCGAGTTGTCTTACACACACAACACACACACACGAGACATAATAATAATTTGTTTTTGTCCTGTACGACAAGCTGAATGGTCATATAATGCAACTTTGCCGAACTAATTAAACATGAGCTAATGGCGGTTATTAATGCTGCGTAGTCTAAGTTTTTTGGATGTTCATGGTTCAATTCCTCACGAGGGTGGGTGTTGAGCCAAAATTTTTAATTTTGTTTTTTTCTGTTCTATTTGTATCTTCTTTTAAAATTGATGTTAACCAAGTTTTATCTTATTTAAGGCCAGTTAAAATCTTAAGTGATATTTTGCATCAATGAACAGTAAAAACGACAAATCTGGTTGGATGTGTTGAATTTCTTAATAAATATGTGAAGCATTATATAGGCTTCTCTTTTACACAGTCATCATTAAAAGCCCTCTGATAAGCTCTAACTGGAAGACACGGAAAGCAAATTGACAATATCCTATTAGAACCGCGTGCAACTTTGATAGTGAAAACAAATTTGAGACTATTAGACGTGTTTTTTTTTAGCATAGTTGTAGCTGGTATACTACAGTCGGGCGCGCTCGACTGTCGCCTTTTCGACTTGTTTTTTATACCCTTGCAGAGGGTATATTAATTTTAGCCAGAAGTTTGCAACGCACCTTAGGAGACATCTCCGACCCTATAAAGTATATATATTCTGAATCAGCATCACCAGGAGAGTCGGAAAATGGATGTCCGTCTGTCCGTCCGTCCGTCCGTCCGTCCGTCAGTCCGTCCGTCCGTTCGTCCGTCCGTCCGTCCGTCTGTTGCCACGCAAACTAGTCTCTCAGTTTTTGAGCTATCTTCATGAAACTTGGCACACAAGCTTCTTATTGCTGTAGGCTGTAAATAAGTCGGAACGAGGCAGATCGGACCGATATATCGTATAGCTGTCATAGAAGCTATCGGCCGATTTTTGTTGTTTTTTAAGATATTGCAACAAGATTTGGCAAATCTTATTTTTATTACGTTCTTAATATGCTGTCAAAATTGTATCAAAATCGGACCACTATAACATATAGCTGCCATAGGAACAATCGGCTGAAATCAGGGTTTTTCTATGCAATCCTGTTTTGTTTTTGGAAATACAGCACATTATCAATACTTTTTAATCTTATACAGTAACCCGTCCTTAGTTTTTCCATTTAAATATCTCAGACGTATATATTTTATAGCTGTTATAGGAACAATCAGTCAGTCCGTCTGTCTGTTGCAACGCAAATTAGTCCCCCAGTTATTGAGCTATCTTCATGAAACTTTGCTCACAAGCTTAATATTTCTGCCCACTTTCAATAAGTCGGAACGGGCCAGATCGGACTGATATATCGTATAGCTGTCATGGAGCCTATCGGCCGATTTTCGTTATATTTCAATATATAGCTATCAGGCTTACCACATCCAAATCTAAGTGTGTCCCTAATAATAAAGTTTGAAATCGAACTTTTATAACTTATAACAATCAACGATCGGCCTAATGAAGGTTTATGTTGCAATTTTATGGAAATCTGAGTACTATTACATGTAGCTGTTAAACAAAAAATCATATAGCTGTTATTCAAACGCATTTTTGAATGAGAACTTTCCAAATTTAGATTTTATGACCAACAGATCCTTTACAACACAAAGACATTTCCTCATAACATTTTGTGTTAAGTATATAAGAAATCCAGGTATATAAAAGCATTAAAAATGTAGAATTATTTTTTTTCGAAGCAGGTGTTTGATTCATAGCCTTAATCAGGTAAAAATCTCGACTTCCTACATTTTAACGGAAAAATTATGTAAACATTGGTACCTGCAATGTACCTTAATGACAAATAGGAACATAATAAAAAGGTTAAGATAAAAAGGTTAAGAAAATTAGTTGCCTGTTTTTTATTATACCCTTGCAGAGGGTATATTAATTTTAGCCAGAAGTTTGCAACGCACCTTAGGAGGCATCTCCGACCCTATAAAGTATATATATTCTGAATCAGCATCACCAGAGGAGTCGAAAAATGGATGTCCGTCTGTCCGTCCGTCCGTCCGTCCGTCCGTCTGTTGCAACGCAAACTAGTCTCTCAGTTTTTGAGCTATCTTCATGAAACTTGGCACACAAGCTTCTTATTGCTGTAGGCTGTAAATAAGTCGGAACGAGCCAGATCGGACCGATATATCGTATAGCTGTCATAGAAGCTATCGGCCGATTTTTGTTGTTTTTCAAGATATTGCAACAATATTTGGCAAATCTTATTCTTATTACGTTCTTAATGAGCTGCCAAATTGTATCAAAATCGGACCACTATAACATATAGCTGCCATAGGAACAATCGGCTGAAATCAGGGTTTTTGTATGCAAACCTGTTTTGTTTTTGGAAATACCGCACATTATCAATACCTTTTAATGTTATACAGTGACCCGCCCTTTGTTATACCCTTGCAGAGGGTATATTAATTTTAGCCAGAAGTTTGCAACGCACCTTAGGAGGCATCTCCGACCCTATAAAGTATATATATTCTGAATCAGCATCACCAGAGGAGTCGAAAAATGGATGTCCGTCTGTCCGTCCGTCCGTCCGTCCGTCCGTCCGTCCGTCCGTTCGTCCGTCCGTCCGTCCGTCTGTTGCAACGCAAACTAGTCTCTCAGTTTTTGAGCTATCTTCATGAAACTTGGCACACAAGCTTCTTATTGCTGTAGGCTGTAAATAAGTCGGAACGAGCCAGATCGGACCGATATATCGTATAGCTGTCATAGAAGCTATCGGCCGATTTTTGTTGTTTTTCAAGATATTGCAACAATATTTGGCAAATCTTATTCTTATTACGTTCTTAATGTGCTGTCAAAATTGTATCAAAATCGGACCACTATAACATATAGCTGCCATAGGAACAATCGGCTGAAATCAGGGTTTTTGTATGCAAACCTGTTTTGTTTTTGGAAATACCGCACATTATCAATACCTTTTAATGTTATACAGTGACCCGCCCTTTGTTTTTCTATTTAAATATCTCAGACGTTTATATTCTATAGGTGTTATAGGAACAATCAGTCAGTCCGTCTGTCTGTTGCAACGCAAATTAGTCCCCCAGTTATTGAGCTATCATCATGAAACTTTGCTCACAAGCTTTTTATTTCTGCACTCTTTAAATAAGTCGGAACAGGCCAGATTGGACTGATATATCGTATAGCTGTTATGGAGCCTATCGGCCGATTTTCGTTATATTTCAAGATATAGCTATATAGCTGTTATTCAAACGCATTTTTGAATGAGAACTTTCCAAATTTAGATTTTATGACCAACAGATCCTTTACAACACAAAGACATTCGACCAAATGCTGTTTCTAAGAATGGTATACTGATATATGCAAAACAAAATATATCGGAAAACATAACATTCTTATATGAAACAGTTACAGTTGATAATGTAAGAAATATATACCAGTCCATAACATTTAAATACTTGCATACAATATTCATAGTTGTTTATAGGAATCCAGCTTTTCATATTACAAGGTTTCGAAATGAAATCAGAAATGATGTTGAAAGGCTAACGTCAGCTGAAAATAATACAAAATTGGTAATATTAGAAGATTTTAACATTTACCGATCAACAACCACTGATCAGCTCGAGTCTACTTTAAATAATAAGGGGTTATGTCTATTGTTAAATGTGCCAACAACAAAACATTTAACTCAAATTGATTGGATATTTTGTGATAACACAGTAAGCGGTGCTGCCGCAATCACTTATCAAACTCCATATAGTCACCATGACGGCGTGTTCCTTAGCTATAATCACTAATTTAATAATTTATTTTTAAATATTTAGTTAATTAATTTATTTTATTATTGAAAATAAAGAATATATGTGCAATGTTGTTTAAGGTATTGTGAATATTCCTCCTGGAGGATTGCGACCTTGTCGTGGTGAGGAGGCTGAGTATTCGAAATTATAAGAGGATGATATAATCGATGTACTGTTATAATTGTTCAATAAATACCACAGAAACCAGCAGCAATCCAAATATATTTTATATTTTGTATAACTGCAAGGGTATGAAACCTTCGGCAAGCCGAAGGTAGCCTTGCTTTCTTGTTTTTCTATTTAAATATCTCAGACGTTTATTTTCTATAGGTGTTATAGGAACAATCAGTCAGTCCGTCTGTCTGTTGCAACGCAAATTAGTCCCCCAGTTATTGAGCTATCATCATGAAACTTTGCTCACAAGCTTTTTATTTCTGCCCTCTTTAAATAAGTCGGAACGGGCCAGATTGGACTGATATATCGTATAGCTGTTATGGAGCCTATCGGCCGATTTTCGTTATATTTCAAGATATAGCTATCAGGCTTACCAAATCCAAATCGAACTTTTATAACTTATAACGATCAACGATCGGCCTAATGAAGGTTCTTGTTGCAATTTTATGGAAATCTGAGTACTATTACATGTAGCTGTTATACAAAAAATCATATAGCTGTTATTCAAATGCATTTTTGAATGAGAACTTTCCAAATTTAGATTTTATGACCAACAGATCCTTTACAACACAAAGACATTCGACCAAATGCTGTTTCTAAGAATGGTATACTGATATATGCAAAACAAAATATATCGGAAAACATAACATTCTTATATGAAACAGTTACAGTTGATAATGTAAGAAACATATACCAGTCCATAACATTTAAATACTTGCATACAATATTCATAGTTGTTTATAGGAATCCAGCTTTTCATATTAGAAGGTTTCGAAATGAAATCAGAAATGATGTTGAAAGGCTAACGTCAGCTGAAAATAATACAAAATTGGTAATATTAGAAGATGTTAACATTTACCGATCAACAACCACTGATCAGCTCGAGTCTACTTTAAATAATTAGGGGTTATGTCTATTGTTAAATGTGCCAACAACAAAACATTTAACTCAAATTGATTGGATATTTTGTGATAACACAGTAAGCGGTGCTGCCGCAATCACTTATTAAACTCCATATAGTCACCATGACGGCGTGTTCCTTAGCTATAATCACTAATTAACTAATTTATTTTTAAATATTCAGTTAATTAATTTATTTTTTTATTGAAAATAAAGAATATATGTGCAATGTTGTTTAAGGTATTGTAAATATTCCTCCTCGAGGATTGCGACCTTGTTGTGGTGAGGAGGCTGAGTATTCGAAATTATAAGAGGATGATATAATCGATGTACTGTTATAATTATTCAATAAATACCACAGCAACCAGCAGCAATCCAAATATATTTTATATTATGTATAACTGCAAGGGTATGAAACCTTCGGCAAGCCGAAGGTAGCCTTGCTTTCTTGTTATACCCTTCGACCATTGAAAATGGTCAAAAAAGGGTATACTAACTTTGTGCAAAATGTATGTAACAGGCATAAGGAGGCGTGGCAGACCCCATAAAGTATATATATTCTTGCTCAGGATCACTAGCCGAGTCGATTGAGACATGTCCGTCTGTCTGTCCGTCTGTCCGTCTGTTTGTTTGAGACAACAGATCTCAGCTATTAAAAAAGCTAGAGACACCAAATTTGGTATGAAGGTTCCTATATATTCGGGGCAGGTGAAGTTTATGTCAAATGTTTGATGCCACGCCCACCGCCCCCGCAAATCGGTAATTTACGATTATTAAGCAAAGTGTTCAACTTATAAAGTTCTGCTTTGGTATGTATAATGCTGAATGCAATATGAACATGTCCTCCAAATTATAATCCGATCGGACCAATAACACAGAAGTTATTCAAGTCAACGTTTTCAGTACAAATGCTCGGTACGGGCAGCAGCCGACGCGCTGCTTTGAGCAGTTGACGCCGACGTCGACGTTGCGTCGTGTCGCTTTACTCTTTACGCGCGTCGCTGTGTGAGTGCGAGCGAGTTAACTATATATATATATATATATTTATACCCTTCGACCATTGAAAATGGTCAAAAAAGGGTATACTAACTTTGTGCAAAATGTATGTAACAGGCATAAGGAGGCGTGGCAGACCCCATAAAGTATATATATTCTTGCTCAGGATCACTAGCCGAGTCGATTGAGACATGTCCGTCTGTCTGTCCGTCTGTCCGTCTGTCCGTCTGTCCGTCTGTATGAGACAACAGATCTCAGCTATTAAAAAAGCTAGAGATACCAAATTTGGCATGAAGGTTCCTGTAAATCATAGGCAGTTAAAGTTTATCTCAAATTTTTGATGCCACGCCCACCGCCCCCGCAAATCGGTTATTTGCGATTATTAAGAAAAGTATTAAATCTATAACGTTCTACTTTGGTATGTATAAAGCTAAATGCAATATGAACATATCCTCCAAATTACAATCCGATCGGAACAATAACACAGAAGTTATTCAAGTCAACGTTTTCAGTACAAATGTTCGGTACAAGCAGCAGCCGACGCGCTGCTTTGAGCAGTTGACGCCGACGTCGACGTTGCGTCGTGTCGCTTTACTCTTTACGCGCGTCGCTGTGTGAGTGCGAGCGAGTAAGCTATATGTACTTGAAGTATTTATGCAGAATTCTCTGTTTGAAATTATGAGTGTGGTTACACGTTTGTAACGGATTTGGAAAATTGGGAGAAGGGTATCTTACTGTCGGGCGCCCGACTGTAGCCTTACCCACTTGTTTTGTTTAAAATTATGAATATAGTTACACGTTTGTAACGGATTAAAAAATTGGGAGAAGGGTATCTTACTGTCGGGCGCCCGACTGTAGCCTTACCCACTTGTTTATACCCTTCGACCATTGAAAATGGTCAAAAAAGGGTATACTAACTTTGTGCAAAATGTATGTAACAGGCATAAGGAGGCGAGGCAGACCCCATAAAGTATATATATTCTTGCTCAGGATCACTAGCCGAGTCGATTGAGACATGTCCGTCTGTCTGTCCGTCTGTCCGTCTGTCCGTCTGTCCGTCTGTATGAGACAACAGATCTCAGCTATTAAAAAAGCTAGAGATACCAAATTTGGCATGAAGGTTCCTATAAATCATAGGCAGATAAAGTTTATCTCAAATGTTTGATGCCACGCCCACCGCCCCCGCAAATCGGTTATTTGCGATTATTAAGCAAAGTATTAAACGCATAACGTTCTGCTTCGGTTTGTATAAAGCTAAATGCAATATGAATATATCCTCCAAATTACAATTTGATCGGACCAATAACACAGAAGTTATTCAAGTCAACGTTTTCAGTACAAATGTTCGGTACGGGCAGCAGCCGACGCGCTGCTTTGAGCAGTTGACGCCGACGTCGTCGTTGCGTCGTGTTGCTTTACTCTTTACGCGCGTCGCTGTGTGAGTGCGAGCGAGTAAGCTATATGTACTAGAAGTATTTGTGCAGAATTCTCTGTTTGAAATTATGAGTGTGGTTACACGTTTGTAATGGATTTTAAAATTGGGAGAAGGGTATCTTACTGTCGGGCGCCCGACTGTAGCCTTACCCACTTGTTTTTTTTGTATAAGTGATTGGTTTTGAATTATGTATACGTGTTAATAAGAAGACTCCACGAAAGGATTTAGTGCCTTATCTCAACACTCACATTTTCCAATTTCCCATTGTGCATCTCTAAGTTCGCAATCATAACTCTTTTTGCAGTAGATGTCAAGACTGACTTTCGCTAAGTTATTCAAGGCTCTGAATGGCAGAAGAAAAATATCGCAATGATTCATTCTCCATCCAAACCTGAACCCACGAACTATCAGGATATCTATAAAATTGAACCTCTTAATTAGCATATCTCCTTTTCCTTTTAGGTCATATGCGACTTTCACGCATAGAATTCCCGCTGGTACTATGAAGTTGCCAGTAGGTGTTGATATTTCAAGAAATTACGTTAATATGTGCACTCATAGGAGCATACGAATCTTATAAAAGCTGCTAAGGGTTATTCTTCGGGCTCGCCAAAGGCAATACAATTCCTCTCAGTTATTTCCATAAATCCCATACCTTATGTGTTTTCTTCACCGATTCAAGCTTTTCTCGTTCGCATGAGAGCTATAGCTGGCTATATTTATACCCTTGCAGAGGGTATATTAATTTTAGCCAGAAGTTTGCAACGCACCTTAGGAGACATCTCCGACCCTATAAAGTATATATATTCTGAATCAGCATCACCAGAGGAGTCGAAAAATGGATGTCCGTCTGTCCGTCCGTCCGTCCGTCCGTCCGTCCGTCCGTCCGTCTGTTGCAACGCAAACTAGTCTCTCAGTTTTTGAGCTATCTTCATGAAACTTGGCACACAAGCTTCTTATTGCTGTAGGCTGTAAATAAGTCGGAACGAGCCAGATCGGACCGATATATCGTATAGCTGTCATAGAAGCTATCGGCCGATTTTTGTTGTTTTTCAAGATATTGCAACAAGATTTGGCAAATCTTATTCTTATTACGTTCCTAATGTGCTGTCAAAATTGTATCAAAATCGGACCACTATAACATATAGCTGCCATAGGAACAATCGGCTGAAATCAGAGTTTTTGTATGCAAACCTATTTTGTTTTTGGAAATACCGCACATTATCAATACCTTTTAATGTTATACAGTAACCCGCCCTTTGTTTTTCCATATAAATATCTCAGAGGTTTATATTCTATAGCTGTTATAGGAACAATCAGTCAGTCCGTCTGTCTGTTGCAACGCAAATTAGTCCCCCAGTTATTGAGCTATCATCATGAAACTTTGCTCACAAGCTTCTTATTTCTGCCCTCTTTAAATAAGTCGGAACGGGCCAGATCGGACTGATATATCGTATAGCTGTTATGGAGCCTATCGGCCGATTTTCGTTATATTTCAAGATATAGCTATCAGGCTTACCACATCCAAATCGAACTTTTATAACTTATAACGATCAACGATCGGTCTAATGAAGGTTCTTGTTGCAATTTTATAGAAATCTGAGTACTATTACATGTAGCTGTTAAACAAAAAATCATATAGCTGTTATTCAAATGCATTTTTGAAAGAGAACTTTCCAAATTTAGATTTTATGACCAACAGATCCTTTACAACACAAAGACATTCGACCAAATGCTGTTTCTAAGAATTGTATACTGATATATGAAAAACAAAATATATCGGAAAACATAACATTCTCATATGAAACAGTTACAGTTGATAATGTAAGAAATATATACCAGTCCATAACATTTAAATACTTGCATACAATAGTCATAGTTGTTTATCGGAATCCAGCTTTTCCTATTACAAGGTTTCGAAATAAAATCAGAAATGATGTTGAAAGGATAACGTCAGCTGAAAATAATACAAAATTGGGAGATTTTAACATTTGCCGATCAACAACCACTGATCAGCTCGAGTCTACTTTAAATAATAACAACAAAATGTGCCAACAACAAAACATTTAACTCAAATTGATTGGATATTTTGTGATAACACAGTAAGCGGTGCTGCCGCAATCACTTATCAAACTCCATATAGTCACCATGACGGCGTGTTCCTTAGCTATAATCACTAATTTAATAATTTATTTTTAAATATTTAGTTAATTAATTTATTTTATTATTGTAAAAAAAGAATATATGTGCAAGGTTGTTTAATGTATTGTAAATATTCCTCCTCGAGGATTGCGACCTTGCCGTGGTGAGGAGGCTGAGTATTCGAAATTATAAGAGGTTCATATAATCGATGTACTGTTATAATTCTTCAATAAATACCACAGAAACCAGCAGCAATCCAAAGATATTTTATATTTTGTATAACTGCAAGGGTATGAAACCTTCGGCAAGCCGAAGGTAGCCTTGCTTTCTTGTTTTTTTTTCCAAAACTCATTTTCCCCTCAGCTTCCTTAAATTGAGACATCGGCTGCCTGCTATGGATTCTCCAATCTCGGCTAAAAGGGATTAATATAGCAACAACAATATAGTTCCTAGGTGTTATTACTTATGAGACATACGCGGATCTTTGAATATTGTTATATTTCTTATGACTCTTCCTTTGAGTCTTTTTGTAGAGAGATCCAAGTTTATCACACAATAGAATTGAACATGCTTTATGATTCGTAAAATTCACTCACGAATTGAAAAACTTCTGATGGATGACTGAAAACTCATTTCGTCTACAGCCATATTCCAATCAGAGACCCTCACAACTCGTGTGAAAGTCGCAGAACGAAGCTTGCGTATATCGCTGTCACTCAGAGTATTTTTAGGCTTAGATTAAGCCGTTTCGCCACTGATGGAATTATTGCGAAGATCGACGTTTCAAAACCTTTTGTTGAGGCGCTATTTTGTAATAAAATATTATTGAATGCGCAATTAAAGATGTTATGTTTTTACACGCATAACGGCCCCACGTTGGTGGGAGCGCTATTTTTTACATGAAAAATAATTATACCCGCGTATAACCATTGAAAATGGTCAAAAAATGTGGTCAAAAACTTTGTGCAAAATGTATGTAACAGGCATAAGGAGGCGTGGCAGACCCCATAAAGTATATATATTCTTGCTCAGGATCACTAGCCGAGTCGATTGAGACATGTCCGTCTGTCTGTCCGTCTGTATGAGACAACAGATCTCAGCTATTAAAAAAGCTAGAAATACCAAATTTGGCATGAAGGTTCCTATAAATCATAGGCAGATCAAGTTTATTTCAAATGTTTGATGCCACGCCCACCGCCCCCCCATAACGTTCTGCTTTGGTATGTATAAAGCTAAATGCAATATGAACATATTTTCCAAATTACAATCCGATCGGGCCAATAACAAAGAAGTTATTAAAGTCAACGTTTTCAGTGCAAATGTTCGGTACGAGCAGCAGCCGACGCGCTGCTTTGAGCAGTTGACGCCGACGTCGACGTTGCGTCGTGTCGCTTTACTCTTTACGCGCGTCGCTGTGTGAGGGCGAGCGAGTAAGCTATATGTAGTAGAAGAATTTGTGCAGAATTTTTGTTTGAAATTATGAGTATAGTTACACGCTTGTAACGGATTTTAAAAATGGGAGAAGGGTATCTTACTGTCGGGCACCCGACTGTAGCCTTACCTACTTGTTTTAAATTTTTTTACTACGAAAATTTTTGGAAATTTTTTAAATTTTTTATACCCTTTGACCATTGAAATTATGTCTGTTACATACAATAACTTTGTGCAAAATATATGTAACAGGCATAAGGAGGCGTGGCAGACCCCATAAAGTGTATATATTCTTGCTCAGGATCACTAGCCGAGTCGATTGAGACATGTCCGTCTGTCTGTTCGTCTGTCCGTCTGTTTGTTTGAGACAACAGATCTCAGCTATTAAAAAAGCTAGAGACACCAAATTTGGTATGAAGATTCCTATATATCCGGGGCAGATGAAGTTTATGTCAAATGTTTGATGCCACGCCCACCGCCCCCGTATATCGATAATTTACGACTATTAAGCAAAGTAATAAATGTATAATGTTATGCTTTGGTATGTAAGCTGAATGCAATATAAACATATCCTCCCAATAACAATCCGATGACTGTAACCTTTCCGACTAGTTTTTTTGGACGTTGATACAATAAATGTATAATCAAGTGGTCCATGCAATACGAAGCCGATACTTGTTACGCGCGGATCCAAGACACAGCGAATGTCCACCTTTCGCCTAACCGACCGAGGGGCACAGTCGCAGAAGGTACGACTCCAAACGCGAATAGAGAACGCATGCAGTTAATACTAAAGATAGAAAAGATTTGCGAGGAAAGGTTACTTAATGTCTAGAAAGATAGGACGGGATTTCAACTTTTAGGTATGCAACAGAGGAAGCGAAATGAGAAAGTATAGATTATTTTAGTCCGAGCAGAATACCCTAAACGGATCGTGAAGGGCATAATTCGACCTACAATAAGAAAGAGTTATTGGTAAGTAGTTTCTTGTTATTCTACAAGGGACAGAGAAGTGTAGCCGGCTAACTAGGTCTACACTATCAATATCACCTTGAGGTTATTAATAAATACTACACCCAGCATGGTTCTACGGTTAGCTAGAGATGAAAGATTAAGCAACAAAAGTCTACTGCTATAAGAAGGAAGTCTTAAGTTTACATCCCAGTCAAGGCCTCGTAAGGCGAATAGTAAAAAGTTTTTTTGTACAGATTCAATTGCGTTGAGTAGTGTACATGTGGACACCATACGCAAGATCCGTATTCCAGAATTGGACGAATAAGTGAAGTAAAGAGGGTCTTTGTTTTATAAGGTTCGTCAAACTTCTTAGACCACCTCTTAATAAAGCCAATAACACCCGTGGCTTTATTAACCATATTAGAAATATGTTCGGAAAATCTTAATTTTCGGTCCAATCGGACCCACAGATCATCAACTAAGTTGATTCTATCTTATTCACAGCCACAAATAGTATAAGAAACGTACGTTGGACTGGCTCAGGAGAATGTCATCAGCTTGCATTTAGAGCTGTTCAGCTTTAAGAAATTTGCACAACGCCAAGAGTGAAAACTATTTAAGTCGGCTTGTAGGTAAGAGTGACAGTGGTCATCTTTATATTGATAAAAAGCTTTGCATCATCCGCATACATGAGAGTACGGGAGTTATGTACGACCAGAGGTAGGTCATTGATGAAAAGCGTACAGAGTTTGAAGATTTTCCTGAAAACCTTTTATAACAAAGGACGTCAGCTCAGGCAAATTCGTCGTAGTTGATCGACGTTTCATAAATCCGTGCTGAGAAGGCAATATGACGGATCTACAGAAATGTTGCAAGTGAGGAGGTAAGACATTCTCGAAGAATTTAGGTATAGCCGACAATTTAGAGATGCCTCTATAATTGCTTACATCAGACATGCTGCCCTTTTAAAGCAATGGGATAATACATGATTCCTTCCATATAGAAGGAAAGGATGATGTATCTAAGGAAAGCGAGAACAGTTTGAGCAATGGCTAATTTAGAGAGTAAGCACAGAACCGAAGTACACAAGCGGGAACATCGTCGGGACCTGGAGAAAAAACTGGTTTCACCGAGTGAAAATCCCTAACAAGTGAAATTTCGTTTAGAATAGGACTGAAGATACCATTTGAACAGGGAATGCTATATGGATAAAAATGAACATTTTGAGTAGAAGGCGAGTACGTAATTTTAAAAATATTTGCAAACATGTCGCCCATGGATTGGCTGGTATCTACTATAGAATTTTCAAAAAACAACTTTGAAGGTTTAACCGATGACTTACGCTTCATGTTAACGAAACTATAAAACTGTTTAGGGTTCACTAGAAACTGAGTCCTACAACGAGCCAAATAGTTTTTGTAACATTTCGCGTTCAGTACTGAAAAATTTTAACGAGCAGCTAAAAAACAAGAAAAGGCTGCAGGTGAATTATTAATTTTATATTTTTAAAAAAAGTTAGATTTTAAATTTTTTAGGCGCGACAACTCTCTTGTGAACCAAGGGGGCTTACTCGAGCATGTCGGGAGGTAAAAAGGAACACAAATGTCAAAAAATTAATTTATATTTTGATAAAATAAATTTGGGGCTACTGAAATATCAGTAGACGAGTAAAGTTCTGACCAGTCGCAGTCAGAAATTAAGAAATTTAATAATTCAAAGTCTTCTTTTTTAAAGCAGCGTACACGCGGTTTTTCATTTTTATCAAAACATACGCCAAGATCAACAGTAACTTCGAAGGTGGGATGGTAAGAATCTTCTGGGAAAGGAAGAAGCTGAGTCCTTTTTAGAATCACCCTAGATGAATCAGATACGAAACATAAATCTGCAATCTGTTTCTAGAATTTTAGACATGATTGACCTGCGACAATGACATATCAAACAAACCATCAAAAAGGTCATGCTGCTGGGAAGGCAATAAGAGAGATTCATCAACACTTGATGTC
Organism: Zaprionus kolodkinae; assembly: GCA_018901885.1. Lineage (NCBI taxonomy): Eukaryota > Metazoa > Arthropoda > Insecta > Diptera > Drosophilidae > Zaprionus > Zaprionus kolodkinae. The sequence goes on along the minus strand of JAEIFM010000212.1, from coordinate 677,300 downwards.
CACTCACATTCTGGCATATTAAAGTCACCGAGGACTATAAAATGATCCCTGTCTGATAACAGGTTGAAGACAGTCTTTATTGCAGATAAGTGTTGCAAATATATTGACAATTCCGATGACGGCAGAATATAAGAGCAGGTTATAAAACAAGAAAACCCAGGAAAGTGTGTTTACTCAAATAAATTCAATACTATATTGGACTTCCGGTTGTAACAATTCCAATGTTATGACAGAGTTTACCTCGATCAGAACTCCACCACCACGGCGACCAGGTCGATCAAGCCTGTTAGTTGAGTATTTACTTGGAAAAACTTCGGAGTTTAGAATATCCGGTTTCAACCAGGTTTCGGTAAATACCAACACATGGGATGTAAAGAAAAGGCTATTTAGAAAAAGATTAGAAAGTTTGCTACATAACCCTCTAACATTTTAGTATGTAAGAAGGAAAGTAGCATTTAGTTTTTTGTTTTGGTTTTTTGCGAAGATGTAGATGCTTGTACTAGTAGATTTAACGCAATCGGTTTTCGATCTTTCTTAAGAGTTCCTTTCATACGAAAATTAAAATTTTTCCACTTTTAAATCTGCAGCTTGTATTTTGGCTTGTATATAAGCCACTACATCTTTAGATATAAGATCAGGGGAAAGCCGGGAAACGAAAATTTGCTTCCTAAGTGGAACACCTAAAACCTTTTTAGGCATTGCACCTGCGGGAGTATTCTTATCCGGTAGTCCGGAAATTGAACTTGCCATCGGTATTTCTAATATCTGTGCAATAGGCAAAGAAACCACAGCTGACACATCAGAAACTTTATGTGACACCATTTGTAAACATTCGTCGATGACTTTTTCAGAAACCGATGATCTCGTCACCATAGGAGTATAGGAGTGGTAAACGACATCACCGGCTGTGTCACCGGTGTACATGGTTGGTCAATGAGAGGAGGCGGAATGGCAGCAGGCAAAGATTTCGCCACATGAGCTGATTTCTTGCGTTTGGGCGACTCATTTAATAGTTTTAGGCTATTAAATGAGTTGTCCAACGCAGAGAAGTGATCGGGAAGTTTTCGAAAACTGCCAAAAAGTTCACGAAACCCTGACTTTGTCTGCCGCATGAACGTAATCATTCGCCTCCCGACACAGGTCACATCAGTAGCGCAGGCCAGTGCGCTTGAATACGGCATCAGCCGTAGAGGCAGTGTAGCCGGCACATTTTATGTGCACAACATTGTCACACAGCCAGCAAGAGATGCTTGGCTGAGTAATAGTCACTTGCTTTAAGCATGTTTTTTTGTAGCAGACAATACCCTCCATTATAAAGAGTGATTACTGTAACAAGACAAAAACAAACCGCAAGAACAAAATGAAATTGGAAAAAGAACAGTAAGCGTTAAAGGAAGAAAATGCTAGTGTGTGAGCGCGAGAGAGAGATTAGGCACACACACACAAAAAGACGAGAGAGCGAGGTTTATTATAAGTGTAGTTGCAGCGGAACTGCAAAAACAAATGCCAGCACCGAAATAGAAATAGGAAAAGAGAGCACAATGATAACAGATGCTCTCCGAAAAAAAGAGTCGAAGTAGATTAAAGCGGCAGTAAACAAATATTATTATTAAATATTAACTACGAACCAGTGGGTTAAGCAGGCATGCACTCGCGAAAGTGAACGATAAGTTGCACAAGTTAGTGAAATTAAATTTGGCAAACACCGATTGTTTGCAGGCAAAATTTAATAAAAGCGGGGAGCAGAAAAAAAAACAGGTCCGTTCACTTAGAACGTGCATGCACGCATAAGTACAGCATTCAAAACATCTTAAAGGGCAAAATGTAACACTTAATATATAAATTATTAGATAAATATAAATAATGGCAAATAATCCAATCCTTTTAAAAAACTTAGACTACGCAGCATCTATTACCGCTCTGCCCTTAGCTCAAGTTTAATTAGTTCGGCAAAGTTGCATTATATGACCATTCAGCTTGTCGTACAGGACAAAAACAAATTATTATTATGTCTCGTGTGTGTGTGTTGTGTGTGTAAGACAACTCGCGCCACCTAAAATTAAGTTTATTCAAAAAACTGCGTTTAAAATACTTAACTTAATATATTTTAAATACTGAAAAAAAGCTATCATCCAAAAATATCATCCACTTGCATCGGGGTTGGATATGATTAGAACTCGTGCCTTCCGCTCGACAGTAAGCGACCACATCCACGCAGCCACTGCAGCTATTCGGCAACCACGATAAAGTTGCAATGATGATCAGTGCAATAATTTTAATACATATAATTGAAAAAACAAGAAAGCAAGGCTACCTTCGGCTTGCCGAAGGTTTCATACCCTTGCAGTTATACAAAATATAAAATATATTTGGATTGCTGCTGGTTTCTGTGGTATTTATTGAACAATTATAACAGTACATTGATTATATCATCATCTTATAATTTCGAATACTCAGCCTCCTCACCACGACAAGGTCGCAATCCTCGAGGAGGAATATTTACAATACCTTAAACAACATTGCACATATATTCTTTATTTTCAATAATAAAATAAATAAATTAACTAAATATTTAAAAATAAATTATTTTTTAATTAGTGATTATAGCTAAGGAACACGCCGTCATGGTGACTATATGGAGTTTGATAAGTGATTGCGGCAGCACCGCTTACTGTGTTATCACAAAATATCCAATCAATTTGAGTTAAATGTTTTGTTGTTGGCACATTTAACAATGGACATAACCCCTTATTATTTAAAGTAGACTCGAGCTGATCAGTGGTTGTTGATCGGCAAATGTTAAAATCTCCTAATATTACCAATTTTGTATTATTTTCAGCTGACGTTAGCCTTTCAACATCATTTCTGATTTCATTTCGAAACCTTGTAATAGGAAAAGCTGGATTCCTATAAACAACTAGGACTATTGTATGCAAGTATTTAAATGTTATGGACTGGTATATATTTCTTACATTATCAACTGTAACTGTTTCATATAAGAATGTTATGTTTTCCGATATATTTTGTTTTGCATATATCAGTATACCATTCTTAGAAACAGCATTTGGTCGAATGTCTTTGTGTTGTAAAGGATCTGTTTGAATAACAGCTATATGATTTTTTGTTTAACAGCTACATGTAATAGTACTCAGATTTCCATAAAATTGCAACATGAACCTTCATTAGGCCGATCGTTGATCGTTATAAGTTATAAAAGTTCGATTTGGATGTGGTAAGCCTGATAGCTATATCTTGAAATATAACGAAAATCGGCCGATAGGCTCCATGACAGCTATACGATATATCAGTCCGATCTGGCCCTTTCCGACATATTTACAGAGGGCAGAAATAAGAAGCTTGTGATCAAAGTTTCATGAAGATAGCTCAATAACTGGGGGACTAATTTGCGTTGCAACAGACGGACGGACGGACGGACGGACGGACGGACGGACAGACGGACATCCATTTTCCGACTCCTCTGGTGATGCTGATTCAGAATATATATACTTTATAGGGTCGGAGATGTCTCCTAAGGTGCGTTGCAAACTTCTGGCTAAAATTAATATACCCTCTGCAAGGGTATAAAAATAGTTTGCCGCCGGAGTTGAACCTGGATCTTGCATATCTAACATAATAAAACTGACAAAAACACGTGGTCACATGACACCACTATTTCCTTAATATCTTCCATATCTATAGTCCAATCTTACTGAAATTTTAACGAAACGTCCGCAAGATGGTATTTATACCGTATATATAAAACTGATGCTGTAGAGCTAATATTGCGGCTGTCATCAATTTATGGGGGCGGGTGGGGGCGTGTCTGAAATCCAAAATAAACTTGATCAGCGTGCTGTAATAACACATATTGTCATCAAATTTGGAAACTCTAGCTCTTCGAATAGCTGAGATCCAGGTGTGTTCACACGGACGGACAGACAGACAGACGAACGGACGGAAAGACGGACAGATGGACATGGCTCTATCGACTCGGCTGTTGATACTGATCAAGAATATATATACTTTATGGAGTCGGATATGTCTACTTCTGCCTGTTACATACATTTTCGGTTCGAACAATAATACCCTTCTACTCTATGAGTAGCGGGTATAAAAAACACCATTAAATGCAGCCACACGCATATCACTTGGAGCACTACCATACGCATATCACATGGAGCCCAACCCCTATCTCAAACCTATTTTTCAAGGCCAACATACCCACAATAGAACAAAAAAGAGACTGCCTCACAACTAAAGCCTACAAAACACTTCTCCATAGCTCACACTCCCCACTTTACAAACATATAAAAACAAATAACAGACGCTACACAACCAAACTAACATCTACACTGGAAACAAGTCGGAAAGGCTACAGTCACGCGGTGACTGTAAGAGGCCATGGATTTTCAGTTTATTTTTATAAACCATAAAAAATATATATTGGAATAAAATGCTTAATATAATAAAAACAAAAACAAGTGGGTAAGGCTACAGTCGGGCGCCCGACAGTAAGATACCCTTCTCCCAATTTTTTTAATCCGTTACAAACGTGTAACTATATTCATAATTTTAAACAAAAATTCTGCACAAATTCTTCTACTACATATATATATAGTTAACTCGCTCGCACTCACACAGCGACGCGCGTAAAGAGTAAAGCGACACGACGCAACGTCGACGTCGGCGTCAACTGCTCAAAGCAGCGCGTCGGCTGCTGCCCGTACCGAGCATTTGTACTGAAAACGTTGACTTGAATAACTTCTGTGTTATTGGTCCGATCGGATTATAATTTGGAGGACATGTTCATATTGCATTCAGCATTATACATACCAAAGCAGAACTTTATAAGTTGAACACTTTGCTTAATAATCGTAAATTACCGATTTGCGGGGGCGGTGGGCGTGGCATCAAACATTTGACATAAACTTCACCTGCCCCGAATATATAGGAACCTTCATACCAAATTTGGTGTCTCTAGCTTTTTTAATAGCTGAGATCTGTTGTCTCAAACAAACAGACGGACAGACGGACAGACGGACAGACAGACGGACATGTCTCAATCGACTCGGCTAGTGATCCTGAGCAAGAATATATATACTTTATGGGGTATGCCACGCCTCCTTATGCCTGTTACATACATTTTGCACAAAGTTAGTATACCCTTTTTTGACCATTTTCAATGGTCGAAGGGTATAATTAAAATAACGAAAAAGCAAGAGTCGATAGCATAAGTTAGAACGAGAGAGAGATATGTGCATTTTTGGCGCGTGCCAAAATTCGTTACATACACACACAGCAGCGTCAACTGCTTCTTCTTTAATTTAGACGTCCGTTAAGAATTACACAGACCTGCCTCGTGTTTTGTGTATTGCCTAACACGCATATACATATGCATGCATGTGTGAGCTTCGTGTAATGCATGCAAAACATCTTAAAAGGCAAAATGTAACACTTAATATATAAATTATTAGATAAATATAAACAAATGGCAAATAATTAAAAAATGCATATTCTTTATAAATATGTATAAATGTAAACAAATATATATGAAATACAGCACATAAAAAATTAAAATAGCTAAATTTTTTTTTCGCCGTGGGGAATCGAACCCTGGCCGTTTACATAGGAGTTCGTCATCCTAACAACTAGACCACCGTCGCTGCGCTCCGCGCCCGTTTTTTAATTTTATGCATTTTTAGACCATTTGCTCAAATATATCAAATATGTCATGTACAACAATAACACTACTACAAGATTGAATGACCACAATAAAGCCAAATGTTATTTATTTATGTATATTTAAAAAGATTATGTGTTGAAATTTGATAAATGAAATCAAATTTTATAATGATGAAAAAAAAAATAAAATATTAACTTCTAAATAGTCAAAATAGTAAAAATAAAAACAAACCGCCTTCCCGAGGGATTGAACCTCCATTCTTTCGTTTGATTGCCTGCTGCTCTACACATTTGACCATCGCCGCACTGACTCGCTGTGCGGCTAAGTAACTATTTCCTACTCATACACACACATAACCATTTTCGCATTAAAAAGATCGAAAAAGCACGTGGCTGGTAGCAGTTTGCAGACATCACAAGTCAATAGAAAATGGTAACTCGCGTAACTTCTATGTTTATTATCCGATCGGGTTGCAATTTATAAAAATAGTTCACATCGCATTTATCTATATGTATGCCAAAGCAGAAAGTTAAGACTTCAATACTTTGCTTAATAATCACAAATTACTGATTTACGGGGGCGGTGGGCGTGGTACCCCAAATTTGAAAACGACGTTTACTGCCTAGGATATACAGGAATCTTGGTGCCAAATTTGGAGGGTCTAGCTTTCTTAATAGCTGAGAATCAGACGCTCATACAGACAGACAGACAGACAGACGGACAGACAGACATGGCTAGATCGACTCGGCTAGTGATCCTGAGCAAGAATAAATATACTTTATGGGGTCGCAGATGTCTCCTTCTGCCTGTTACGCACATTCCGACAAACCTAATAGACCATGTATTTTTTTAAAATCCATGGCCTAAAAACAATACTCTCATGCAAAAATCACAACATTCCTTTCCACCCACTATCAAAAAGAACCACCACACCCCAATGGTTATTCCCCCCCTCCCTTATAAACACTACACTACACAAACACAACAAATCCAACACCCCAGCATGCACCTACAAACAACATTTCCTTGAACTCAAGGAAATGCTAAAAAATCACACATTCATTTACACAGATGGCTCGTTACAGAATAACACTTGCCACCTTTGCCATCACCACCGAAACCCAAATCCTCAGAAGAGGAATACTACCCCACTTTTCATCAATCCTTTCAGCCGAAACCATTGCTATTCTAGACGCAATTAAAATAGTACAAAAACGTAAAGGAAAATTTATAATTTGCTCCGATTCACTTTTATCCTTAAAATCCATTAGCAACATCAATAACAACAGTTTATACCCCCAAACAATTAGATCCCTCCTAACTAACATGGCCCCCAAAATAAAACTACTCTGGGTCTCTAGCCATAGCGGCATACAAGGTAACGAACTAGCCGACAATGCAGCTAAAACCACAATTACAATGCCCCTACACTACTCAAACAACTTCAACACAACAGACATAAACAAGTTTCTTAAGAACAAAATAGATCAACAACTCAAACACAACATGGAATCCTGCAACACATGGTGCCAACAATTAAACACAAACTTAACACACACGGGTGAATACCTAAAAACACTCAAACAAAACAAGTGGGTAAGGCTACAGTCGGGCGCCCGACAGTAAGATACCCTTCTCCCAATTTTAAAATCCATTACAAACGTGTAACCACACTCATAATTTCAAACAGAGAATTCTGCAAACAAACAGACGGACAGACAGACGGACATGTCTCAATCGACTCGGCTAGTGATCCTGAGCAAGAATATATATACTTTATGGGGTCTGCCACGCCTCCTTATGCCTGTTACATACATTTTTCACAAAGTTAGTATACCCTTTTTTGACCATTTTCAATGGTCGAAGGGTATAAAAAGCTAGAGACACCAAATTTGGTATGAAGATTCCTATATATCCGGGGCAGATGAAGTTTATGTCAAATGTTTGATGTCACGCCCACCGCCCCCGCATATCGATAATTTACGACTATTAAGCAAAGTAATAAATGTATAATGTTATGCTTTGGTATGTAAGCTGAATGCAATATAAACATATCCTCCCAATAACAATCCGATGACTGTAACCTTTCCGACTAGTTTTTTTGGACGTTGATACAATAAATGTATAATCAAGTGGTCCATGCAATACCAAGCCGATGCTTGTTACGCGCGGATCCAAGACACAGCGAATGTCCACCTTTCGCCTAACCGACCGAGGGGCACAGTCGCAGAAGGTACGACTCCAAACGCGAATAGAGAACGCATGCAGTTAATACTAAAGATAGAAAAGATTTGCGAGGAAAGGTTACTTAATGTCTAGAAAGATAGGACGGGATTTCAACTTTTAGGTATGCAACAGAAGAAGCGAAATAAGAAAGTATAGATTATTTTAGTCCGAGCAGAATACCCTAAACGGATCGTGAAGGGCATAATTCGACCTACAATAAGAAAGAGTTATTGGTAAGTAGTTTCTTGTTATTCTACAAGGGACAGAGAAGTGTAGCCGGCTAACTAGGTCTACACTATCAATATCACCTTGAGGTTATTAATAAATACTACACCCAGCATGGTTCTACGGTTAGCTAGAGATGAAAGATTAAGCAACAAAAGTCTACTGCTATAAGAAGGAAGTCTTAAGTTTACATCCCAGTCAAGGCCTCGTAAGGCGAATAGTAAAAAGTTTTTTTGTACAGATTCAATTGCGTTGAGTAGTGTACTGGGGACACCATACGCAAGATCCGTATTCCAGAATTGGACGAATAAGTGAAGTAAAGAGGGTCTTTGTTTTATAAGGTTCGTCAAACTTCTTAGACCACCTCTTAATAAAGCCAATAACACCCGTGGCTTTATTAACCATATTAGAAATATGTTCGGAAAATCTTAATTTTCGGTCCAATCGGACCCACAGATCATCAACTAAGTTGATTCTATCTTATTCACAGCCACAAATAGTATAAGAAACGTACGTTGGACTGGCTCAGGAGAATGTTATCAGCTTGCATTTAGAGATGTTCAGGTTTAAGAGTGAAACTATTTAAGTCGGCTTGTAGGTAAGAGTGACAGTGGTCATCTTTATATTGATAAAAAGCTTTGCATCATCCGCATACATGAGAGTACGGGAGTTATGTACGACCAGAGGTAGGTCATTGATGAAAAGCGTACAGAGTTTGAAGATTTTCCTGAAAACCTTTTATAACAAAGGACGTCAGCTCAAGCAAATTCGTCGTAGTTGATCGACGTTTCATAAATCCGTGCTGAGAAGGCAATATGACGGATCTACAGAAATGTTGCAAGTGAGGAGGTAAGACATTCTCGAAGAATTTAGGTATAGCCGACAATTTAGAGATACCTCTATAATTGCTTACATCAGACATGCTGCCCTTTTAAAGCAATGGGATAATACATGATTCCTTCCATATAGAAGGAAAGGATGATGTATCTAAGGAAAGCGAGAACAGTTTGAGCAATGGCTAATTTAGAGAGTAAGCACAGAACCGAAGTACACAAGCGGGAACATCGTCGGGACCTGGAGAAAAAACTGGTTTCACCGAGTGAAAATCCCTAACAAGTGAGATTTCGTTTAGAATAGGACTGAAGATACCATTTGAACAGGGAATGCTATATGGATAAAAATGAACATTTTGAGTAGAAGGCGAGTACGTAATTTTAAAAATATTTGCAAACATGTCGCCCATGGCTTGGCTGGTATCTACTATAGAATTTTCAAAAAACAACTTTGAAGGTTTAACCGATGACTTACGCTTCATGTTAAAGAAACTATAAAACTGTTTAGGGTTCACTAGAAACTGAGTCCTACAACGAGCCAAATAGTTTTTGTAACATTTCGCGTTCAGTACTGAAAAATTTTAACGAGCAACTAAAAAACAAGAAAAGGCTGCAGGTGAATTATTAATTTTATATTTTTTAAAAAAGTTAGATTTTAAATTTTTTAGGCGCGACAACTCTCTTGTGAACCAAGGGGGCTTACTCGAGCATGTCGGGAGGTAAAAAGGAACACAAATGTCAAAAAATTAATTTATATTTTGATAAAATAAATTTGGGGCTACTGAAATATCAGTAGACGAGTAAAGTTCTGACCAGTCGCAGTCAGAAATTAAGAAATTTAATAATTCAAAGTCTTCTTTTTTAAAGCAGCGTACACGCGGTTTTTCATTTTTATCAAAACATACGCCAAGATCAACAGTAACTTCGAAGGTGGGATGGTAAGAATCTTCTGGGAAAGGAAGAAGCTGAGTCCTTTTTAGAATCACCCTAGATGAATCAGATACGAAACATAAATCTGCAATCTGTTTCTAGAATTTTAGACATGATTGACCTGCGACAATGACATATCAAACAAACCATCAAAAAGGTCATGCTGCTGGGAAGGCAATAAGAGAGATTCATCAACACTTGATGTCCACTCACATTCTGGCATATTAAAGTCACCGAGGACTATAAAATGATCCCTGTCTGATAACAGGTTGAAGACAGTCTTTATTGCAGATAAGTGTTGCAAATATATTGACAATTCCGATGACGGCAGAATATAAGAGCAGGTTATAAAACAAGAAAACCCAGGAAAGTGTGTTTACTCAAATAAATTCAATACTATATTGGACTTCCGGTTGTAACAATTCCAATGTTATGACAGAGTTTACCTCGATCAGAACTCCACCACCACGGCGACCAGGTCGATCAAGCCTGTTAGTTGAGTATTTACTTGGAAAAACTTCGGAGTTTAGAATATCCGGTTTCAACCAGGTTTCGGTAAATACCAACACATGGGATGTAAAGAAAAGGCTATTTAGAAAAAGATTAGAAAGTTTGCTACATAACCCTCTAACATTTTAGTATGTAAGAAGGAAAGTAGCATTTAGTTTTTTGTTTTGGTTTTTTGCGAAGATGTAGATGCTTGTACTAGTAGATTTAACGCAATCGGTTTTCGATCTTTCTTAAGAGTTCCTTTCATACGAAAATTTAAATTTTTCCACTTTTAAATCTGCAGCTTGTATTTTGGCTTGTATATAAGCCACTACATCTTCAGATGTAAGATCAGGGGAAAGCCGGGAAACGAAAATTTGCTTCCTAAGTGGAACACCTAAAACCTTTTTAGGCATTGCACCTGCGGGAGTATTCTTATCCGGTAGTCCGGAAATTGAACTTGCCATCGGTATTTCTAATATCTGTGCAATAGGCAAAGAAACCACAGCTGACACATCAGAAACTTTATGTGACACCATTTGTAAACATTCGTCGATGACTTTTTCAGAAACCGATGATCTCGTCACCATAGGAGTATAGGAGTGGTAAACGACATCACCGGCTGTGTCACCGGTGTACATGGTTGGTCAATGAGAGGAGGCGGAATGGCAGCAGGCAAAGATTTCGCCACATGAGCTGATTTCTTGCGTTTGGGCGACTCATTTAATAGTTTTAGGCTATTAAATGAGTTGTCCAACGCAGAGAAGTGATCGGGAAGTTTTCGAAAACTGCCAAAAAGTTCACGAAACCCTGACTTTGTCTGCCGCATGAACGTAATCATTCGCCTCCCGACACAGGTCACATCAGTAGCGCAGGCCAGTGCGCTTGAATACGGCATCAGCCGTAGAGGCAGTGTAGCCGGCACATTTTATGTGCACAACATTGTCACACAGCCAGCAAGAGATGCTTGGCTGAGTAATAGTCACTTGCTTTAAGCATGTTTTTTTGTAGCAGACAATACCCTCCATTATAAAGAGTGATTACTGTAACAAGACAAAAACAAACCGCAAGAACAAAATGAAATTGGAAACAAGAAAGCAAGGCTACCTTCGGCTTGCCGAAGGTTTCATACCCTTGCAGTTATACAAAATATAAAATATCTTTGGATTGCTGCTGGTTTCTGTGGTATTTATTGAAGAATTATAACAGTACATCGATTATATGAACCTCTGATAATTTCGAATACTCAGCCTCCTCACCACGGCAAGGTCGCAATCCTCGAGGAGGAATATTTACAATACATTAAACAACATTGCACATATATTATTTTTTTACAATAATAAAATAAATTAATTAACTAAATATTTAAAAGAAAATTATTAAATTAGTGATTATAGCTAAGGAACACGCCGTCATGGTGACTATATGGAGTTTGATAAGTTATTGCGGCAGCACCGCTTACTGTGTTATCACAAAATATCCAATCAATTTGAGTTAAATGTTTTGTTGTTGGCACATTTTGTTGTTATTATTTAAAGTAGACTCGAGCTGATCAGTGGTTGTTGATCGGCAAATGTTAAAATCTCCCAATTTTGTATTATTTTCAGCTGACGTTAGCCTTTCAACATCATTTCTGATTTTATTTCGAAACCTTGTAATAGGAAAAGCTGGATTCCTATAAACAACTATGACTATTGTATGCAAGTATTTAAATGTTATGGACTGGTATATATTTCTTACATTATCAACTGTAACTGTTTCATATAAGAATGTTATGTTTTCCGATATATTTTGTTTTTCATATATCAGTATACAATTCTTAGAAACAGCATTTGGTCGAATGTCTTTGTGTTGTAAAGGATCTGTTGGTCATAAAATCTAAATTTGGAAAGTTCTCTTTCAAAAATGCATTTGAATAACAGCTATATGATTTTTTGTTTAACAGCTACATGTAATAGTACTCAGATTTCCATAAAATTGCAACAAGAACCTTCATAAGGCCGATCGTTGATCGTTATAAGTTATAAAAGTTCGATTTGGATGTGGTAAGCCTGATAGCTATATCTTGAAATATAACGAAAATCGGCCGATAGGCTCCATAACAGCTATACGATATATCAGTCCGATCTGGCCCGTTCCGACTTATTTAAAGAGGGCAGAAATAAGAAGCTTGTGAGCAAAGTTTTATGATGATAGCTCAATAACTGGGGGACTAATTTGCGTTGCAACAGACAGACGGACTGACTGATTGTTCCTATAACAGCTATAGAATATAAACGTCTGAGATATTTATATGGAAAAACAAAGGGCGGGTTACTGTATAACATTAAAAGGTATTGATAATGTGCGGTATTTCCAAAAACAAAACAGGTTTGCATACAAAAACTCTGATTTCAGCCGATTGTTCCTATGGCAGCTATATGTTATAGTGGTCCGATTTTGATACAATTTTGACAGCACATTAAGAACGTAATAAGAATAAGATTTGCCAAATCTTGTTGCAATATCATGAAAAACAACAAAAATCGGCCGATAGCTTCTATGACAGCTATACGATATATCGGTCCGATCTGGCTCGTTCCGACTTATTTACAGCCTACAGCAATAAGAAGCTTGTGTGCCAAGTTTCATGAAGATAGCTCAAAAACTGAGAGACAAGTTTGCGTTGCAACAGACGGACGGACGGACGGACGGACGGACGGACGGACGGACGGACGGACAGACGGACATCCATTTTTCGACTCCTCTGGTGATGCTGATTCAGAATATATATACTTTATAGGGTCGGAGATGTCTCCTAAGGTGCGTTGCAAACTTCTGGCTAAAATTAATATACCCTCTGCAAGGGTATAAAAAGAACAGTAAGCGTTAAAGGAAGAAAAAGCTAGTGTGTGAGCGCGAGAGAGAGATTAGGCACACACACACAAAAAGACGAGAGAGCGAGGTTTATTATAAGTGTAGTTGCAGCGGAACTGCAAAAACAAATGCCAGCACCGAAATAGAAATAGGAAAAGAGAGCACAATGATAACAGATGCTCTCCGAAAAAAAGAGTCGAAGTAGATTAAAGCGGCAGTAAACAAATATTATTATTAAATATTAACTACGAACCAGTGGGTTAAGCAGGCATGCACTCGCGAAAGTGAACGATAAGTTGCACAAGTTAGTGAAATTAAATTTGGCAAACACCGATTGTTTGCAGGCAAAATTTAATAAAAGCGGGGAGCAGAAAAAAAAAACAGGTCCGTTCACTTAGAACGTGCATGCACGCATAAGTACAGCATTCAAAACATCTTAAAGGGCAAAATGTAACACTTAATATATAAATTATTAGATAAATATAAATAATGGCAAATAATCCAATCCTTTTAAAAAACTTAGACTACGCAGCATCTATTACCGCTCTGCCCTTAGCTCAAGTTTAATTAGTTCGGCAAAGTTGCATTATATGACCATTCAGCTTGTCGTACAGGACAAAAACAAATTATTATTATGTCTCGTGTGTGTGTGTTGTGTGTGTAAGACAACTCGCGCCACCTAAAATTAAGTTTATTCAAAAAACTGCGTTTAAAATACTTAACTTAATATATTTTAAATACTGAAAAAAAGCTATCATCCAAAAATATCATCCACTTGCATCGGGGTTGGATATGATTAGAACTCGTGCCTTCCGCTCGACAGTAAGCGACCACATCCACGCAGCCACTGCAGCTATTCGGCAACCACGATAAAGTTGCAATGATGATCAGTGCAATAATTTTAATACATATAATTGAAAAAAAAATAGTTTGCCGCCGGAGTTGAACCTGGATCTTGCATATCTAACATAATAAAACTGACAAAAACACGTGGTCACATGACACCACTATTTCCTTAATATCTTCCATATCTATAGTCCAATCTTACTGAAATTTTAACGAAACGTCCGCAAGATGGTATTTATACCGTATATATAAAACTGATGCTGTAGAGCTAATATTGCGGCTGTCATCAATTTATGGGGGCGGGTGGGGGCGTGTCTGAAATCCAAAATAAACTTGATCAGCGTGCTGTAATAACACATATTGTCATCAAATTTGGAAACTCTAGCTCTTCGAATAGCTGAGATCCAGGTGTGTTCACACGGACGGACAGACAGACAGACGAACGGACGGAAAGACGGACAGATGGACATGGCTCTATCGACTCGGCTGTTGATACTGATCAAGAATATATATACTTTATGGAGTCGGATATGTCTACTTCTGCCTGTTACATACATTTTCGGTTCGAACAATAATACCCTTCTACTCTATGAGTAGCGGGTATAAAAAACACCATTAAATGCAGCCACACGCATATCACTTGGAGCACTACCATACGCATATCACATGGAGCCCAACCCCTATCTCAAACCTATTTTTCAAGGCCAACATACCCACAATAGAACAAAAAAAGAGACTGCCTCACAACTAAAGCCTACAAAACACTTCTCCATAGCTCACACTCCCCACTTTACAAACATATAAAAACAAATAACAGACGCTACACAACCAAACTAACATCTACACTGGAAACAAGTCGGAAAGGCTACAGTCACGCGGTGACTGTAAGAGGCCATGGATTTTCAGTTTATTTTTATAAACCATAAAAAATATATATTGGAATAAAATGCTTAATATAATAAAAACAAAAACAAGTGGGTAAGGCTACAGTCGGGCGCCCGACAGTAAGATACCCTTCTCCCAATTTTTTTAATCCGTTACAAACGTGTAACTATATTCATAATTTTAAACAAAAATTCTGCACAAATTCTTCTACTACATATATATATAGTTAACTCGCTCGCACTCATGCAGCAACGCGCGTAAAGAGTAAAGCGACACGACGCAACGTCGACGTCGGCGACAACTGCTCAAAGCAGCGCGTCGGCTGCTGCCCGTACCGAACATTTGTACTGAAAACGTTGACTTGAATAACTTCAGTGTTATTGGTCCGATCGGATTGTAATTTGGAGAATATGTTTATATTGCATTTAGCTTTATACATACCGAAGCAGAACGTTGTGGGTTTAATACTTTGCTTATTAATCGCAAATAACCGATTTGCGGGGGCGGTGGGCGTGGCACCAAACATTTGATATAAACTTGATCTGCCTATAGTTTATAGGAACCTTCATGCCAAATTTGGTATTTCTAGCTTTTTTAATAGCTGAGATCTGTTGTCTCATACAGACGGACAGACGGACAGACGGACGGACGGACAGACGGACAGACGGACAGACGGACAGACAGACGGACATGTCTCAATCGACTCGGCTAGTGATCCTGAGCAAGAATATTTATACTTTATGGGGTCTGCCACGCCTCCTTATGCCTGTTACATACATTTTGCACAAAGTTAGTATACCCTTTTTTGACCATTTTCAATGGTCGAAGGGTATAAAAAGATTATGTGTTGAAATTTGATAAATGAAATCAAATTTTATAATGATGAAAAAAAAAATAAAATATTAACTTCTAAATAGTGAAATAGTAAAAATAAAAACAAACCGCCTTCCCGAGGGATTGAACCTCCATTCTTTCGTTTGATTGCCTGCTGCTCTACACATTTGACCATCGCCGCACTGACTCGCTGTGCGGCTAAGTAACTATTTCCTACTCATACACACACATAACCATTTTCGCATTAAAAAGATCGAAAAAGCACGTGGCTGGTAGCAGTTTGCAGACATCACAAGTCAATAGAAAATGGTAACTCGCGTAACTTCTATGTTTATTATCCGATCTATATGTATGCCAAAGCAGAAAGTTAAGACTTCAATACTTTGCTTAATAATCACAAATTACTGATCTACGGGGGCGGTGGGCGTGGTACCCCAAATTTGAAAACGACGTTTACTGCCTAGGATATACAGGAATCTTGGTGCCAAATTTGGAGGGTCTAGCTTTCTTAATAGCTGAGAATCAGACGCTCATACAGACAGACAGACAGACAGACGGACAGACGGACAGACAGACATGGCTAGATCGACTCGGCTAGTGATCCTGAGCAAGAATATATATGCTTTATGGGGTCGCAGATGTCTCCTTCTGCCTGTTACGCACATTCCGACAAACCTAATAGACCATGTATTTTTTTAAAATCCATGGCCTAATAACAGGTGAATCCTGATCCAAACTTTCCAACTGTTTTTAAGGTTTGAGCATTAGAACTCTGTGCTCTGGTCAGGAAGTATTAATATAGACTTCGGCGTTAACAGTTATTTTGATGGCTGCAAAAGTTCTCTACAACAATATTTGTGGCTTTTTCAAGCCAGTCCTAATAGCTTACAAATAGTCCTTGTAACTTAGGCTTACTTGATTGGTGTGAAAGGAAATTTTCAAGGACACTGAAATTTTGAATTTCCTTTAAGTTCTCGCGGAGAAGAGAATCATTTTCCGAATTTCAAAGAATTTCGGTTTGTGGCATGGGAAAATGCGGAATACCGAAGCGACTCATAGAGGTACCACTCGCTTCATGCCTACACTTATGTCCGTAATTGTGATTCTGATATTCAATATGAAGAGCTAGCTAGAGGTAATAAACTGATCAATAAACGCTATCACGGAATTAATAGTCGCATCAACTTCAAAATCTAAAGAGCCCGGCGCTCGAAATACCTAGCACAAGTTACAGGATTGAGCTCTTCTATCGCTCTTCTAGATCGCGGACAATTAGCTCAAATTCCTCCACTACCTCTGCGTCTGCATGAGATGATATGAATGGATTTAAACAATTGGAAGGAAAAATGTTAAAATAATAATTTTAAAATTTTATATAAAAACAAGTTGGCAAGGCTACAGCCAAGCACGTATATAACATCTGATCGGAATGAAGTTTGGAGGATTTGCTTATATTGCATTCAGCGTAACGTGCGTAAGTTGTTTACACCAGTGTAAGCAAATAGATAAAAGCTAAAAAATCCCCCTTTGTATGAAACATAAATATAACAAGTAGGTAAGGCTACAGTCGGGCGCCCGACAGTAAAATACCCTTCTCCCAATTTTCCAAATACGTTACAAACTAATTCCAAACAGAAATTTTTGCACAAAAACTTTTAATACATATAGCTTACTCGCTCGCACTCACACAGCGACGCGCGTAAAGAGTAATGCGACACGACGCAACGTCGACGTCGGCGTCGACTGCTCAAAGCAGCGCAAAAGCTGCTGCCCGTACCAAACATTTGTACTGAAAAGGTTGACTTGAATAACTTCGGTGTTATTAGTCCGATCGGATTGTAATTTGAAGAATATGTTTATATTGCATTCAGCTTTAAACATACCAAAGCATAACTTTATAGGTTCATTACTTTGCTCTATAATCGTAAATAACCGATTTGCGGGGGCGGTGGGCGTGGCATCAAACATTTGACATAAACTTCACCTGCCCCGGATATATAGGAAACTTCATACCAAATTTGGTGTCTCTAGCTTTTTTAATAGCTAAGATCTGTTGTCTCAAACAAACAGACGGACAGACGGACAGACAGACGGACATGTCTCAATCGACTCGGCTAGTGATCCTGAGCAAGAATATATATACTTTATGGGGTCTGCCACGCCTCCTTATGCCTGTTACATACATTTTGCACAAAGTTAGTATACCCTTTTTTGACCATTTTCAATGGTCGAAGGGTATAAAAAGCAAAATATTCTAAGTTACCAGACACTCAGCTACAACCGTGGCTTAAAGTTAGGCGACCATGTCATGTAACATTAGAGAACAATTCACATCAAACTGCACGACAAATACAATTAAAAAATTTGTTTTTTTTTTTTGTGTTTCTAACAAATAAACAATAAAACCGTTACTGCCCATAAAATTCTGTTTAGTCAAATTTATTTGTTTTGCTTAAACTATTTAGTAAATTAAAACAACATTCAAAACCAATTATTTCCCACAAGTCCCCCACTCAGGAATTGAACCCGGGACTCCTCGCACGGCAGTCTGCGACTGTAACCACTCAGCCACCACATGTCTTACGTAATTGCCAAGAAAGTTGCGATGTGAAAATAATTTGTGCACAAATATATAATTGCGGCCGGAGTTCGAGAAACCGACATATAATGAACAGATAAAACAAGTAGGTAAGGCTACAGTCGGGCGCCCGACAGTAAGATACCCTTCTCCCAATTTTTAAAATCCGTTACAAACGTGTAATCACACTCATAATTTCAAACAGAGAATTCTGCACAAATACTTCAAGTATATATAGCTTACTCGCTCGCACTCACACAGCGACGCGCGTAAAGAGTAAAGCGACACGACGCAACGTCGACGTCGACGTCAACTGCTCAAAGCAGCGCGCCGGCTGCTGCTCGTACCGAACATTTGTACTGAAAACGTTGACTTGAATAACTTCTGTGTTATTGGTCCGATCGGATTGCAATTTGGAGGATATGTTCATATTGCATTCAGCTTTACGCATACCAAAGCAGAACTAAGTAAGTAAGTAAGTTTAATACTTTGCTTAATAATCGTAAATTACCGATTTGCGGGGGCGGTGGGCGTGGCATCAAACATTTGACATAAACTTCGCCTGCCCCGAATATATGGGAACCTTCATACCGAATTTGGTGTCTCTAGCTTTTTTAATAGCTGAGATCTGTTGTCTCAAACAAACAGACGGACAGACGGACAGACGGACAGACAGACGGACATGTCTCAATCGACTCGGCTAGTGATCCTGAGCTAGAATATATATACTTTATGGGGTCTGCCACGCCTCCTTATGCCTGTTACATACATTTTGCACAAAGTTAGTATACCCTTTTTTGACCATTTTCAATGGTCGAAGGGTATAAACACCCACAAACATAAACCGTCTGCAAGATATCAGGTATTTAAAAAAACATTACCCTTATTTGACCATTTTCAATGGTCGATGGGTATAAATACTGCAAAGTGTTTTGTTAGTTCCGGGGCTGCATATAAATTTCTACTAGGTAAGCGCAGCAGCAAGATATAATATTTCTACTACATTTAATGGAAAGAAATCGCTGGTAAAACACAAATACGACAATGTTGTGTAAAATGCAATTTGTACATATACTCAATATAAACAAGTCGGAAAGGCTACAGTCACGCGGTGACTGTAAAAGGCCATGGATTTTCAGATTATTATACCCGTTTTTCATAGAGTAAGGGTATTATAATATTATTTCAACCAAAAATGTATGTAACAGGCAGAAGGAGACATTATTATGAGTGTGGTTAAAGTTAGCTAACACATAGTCCGGCAACTCTGTACAGCCGTTACTAAATATTCTGGCAATATTGTATTCTTGGTTTCTTATTTGTGTTACTCATCAAAAACAATTAATCAAACAATCTATAATTGTTTTTGTTACTCATTATCTTTAGTTCTGATTAAACGTTCATCCGAACCACTTTGTCTTTTTATACCCGCTACTCATAGAGTAGAAGGGTATTATAACTTTGTTCGAACCGAAAATGTATGTAACAGGCAGAAGTATATATATTCTGAATCAGTATCAACAGCCGAGTCGATATAGCGATGTCCGTCTGTCTGTCTGTCCGTCCGTGTGAACACACCTGGATCTCAGCTATTATAAGAGCTAGAGTTCCCAAATTTGGTGACAACATGTGTTATTACTGCAGGCTGATCAAGTTTATTTTGGATTTTAGCCACGCCCCCTCCATAAATTGAAAAACATTGATTACAGCCGCAATATAAGCTTTACAGCAACAGTTTTATACGTTATAAATATTATCTTACGGACGTTTCGTTAAAATTTAAGTAAGATTGGACTATAAATGTGGAAGATATTAAGGAAATAGTAGTGCCATGTGACCACGTGTTTTTGTCTGTTTTATTATGTTAGATATGCAAGATCCATGTTCAACTTCGGCGGCAAGCTTTTTATACCCTTCGACCATTGAAAATGGTCAAAAAAGGGTATACTAACTTTGTGCCAAATGTATGTAACAGGCATAAGGAGGCATGGGAGACCCCATAAAGTATATATATTCTTGCTCAGGATCACTAGCCGAGTCGATTGAGACATGTCTGTCTGTCCGTCTGTCTGTCTGTATGAGCGTCTGATTCTCAGCTATTAAGAAAGCTAGAGACTCCAAATATGGCATGGAGATTCCTGTATATCCTAGGCAGTAAACGTCATTTTCTAATTTTGGGTACCACACCCACCGCCCCCGTAAATCAGAAATTTAATTTGAAATGCGATTATAAGGCAAAGTATTAAAGTTTTAATTTTCTGCGTTGGCATACATCTAGATAAATACGTTGTGAACCTATTCTATAAATTGCAAGCCGATCGTATAATAAACATAGAAGTTATGCGAGTTAACATTTTCTATTGATTTGTGATGCCTTGTCTGCAAGCTGCTGCCAGCCACGTGCTTTTTCGATCTTTTTAATGTGAAAATGGTTATGTTCATGCATGAGATCGAAATAGTAACTTAGCCGCACGGCGAATGGGTGCAGCGATAGTCAAATGTGTAGAGCAGCCGGCAATCAAGCAAATGGATGGAGGTTCGAACCCTCGGGACGGCAGTTTGATTTTATTTTTACTTTTTCACTATTTAGAAGTTAATTGTTTTTTTTTTTTTTTTTTCATCATTATAAAATTTGATTTCATTTATCAAATTTCAACAAATAATCTCAAATAAATATAAATAAATATCATTTGGCTTTCTTGTTCTCATTCAATTGTAGAGGTGTTATTGTTGTATATGACATACTTGACATTTTTGAGCAAATGGTCTAAAAATGCAATTTTAACGTCCGCAGAGCGCAGCGACGGTGGTCTAGTTGTTAGGATGACGAACTCCTATGCAAATGACCAGGGTTCAATTCCCCACGGCGAAAAGAGAATTTAGCTATTTTAATTTTTTATTATTTATATATTTATCTAAAAATTTATATATTAAGTGTTACATTTTGCCTTACAAGATGTTTTGCATGCTGTACTTATGCGTGCATGCATACAATACATGCACGCGAAGCTCACACATGCATACATATGTATATGCGTGTGATGCAATACACAACACATGAGGCAGGTCTGTGTAATTTTTAACGAACGTCTAAATTAAAGAAGAAGCAGCTGACGCTGGTGTGTGTGTGTATGTAACGAATATTGGCACGCGCCAAAAATTCACATATCTCTCTCGTTCAAACTTATGCTATCGACTCTTGCTTTTTCGTTATTTTAATTTTTGTTTTTTCAATATATATTTTTTATGGTATATAAAATAAACTTAAAATCCATGGCCTCTCACCGCCAGTCACCGCGTGACTGTAGACTTTCCGACTAGTTTTTTACTGTTCGAAGTGTAAGGTCATGTCTTTTTATAGATGTAATTTTCACGTTGTCAACTATACCCTTGATCAATTTCCACTTCACAGAATTTTTGAGGTAATGGATCTTGGAATTCTTTTTGATCAAAAGTTGAAATTTGATTGTCATATAACACACATTGTCAATAGGGCGTATCGGGCTCTTGGCTTCATTTAAAGATGGGCTAAAGAGATCGAAGACCCTTATACGACAAAATTGTTATTTACTTCTCTTGTTCGCCTGATTTTGGAATATGGATCCTCCGCATTGTCTCCTCAATACCAGGTCCATCAAGACAGAATTGAGTCTGTCCAAAAACAATTTTTTCTCTTTGCTTTGCGTCGCTTTAACTGGGTTTCTAGCGTAGATTTACCACCTTACTCAAGCAGACTCCTGCTAATTAACCTACCCTCCTTAACTAACCATCATGCTGGGTGTTATGGTTATAATAAAACTAATAAAATACGACATCGACTCTCCTTTCCTGCTTAACCAACTAAACTTTTGTGTTCCTTCTAGGGTTACACGAAATTTTTTACCACTTTCTTTGAGCTTTTGTACTAATAACTATAGCTTTCATGATTCTTTTAGAGTTCTCTGTTTGATTACAATAAGCTTTTTAGAATAATCAACACGGAATCCTCCCTCTCATCTATAAAATTATCTATATTAAACTACCTAACCTTTTCTCCTAACAACAATTAACTATACATCCTAACAACTAATACTAATCTACCGATCTGATTGGGATTTACTGGGTTTTCCCCAATCCTTTGCAGCAAATGCTGGATCGTGAATTCGTTTTTTATATTTCCCAGCCTGAATTTTAAAATATAAATATATTCCTAATTAATTTATACTTTTTTATAAAAGCAAATATTATAACGATAATTCCAGACTTACTCCCGAGCATGATACTCATGTTGTGCTTACTATCGACAATTACCACGCAAAAGTAACCCATATTCAGGCCAAAAACGGCTACCTAATCTTTCAAACCGGATCAATCGATTTACCCATAAGCCACGAATATCATTACTTATCTGTTAACCTAACTTATCAAACCAAATCAATTCTTTGAAAATTTACCAAAAATTCAGAAAAACTTAATAGAGAAATGAACGGCATAAGTACTATATTGCAAAACGTAGTAAACGCGGTCATGCTATTTTTATGGGAATTATTTATAAATAATAATTCGGCACATTAGATCAAAAAGATAAAGAATATTTAAAACAACAAATAGGTGACATCTCTAAAAATAATGTACAAGAAAGCGAACTCAACCATGTAATAGAAGCCATTAATAAAGGAATCGAATAAACTAATCATTTTAATAATAACTTTGAAGGAGAACAAATCTTAGCTTTAATAAATTGAAAATTGTCAAAAAAGAGTATACTAACTTTGTGCAAATGTATGTAACAGGCATAAGGAGGCGTCGTGGACCCCATAAAGTATATATATTCGAATGAGCCATGTCCGTCTGTCTGTCCGTCTGTCCGTCCGTCCGTCCGTCCGTCTGTCCGTCTGTTTATGTATAAAGCTGAATGCAATATAAACATATTATCTAAATTACAATCCGATCGGATCAATAACACAGAAGTTATTCAAGTCAACGTTTTCAGTACAAATGTTCTGTACGAGCAGCAGCCGGCGCGCTGCTTTGTGCAGTTGACGTCGACGTCGACGTTGCGTCGTGTTGCTTTACTCTTTATGCGCGAGTTACCTCTCGGGAGCTTGAGGGAATTGTTTAAGAATTGTTTAAGAGAGAAACACGTCTAGTCTGTTCAGCGTCTGAATAAGAAGAGGGTGGCTACATTTTTAATTGTTAAGTTTACAGAGGCGAATCATACATAACAGTGCATGTTGCAGCTCTGCAGCGTCGTTTTTTGGCGTAGCTGCAAATGCGTTGTGGCTGCGGCTGGGTTGTACGGATTTTGTCCGGACATATCCAGTTCGAGTCGATTTTGAGGGCTGTTGTTGTTTTTGGTGTAGCGACACCTTTATACATTTTGACTGCAGCTGGGCTGTACGGTTCTTGTCCGGACTTATCCGGTTCGAGTCGATTTTGAGGGTTGTTGTTGTTTTTGGTGTAGCGACACCTTTATACGTTTTGACTGCAGCTGGGCTGTACGGTTCTTGTCCGGACATATCCAGTTCGAGTCGATTTTGAGGGCTGTTGTTGTTTTTGGTGTAGCGACACCTTTATACATTTTGACTGCAGCTGGGCTGTACGGTTCTTGTCCGGACTTATCCGGTTCGAGTCGATTTTGAGGGTTGTTGTTGTTTTTGGTGTAGCGACACCTTTATACGTTTTGACTGCAGCTGGGCTGTACGGTTCTTGTCCGGACATATCCAGTTCGTGGCGATTTTGAGGACTGTTGTTGCTTTTGGCGTAGCGACACCTTTATACATTTTGGCTGCAGCTGGGCTGTACGGTACTTTTCCGGACAAATCTAGTTCGTGGCGATTTTGAGGACTGATGTTGTTTTTGGCGTAGCGGAGATTTTAGCGGTGGCAAGAACTTTCTCGAAGGCTGTGGTAAACATGTATGGCTTCTGATAGGGTCGGGGTATATAGGGTAACTCCTCCCCCCCCCCCAGTTCGAAGCGACGGCCATAGCGAGGATTTTGCTGGAGCGACGATAGTAGAATGTTATCAAGTTGGGTCATCCAATAGCGGGTGATTTGTAAGTTGTTTTGATGGCTTCTCTGTGCAGTCTCTCCAGGTTCTGTTCAACTCGTCTTTCTTACGCCACATGAGATGCCTCTTGTCGGGGTACAAAATTATTTTTAATCGCCGAAGAGTCAGCTATGTATTTTGGGTACTTTTACATTACAGTCTTATTGATATTATTATAAACGTTTTACTTGGGTAATACAATGTTTGAACATAGTTTAGTTTAGTTTAGCTTATAAACAGAATTATTTTTAATCGCCGAAGAATCAGCTAAGTATTTTTGGTATTTTTACATTACAGTCTTATTGATATTATTACAAACGTTTTACTTGGGAAATACAAAGTTTGAATATAGTTTAGTATGATTAATATTGTTTCGGAGGTTACATATATTTTGTCAAGAGGTGTGTCGATTAACTGTGTTTCATTATGATTTTCCTGATTTTAGATTTATGTAATTTTTGATTTTTTGCAGATGTCAGGGTTGTACCATGATCAAGTAACACTCTGTGCATGGAGAATCTTGGGGTGGTCTTGTTTCTTCTATTTTCTTTTCTTAATATTGTGTCATTAGGTTCTAATGTATTAGGCTCTACCCTATTTTTTAATCTTTCTGTTCTTTCTTTAGCGTCGTTTGTGAGCTTGTTTTTTATTGTTGGATAAAGTTTTTCGCGAAATGTATTCAGTTTTTCTAGGTAGTCATGTTCGTTATTGAACTCTATATTTTGATTAAAAATATGAGTTCTACCGCTAAAGAGTTCGTAAGGAGTGTGCTTTGTTGCGGAATGTATAGAATTGTTATACGTAATTAAAGTCTCTGTCAATATTTCGTCGTGTTCTTTAGGTAAATTTTGTTGTTTGCGCGTGTCGAGTATTATTCTATAAATTTCAGTAAGAGTGGAATGTAACCGTTCAACAGGTGAGTTGCTTGATGACATTTGGAATGAAGTTACATGAACTATAATGTTGAATTGTAAACAGAATTTCCTGAATATGTCGCTTGAAAATTCTGTTCCTTGGTCATATACTATTTTCTGCGGTATCCCAAATAGGCTGATAAAATGTTTTAGTGATTTAATTACGTTTATGCTAGTTCTGTTTAAGATGGGGTAAGCTGATGCGAATTTAGAAAACTTGTCGATTATAGTAAGGTTGTAGTTGTTATTAATAGTGTATATGTCAATATGAACTACGTATATCTAAGGGTTTTGAAGGAATTTCGGGCATTATAAATGCGATTTTCTGAGGTTGTCTGTCGTACTTAAGTTTTAAACAAGTTTCGCATTTTTTTATTAACTGGGCTATTTTGTTTTTCATATGTGGAAAAAAATATTCTCTTTTGATGTGTAGTAATGTTTCATCGATGCCCCTATGGTTATTGTTAAGGTGATAGTCAAGAATCATCTTGATTTGTTCAGTATTGTTGTTTATTTCTGGGAGAAACGACAAGCATCTTATCATTTTGAACTTGGAACTGTGGGAAAAATAGATGGCAAAAGCTCTTTCTATTATATTAAAAATATGATCGTCTGCAAATACGGCGCAGGTTCTATGCGGCTTTAAAGATTGTTTAAGTATATTTGCAATTTCGTTAAAATCGAACGATGGCTTATGGTATTCGCTTCTGATCTTATGTTTGAAAGGAGATACTGTTGTAAAACTTGTCTGAGTGTCCAATTTAAAAATGAGTTGTATATTAAAATCGTTAAGAGGTTTTTCGGATGTTGGGCATTTAAAATTAGTTTCTGGAAGTGATTCGTTATGATTGAAGCTAGCGTCTGCTCGACTAAGTGCATCGGCAATTACGTTTTGAGACCCTTTTTTATATATTACTTCAAAATCATACTCCAAAAGTTGTAGCCGCCATCGAACGATTTTGGAATTCGGTTCTTTAAAGTTCATAAGCCAAATTAATGGTTTATGATCAGTTACGAGGGTAAATTTGTTTCCAAACAGGTAAGGCCTGAAGTATTTAACAGCCCATACGATGGCTAGCATTTCCTTCTCGATAGTGGAATAATTTATTTCCGTATCGGATAAGGTCCTACTAGCGAAACAGATTGGTTTGTCGTTTTGTAATGTTCCCTGTGACAGCACAGCTCCCAGTGCAAAGTTACTTGCGTCCGTGGTCACAATAATTTTTTTTAAAAAGTCGGGGTATTGGAGGATTGGATCATTGGAAAGTAAAGTCTTACAAAAGTCGAAGGTTTTAAGGAATTCATCATCTATAGTAATGGGTTTCCTACCTTTTAATTGTTTGGTTAGGGGTTTAGTTATTCGTGCGAAATCTTTTATGAACTTTCTATAATACCCCAAAAGTCCAAGAAAAGATTTGATAGCTTTCCTGTTTTTGGGGCAAGGGAATTTATTTATTCATTCAATTTTATTCGGGTTTGGTTTTACTCCCTCTTCTGTAACTATATGGCCCAGGAATTCAATTTCTTTTCTGAGAAAATTAGATTTTGTCAATTGTATTTTGAAATTTGCAGCTGAGAGTTTTTTGAATACTAATTTAAGGTGTGTTAGATGTTCTTGTAATGAATCTGAGAAAATGATAATATCGTCAAGATATACTAGACAAATGTGTCCAACCAGATCGCCTAGAATGTTGTCCATTACTCTTTGAAAAGTAGCTGGAGCGCTTTTTAGTCCAAAGGGCATACGCACAAATTCATAATGCCCTCCCTCTACAGTGAAAGCTGTTTTGGTTGTATCTTTCGGGTTCATTTCGATTTGGTGGAATCCGCTAGCCAAATCTAGTGTAGAAAAATATTTAGCTTTCCCGATGCGGTCTAATATGTCAGTGATATTGGGGATGGGGTACTTGTCTGAAATTGTTTTATCGTTTAGCTTCCGATAATCAATGACAAGACGCCATTTTTATACCCTTGCAGAGGGTATATTAATTTTAGCCAGAAGTTTGCAACGCACCTTAGGAGACATCTCCGACCCTATAAAGTATATATATTCTGAATCAGCATCACCAGGAGAGTCGGAAAATGGATGTCCGTCTGTCCGTCCGTCCGTCCGTCCGTCCGTCAGTCCGTCCGTCCGTCCGTCCGTCTGTTGCAACGCAAACTAGTCTCTCAGTTTTTGAGCTATCTTCATGAAACTTGGCACACAAGCTTCTTATTGCTGTAGGCTGTAAATAAGTCGGAACGAGCCAGATCGGACCGATATATCGTATAGCTGTCATAGAAGCTATCGGCCGATTTTTGTTGTTTTTTAAGATATTGCAACAAGATTTGGCAAATCTTATTTTTATTACGTTCTTAATATGCTGTCAAAATTGTATCAAAATCGGACCACTATAACATATAGCTGCCATAGGAACAATCGGCTGAAATCAGGGTTTTTCTATGCAATCCTGTTTTGTTTTTGGAAATACCGCACATTATCAATACTTTTTAATGTTATACAGTAACCCGTCCTTAGTTTTTCCATTTAAATATCTCAGACGTATATATTTTATAGCTGTTATAGGAACAATCAGTCAGTCCGTCTGTCTGTTGCAACGCAAATTAGTCCCCCAGTTATTGAGCTATCTTCATGAAACTTTGCTCACAAACTTCATATTTCTGCCCACTTTCAATAAGTCGGAACGGGCCAGATCGGACTGATATATCGTATAGCTGTCATGGAGCCTATCGGCCGATTTTCGTTATATTTCAATATATAGCTATCAGGCTTACCACATCCAAATCTAAGTGTGTCCCTAATAATAAAGTTTGAAATCGAACTTTTATAACTTATAACAATCAACGATCGGCCTAATGAAGGTTTATGTTGCAATTTTATGGAAATCTGAGTACTATTACATGTAGCTGTTAAACAAAAAATCATATAGCTGTTATTCAAACGCATTTTTGAATGAGAACTTTCCAAATTTAGATTTTATGACCAACAGATCCTTTACAACACAAAGACATTTCCTCATAACATTTTGTGTTAAGTATATAAGAAATCCAGGTATATAAAAGCATTAAAAATGTTGAATTATTTTTTTTCGAAGCAGGTGTTTGATTCATAGCCTTAATCAGGTAAAAATCTCGACTTCCTACATTTTAACGGAAAAATTATGTAAACATTGGTACCTGCAATGTACCTTAATGACAAATAGGAACATAATAAAAAGGTTAAGATAAAAAGGTTAAGAAAATTAGTTGCCTGTTTTTTATTATACCCTTGCAGAGGGTATATTAATTTTAGCCAGAAGTTTGCAACGCACCTTAGGAGGCATCTCCGACCCTATAAAGTATATATATTCTGAATCAGCATCACCAGAGGAGTCGAAAAATGGATGTCCGTCTGTCCGTCCGTCCGTCTGTTGCAACGCAAACAAGTCTCTCAGTTTTTGAGCTATCTTCATGAAACTTGGCACACAAGCTTCTTATTGCTGTAGGCTGTAAATAAGTCGGAACGAGCCAGATCGGACCGATATATCGTATAGCTGTCATAGAAGCTATCGGCCGATTTTTGTTGTTTTTCAAGATATTGCAACAATATTTGGCAAATCTTATTCTTATTACGTTCTTAATGTGCTGCCAAATTGTATCAAAATCGGACCACTATAACATATAGCTGCCATAGGAACAATCGGCTGAAATCAGGGTTTTTGTATGCAAACCTGTTTTGTTTTTGGAAATACCGCACATTATCAATACCTTTTAATGTTATACAGTGACCCGCCCTTTGTTTTTCCATTTAAATATCTCAGACGTATATATTTTATAGCTGTTATAGGAACAATCAGTCAGTCCGTCTGTCTGTTGCAACGCAAATTAGTCCCCCAGTTATTGAGCTATCTTCATGAAACTTTGCTCACAAGCTTCATATTTCTGCCCACTTTCAATATTTCGGAACGGGCCAGATCGGACTGATATATCGTATAGCTGTCATGGAGCCTATCGGCCGATTTTCGTTATATTTCAATATATAGCTATCAGGCTTACCACATCCAAATCTAAGTGTGTCCCTAATAATAAAGTTTGAAATCGAACTTTTATAACTTATAACAATCAACGATCGGCCTAATGAAGGTTTATGTTGCAATTTTATGGAAATCTGAGTACTATTACATGTAGCTGTTAAACAAAAAATCATATAGCTGTTATTCAAACGCATTTTTGAATGAGAACTTTCCAAATTTAGATTTTATGACCAACAGATCCTTTACAACACAAAGACATTTCCTCATAACATTTTGTGTTAAGTATATAAGAAATCCAGGTATATAAAAGCATTAAAAATGTTGAATTATTTTTTTTCGAAGCAGGTGTTTGATTCATAGCCTTAATCAGGTAAAAATCTCGACTTCCTACATTTTAACGGAAAAATTATGTAAACATTGGTACCTGCAATGTACCTTAATGACAAATAGGAACATAATAAAAAGGTTAAGATAAAAAGGTTAAGAAAATTAGTTGCCTGTTTTTTATTATACCCTTGCAGAGGGTATATTAATTTTAGCCAGAAGTTTGCAACGCACCTTAGGAGGCATCTCCGACCCTATAAAGTATATATATTCTGAATCAGCATCACCAGAGGAGTCGAAAAATGGATGTCCGTCTGTCCGTCTGTCCGTCCGTCCGTCCGTCCGTCCGTCTGTTGCAACGCAAACAAGTCTCTCAGTTTTTGAGCTATCTTCATGAAACTTGGCACACAAGCTTCTTATTGCTGTAGGCTGTAAATAAGTCGGAACGAGCCAGATCGGACCGATATATCGTATAGCTGTCATAGAAGCTATCGGCCGATTTTTGTTGTTTTTCAAGATATTGCAACAATATTTGGCAAATCTTATTCTTATTACGTTCTTAATGTGCTGCCAAATTGTATCAAAATCGGACCACTATAACATATAGCTGCCATAGGAACAATCGGCTGAAATCAGGGTTTTTGTATGCAAACCTGTTTTGTTTTTGGAAATACCGCACATTATCAATACCTTTTAATGTTATACAGTGACCCGCCCTTTGTTTTTCTATTTAAATATCTCAGACGTTTATTTTCTATAGGTGTTACAACAATCAGTCAGTCCGTCTGTCTGTTGCAACGCAAATTAGTCCCCCAGTTATTGAGCTATCATCATGAAACTTTGCTCACAAGCTTTTTATTTCTGCCCTCTTTAAATAAGTCGGAACGGGCCAGATTGGACTGATATATCGTATAGCTGTTATGGAGCCTATCGGCCGATTTTCGTTATATTTCAAGATATAGCTATCAGGCTTACCAAATCCAAATCGAACTTTTATAACTTATAACGATCAACGATCGGCCTAATGAAGGTTCTTGTTGCAATTTTATGGAAATCTGAGTACTATTACATGTAGCTGTTATACAAAAAATCATATAGCTGTTATTCAAATGCATTTTTGAATGAGAACTTTCCAAATTTAGATTTTATGACCAACAGATCCTTTACAACACAAAGACATTCGACCAAATGCTGTTTCTAAGAATGGTATACTGATATATGCAAAACAAAATATATCGGAAAACATAACATTCTTATATGAAACAGTTACAGTTGATAATGTAAGAAACATATACCAGTCCATAACATTTAAATACTTGCATACAATATTCATAGTTGTTTATAGGAATCCAGCTTTTCATATTACAAGGTTTCGAAATGAAATCAGAAATGATGTTGAAAGGCTAACGTCAGCTGAAAATAATACAAAATTGGTAATATTAGAAGATGTTAACATTTACCGATCAACAACCACTGATCAGCTCGAGTCTACTTTAAATAATAAGGGGTTATGTCTATTGTTAAATGTGCCAACAACAAAACATTTAACTCAAATTGATTGGATATTTTGTGATAACACAGTAAGCGGTGCTGCCGCAATCACTTATTAAACTCCATATAGTCACCATGACGGCGTGTTCCTTAGCTATAATCACTAATTAACTAATTTATTTTTAAATATTTAGTTAATTAATTTATTTTTTTATTGAAAATAAAGAATATATGTGCAATGTTGTTTAAGGTATTGTAAATATTCCTCCTCGAGGATTGCGACCTTGTTGTGGTGAGGAGGCTGAGTATTCGAAATTATAAGAGGATGATATAATCGATGTACTGTTATAATTATTCAATAAATACCACAGCAACCAGCAGCAATCCAAATATATTTTATATTATGTATAACTGCAAGGGTATGAAACCTTCGGCAAGCCGAAGGTAGCCTTGCTTTCTTGTTGTTTTTCCATCGGGGCAGTTTTTTTTGGCACCAAGGGGCACAGGGGCGCTCCAAGGAGAATAACTTGATTTAATAATGTCTTGATCTAACATAGATTGAATTTGTTTTTTGACTTCATCCTTGTGAATAAATGGGTATCTATAAGATTTTGCGTGTACGGGTACTTCGTCTACGGTTGGAATTGAATGCATTATTTTATTTGTGAAAGTCAGTGGGTTATTTTCATTATGGAAGGTGTTTGAAAATTGTTTGCATAACTTTACTAGTCCGTCTTTTTCCTCGGAAGTAAGGTGATCTACTTTGAGGTTTTCTAAAGAGTGAGGTAGTTTTTCTGCTTGATTACAGTTAGAAGTAATATGGAATAGTTCGAGATGATCTGCTTTTGAATAAGGCGTACCTTCAATAGCGGTTTCAAGGTATAGCAATTTGTCGGAGTCAGAGTAGTTTATTACTTCGAAATTGGTAACGTTATTTTCTGAGTAGTAAAGTACACCTGATATTAATAGGTCTTTGTCAATCTGAGTAGTATTATAATGAAAGTCGCCGTCTGTGTTTTTTACGGGTAGTGATATTATAGCTTTGGTGTGGGCGGAAATGTTTAGAATATTTGATGATCGATTATTATACATTAATATAGGTATAGTAACGTTGAAAATGTTAAATTGTAAATTATGCAAATCAATTTTAGCATTGAAATGTGAAAGTAGATCCATACCTATCAAGCCGTCGAAAAATGAATGAAACTTGAAAAGTAGTAAGTCCATTGTGCCTTCGGCTTTAAATTCTAGGGGTAATGCAAAAGATATTTATACCCTTGCAGAGGGTATATTAATTTTAGCCAGAAGTTTGCAACGCACCTTAGGAGACATCTCCGACACTATAAAGTATATATATTCTGAATCAGCATCACCAGAGGAGTCGGAAAATGGATGTCCGTCTGTCCGTCCGTCCGTCCGTCCGTCCGTCCGTCCGTCCGTCCGTCCGTCCGTCTGTTGCAACGCAAACTAGTCTCTCAGTTTTTGAGCTATCTTCATGAAACTTGGCACACAAGCTTCTTATTACTGTAGGCTGTAAATAAGTCGGAACGAGCTAGATCGGACCGATATATCGTATAGCTGTCATAGAAGCTATCGGCCGATTTTTGTTGTTTTTCAAGATATTGCAACAAGATTTGGCAAATCTTATTCTTATTACGTTCTTAATGTGCTGTCAAAATTGTATCAAAATCGGACCACTATAACATATAGCTGCCATAGGAACAATCGGCTGAAATCAGGGTTTTTGTATGTAAACCTGTTTTGTTTTTGGAAATACCGCACATTATCAATACCTTTTAATGTTATACAGTAACCCGCCTTTTGTGTTTCCATTTAAATATCTCAGACGTTTATATTCTATAGCTGTTATAGGAACAATCAGTCAGTCCGTCTGTCTGTTGCAACGCAAATTAGTCCCCCAGTTATTGAGCTATCATCATAAAACTTTGCTCACAAGCTTTTTATTTCTGCCCACTTTAAATAAGTCGGAACGGGCCAGATCGGACTAATATATCGTAAAGCTGTTATGGAACCTATCGACCGATTTTCGTTATATTTCAAGATATAGCTATCAGGCTTACCACATCCAAATCGAACTTTTATAACTTATAACGATCAACGATCGGCCTAATGAAGGTTCTTGTTGCAATTTTATGGAAATCTGAGTACTATTACATGTAGCTGTTAAACAAAAAATCATATAGCTGTTATTCAAATGCATTTTTGAATGATAACTTTCCAAATTTAGATTTTATGACCAACAGATCCTTTACAACACAAAGACATTCGACCAAATGCTGTTTCTAAGAATTGTATACTGATATATGCAAAACAAAATATATCGGAAAACATAACATTCTTATATGAAACAGTTACAGTTGATAATGTAAGAAATATATACCAGTCCATAACATTTAAATACTTGCATACAATAGTCATAGTTGTTTATAGGAATCCAGCTTTTCCTATTACAAGGTTTCGAAATGAAATCAGAAATGATGTTGAAAGGCTAACGTCAGCTGAAAATAATACAAAATTGGTAATATTAGGAGATTTGAACATTTGCCGATCAACAACCACTGATCAGCTCGAGTCTACTTTAAATAATAACAACAAAATGTGCCAACAACAAAACATTTAACTCAAATTGATTGGATATTTTGTGATAACACAGTAAGCGGTGCTGCCGCAATCACTTATCAAACTCCATATAGTCACCATGACGGCGTGTTCCTTAGCTATAATCACTAATTTAATAATTTATTTTTAAATATTTAGTTAATTAATATATTTTATTATTGTAAATAAAGAATATATGTGCAATGTTGTTTAAGGTATTGTAAATATTCCTCCTCGAGGATTGCGACCTTGCCGTGGTGAGGAGGCTGAGTATTCGAAATTATAAGAGGTTGATATAATCGATGTACTGTTATAATTCTTCAATAAATACCACAGAAACCAGCAGCAATCCAAAGATATTTTATATTTTGTATAACTGCAAGGGTATGAAACCTTCGGCAAGCCGAAGGTAGCCTTGCTTTCTTGTTTTTTGTCAATCGTGAATGTATTTAATGCAGTTTTAAGGTTTATTGGGGTTTTTAAATGTAGCGAGTTAACTATCTTAATGCATTTGGGGTCTATAAAAGAGTTGGTTGATCCTGTGTCAATTAAAAATTTCGCGGCACTTGTATGCTGCAAACTTAATTTTATAAAATGAAGGGATGAACTATGTGTAGCGGGAGTTATGTAGCCTGTTTTGTTTCCGAGGCAGGTATTTGAAAATTTACTCCTGCTGGTGGGGCACTAGCTTGTTGTTCTTCTTCAATATTGTGTAGTACTCGAGATTGAGAGTTTTCAATTTTAAATAGATTTGGTTTGTTAGATTGTCTATCATAATTCCGATTATTATTTGAGTAATCTCTACGATCAGACCGGTTGTTGTACGAATCAGAGTTCCTATTTGAGTTGAAATTCGAGTAAGGGTGTTTGCGGTTGTCACGAACATTATTATTATAGTTGTTGTTGCTATAGTTGTTATGATTGTTATTAGTACTGTTGTAATTTTGTCTCCACCCTGGTCTATTAGAAGACTCGTATTTCCTATTATAATATAGTGCTTGTTCAGTCTGGCATTGTTCGTATGCCTGTTCGATGGTATTGGGGTTCTTTAGTCTGATGAGTGTTTTTAATGGGTCCCTAAGGCCGCTCATAAAAGCGTTCAGACATACCTCAGTGTACAAAACTTTCTTTGCTTCTACTACTGTTGTTGTCTGTCCACTATTTTTCAGGATGGAAAATAGCTGACTTTTAATTTTTGAGATACCGAAGAATAGTTGACCTAAAGACATATTGTTAGAAAATGCTTGGAGTTCACTTAAAAGACAAGCTTCACTTTTCTTGCTTGCATATAAACGAATGAGGTTATTTTTGATATCATCCCAAACTAGTGCTGTATTGGCTAGCTCTAGAGCCTCGTTTGCTCTGTCTATTATTTTATTTCTTATTGCTCTAAGAGCAAGCAGTCCGTAAGGCGTTTGATATGCACTCTTTATAAACGTGAGGATTTCTTCGACGCTAGTTATGAATCTGTCCAGTCTAGGAGTACCGTCAAAAGTCGGAAGGTGGCTAACGAATGTCATAATATCTTTTGGTTTAAATATGATTGGTGGAAGTGTCAACAGTCGGGGTGACCATGGAGGTAGCAGAATCATTGGTTGATTCCATTGTGGGGGGCTGTGTAGGAAATGAAGGGGAACTTTTTTCGATTGAGGGAATTGATGTTGGTCGGGTGTTAGATCGTGTGACCCTTGTAGTTGTAATAGGGGCTCCTAATACAGAGTGTGTAGTTTCATTCAAGTTAGTTGGCCTTTTCTTAGGCATTGGAAATAATGATAACAGATAAGAAAAAAAAAAAAATAATTTGTTCAATGATAATTCCTTATTATAAGCTTAGAGTTAATCTTAATTTTAGTAATGGCAACTATTTTTATACCCTTGCAGAGGGTATATTAATTTTAGCCAGAAGTTTGCAACGCACCTTAGGAGACATCTCCGACCCTATAAAGTATATATATTCTGAATCAGCATCACCAGAGGAGTCGGAAAATGGATGTCCGTCTGTCCGTCCGTCCGTCCGTCCGTCCGTCCGTCCGTCCGTCCGTCCGTCCGTCCGTCCGTCCGTCCGTCCGTCTGTTGCAACGCAAACTAGTCTCTCAGTTTTTGAGCTATCTTCATGAAACTTGGCACACAAGCTTCTTATTGCTGTAGGCTGTAAATAAGTCGGAACGAGCCAGATCGGACCGATATATCGTATAGCTGTCATAGAAGCTATCGGCCGATTTTTGTTGTTTTTCAAGATATTGCAACAAGATTTGGCAAATCTTATTCTTATTACGTTCTTAATGTGCTGTCAAAATTGTATCAAAATCGGACCTCTATAACAGATAGCTGCCATAGGAACAATCGGCTGAAATCAGGGTTTTTGTATGCAAACCTGTTTTATTTTTGGAAATACCGCACTTTATCGATACTTATTAATGTTACACAGTATCCCGCCCTTAGTTTTTCCATTTAAATATCTCAGACGTTTATATTCTATAGCTGTTATAGGAACAATCAGTCAGTCCGTCTGTCTGTTGCAACGCAAATTAGTCCCCCAGTTATTGAGCTATCTTCATGAAACTTTGATCACAAGCTTCTTATTTCTGCCCTCTGTAAATATGTCGGAAAGGGCCAGATCGGACTGATATATCGTATAGCTGTCATGGAGCCTATCGGCCGATTTTCGTTATATTTCAAGATATAGCTATCAGGCTTACCACATCCAAATCTAAGTGTGTCCCTAATAATAAAATTCGAAATCGAACTTTTATAACTTATAACGATCAACGATCGGCCTAATGAAGGTTCATGTTGCAATTTTATGGAAATCTGAGTACTATTACATGTAGCTGTTAAACAAAAAATCATATAGCTGTTATTCAAACAGATCCTTTACAACACAAAGACATTCGACCAAATGCTGTTTCTAAGAATGGTATACTGATATATGCAAAACAAAATATATCGGAAAACATAACATTCTTATATGAAACAGTTACAGTTGATAATGTAAGAAATATATACCAGTCCATAACATTTAAATACTTGCATACAATAGTCATACAATAGTTGTTTATAGGAATCCAGCTTTTCCTATTACAAGGTTTCGAAATGAAATCAGAAATGATGTTGAAAGGCTAACGTCAGCTGAAAATAATACAAAATTGGTAATATTAGGAGATTTTAACATTTGCCGATCAACAACCACTGATCAGCTCGAGTCTACTTTAAATAATAAGGGGTTATGTCCATTGTTAAATGTGCCAACAACAAAACATTTAACTCCAATTGATTGGATATTTTGTGATAACACAGTAAGCGGTGCTGCCGCAATCACTTATCAAACTCCATATAGTCACCATGACGGCGTGTTCCTTAGCTATAATCACTAATTAAAAAATAATTTATTTTTAAATATTTAGTTAATTTATTTATTTTATTATTGAAAATAAAGAATATATGTGCAATGTTGTTTAAGGTATTGTAAATATTCCTCCTCGAGGATTGCGACCTTGTCGTGGTGAGGAGGCTGAGTATTCGAAATTATAAGATGATGATATAATCAATGTACTGTTATAATTGTTCAATAAATACCACAGAAACCAGCAGCAATCCAAATATATTTTATATTTTGTATAACTGCAAGGGTATGAAACCTTCGGCAAGCCGAAGGTAGCCTTGCTTTCTTGTTTAATTATATATATATATATATTATTTTTTATTATTATTAATTTTTAGTTGTGTGCGATGATTTGCGTTGTGTTGAATTAGTTTCTGGAATATAGGAGGTATTAGGCAGATGTGGGCTATTTATTTTTGTTAAAAAAAAATTTTACGTATAGTGAGTTTACGTATAAGCAAAAATGTGGGTGTTACAAAGTACCAAGCTTTAGTGTATTCAAGGTGGATTGTATTTGCTTTTATCTTAGCTTGGAATAGTTGGAAGTATGAAACCGTTTTAATGATTGTCAGTCTTTGAAATCAAGATTGCTGAATGATATTCGTTTTTGTATTTGTTTTGTATTTGTCTGATTTTTTTTATATTTTATATATTTTTTTTATATATTTCTATTTGATTTCTGGCTTACGAAAAGTCGCAGAAGTGGTGATCAGCGATTTGATTCCACATAGAAATACAGGAGCAAATTGATGTTGTATTTGTGTGTTTGAGTTTATTATCCATGTCATGCAATTAATACCATGTTCGGCCGGACGAATTTTTGTGGCTGCGATTATCAGCAATTGATTTCACAAGAACATTTTTATAAGTATTACGAGATGACGAAGGTAGCATTGCTATATTTGTATTATTTGTATTTTATTTTCATTCAGTTTTTTCCACTTCCAATCATGGTTACACGTTTTCATTTAATTTTATTTTTATTTTTATTTTAGGTCAATATTTTTTAATATTTTCTCACGCTTAGTAAATTGACACCCACTTGTTATACCCTTGCAGAGGGTATATTAATTTTAGCCAGAAGTTTGCAACGCACCTTAGGAGACATCTCCGACCCTATAAAGTATATATATTCTGAATCAGCATCACCAGAGGAGTCGAAAAATGGATGTCCGTCTGTCCGTCCGTCCGTCCGTCCGTCCGTCCGTCCGTCTGTTGCAACGCAAACTAGTCTCTCAGTTTTTGAGCTATCTTCATGAAACTTGGCACACAAGCTTCTTATTACTGTAGGCTGTAAATAAGTCGGAACGAGCTAGATCGGACCGATATATCGTATAGCTGTCATAGAAGCTATCGGCCGATTTTTGTTGTTTTTCAAGATATTGCAACAAGATTTGGCAAATCTTATTCTTATTACGTTCTTAATGTGCTGTCAAAATTGTATCAAAATCGGACCACTATAACATATAGCTGCCATAGGAACAATCGGCTGAAATCAGGGTTTTTGTATGTAAACCTGTTTTGTTTTTGGAAATACCGCACATTATCAATACCTTTTAATGTTATACAGTAACCCGCCTTTTGTGTTTCCATTTAAATATCTCAGACGTTTATATTCTATAGCTGTTATAGGAACAATCAGTCAGTCCGTCTGTCTGTTGCAACGCAAATTAGTCCCCCAGTTATTGAGCTATCATCATAAAACTTTGCTCACAAGCTTTTTATTTCTGCCCACTTTAAATAAGTCGGAACGGGCCAGATCGGACTAATATATCGTATAGCTGTTATGGAACCTATCGACCGATTTTCGTTATATTTCAAGATATAGCTATCAGGCTTACCACATCCAAATCGAACTTTTATAACTTATAACGATCAACGATCGGCCTAATGAAGGTTCTTGTTGCAATTTTATGGAAATCTGAGTACTATTACATGTAGCTGTTAAACAAAAAATCATATAGCTGTTATTCAAATGCATTTTTGAATGATAACTTTCCAAATTTAGATTTTATGACCAACAGATCCTTTACAACACAAAGACATTCGACCAAATGCTGTTTCTAAGAATTGTATACTGATATATGCAAAACAAAATATATCGGAAAACATAACATTCTTATATGAAACAGTTACAGTTGATAATGTAAGAAATATATACCAGTCCATAACATTTAAATACTTGCATACAATAGTCATAGTTGTTTATAGGAATCCAGCTTTTCCTATTACAAGGTTTCGAAATGAAATCAGAAATGATGTTGAAAGGCTAACGTCAGCTGAAAATAATACAAAATTGGTAATATTAGGAGATTTGAACATTTGCCGATCAACAACCACTGATCAGCTCGAGTCTACTTTAAATAATAACAACAAAATGTGCCAACAACAAAACATTTAACTCAAATTGATTGGATATTTTGTGATAACACAGTAAGCGGTGCTGCCGCAATCACTTATCAAACTCCATATAGTCACCATGACGGCGTGCTCCTTAGCTATAATCACTAATTTAATAATTTATTTTTAAATATTTAGTTAATTAATATATTTTATTATTGTAAATAAAGAATATATGTGCAATGTTGTTTAAGGTATTGTAAATATTCCTCCTCGAGGATTGCGACCTTGCCGTGGTGAGGAGGCTGAGTATTCGAAATTATAAGAGGTTGATATAATCGATGTACTGTTATAATTCTTCAATAAATACCACAGAAACCAGCAGCAATCCAAAGATATTTTATATTTTGTATAACTGCAAGGGTATGAAACCTTCGGCAAGCCGAAGGTAGCCTTGATTTCTTGTTTTTATTCACAATTACTCACGTATATATTATAATATACACTGGTATATTATATACTTGTTTACCGGCTGCGCCAGTTACCTCTCGGGAGCTTGAGGGAATTGTTTAAGAATTGTTTAAGAGAGAAACACGTCTAGTCTGTTCAGCGTCTGAATAAGAAGAGAGTGGCTACATTTTTTATTGTTAAGTTTACAGAGGCGAATCATTTATAACAGTGCATGTTGCAGCTCTGCAGCGCCGTTTTTTGGCGTAGCTGCAAATGCGTTGTGGCTGCGGCTGGGTTGTACGGATTTTGTCCGGACATATCCAGTTCGAGTCGATTTTGAGGGCTGTTGTTGTTTTTGGTGTAGCGACACCTTTATACATTTTGACTGCAGCTGGGCTGTACGGTTCTTGTCCGGACTTATCCGGTTCGAGTCGATTTTGAGGGTTGTTGTTGTTTTTGGTGTAGCGACACCTTTATACGTTTTGACTGCAGCTGGGCTGTACGGTACTTTTCCGGACAAATCTAGTTCGTGGCGATTTTGAGGACTGATGTTGTTTTTGGCGTAGCGGAGATTTTAGCGGTGGCAAGAACTTTCTCGAAGGCTGTGGTAAACATGTATGGCTTCTGATAGGGTCGGGGTATATAGGGTAACACAATTAAACCACCAGTTTTCGAAATAATACCGTACTCTCAGTAAATACACCTGTATTGTACCCTAAAATTATTGCCTGAGGTTAGACCTTTTTCATAAGGATGGGGAAGTAACATATCCATTCTACACTTGAAACTCCCTAACTACAAATACATACAAATACTCACATAAACACATTTATGTCTGAGTACAAAATGTAATCATTATTCACGCACACGCCTTCACGCACACGCCTACCGTCATGTTTCAAAGTCACCCCATACTCCTAAATTGCGTTCCCACAGATCGTGAACTAAAACTGCAGACTCTGAAACAATGTCAAACAATTGTCCCCTAACCACTTGAATTCGATCACTGGCTAAAAAACGATTAAAAACGAGCCAACTAAAATAATAAAACTTTATTACCCAAATGACCGCTCACGCAATTGTCCAGGATTCCCCAATTACCCCTATTTTTCGGAAACTTCTCTCTCCACAAGGAAGAACTAGAGGCTTTTGTTTGTCACTAAGTTGGGCAATGGACTTCGCAGTTGGAGTGGGCTTAGCGGCACTATCGCAGTATACTCAGAACTGAACTCGCGTTTGGACGTGTGCCTGGGTTAATATAGGCAAAGTGGGTATTAAGAGAGAAAACTCTTTAAGAGAGTTTGGCTGTTTATACCCTTCGACCAATGAAAATGGTCAAAAAAGGGTATACTAACTATGTGCAAATGTATGTAACAGGCATAAGAAGACATGTCTGTCTATCTGTCTGTCTGTCGGTATAAGACAACAGATCTCAGCTATTAAAAAAGCTAGAGACACCTATAAATCATAGGCAGATCAAGTTGATATCAAATGTTTGATGCCACGCCAACCGCCCCCGCAAATCGGTAATTTGCGATTTTTAAGCAAAATATTAAATTACAAAGGCACAGTCGACCGCCCGACAGTAAGATACTATTCTCGCAATTTTTAAAATCCGTTACAAACGTGTAACCACACTTATAATTTCCAACAGAAAACAAGTCGGAAAGGCTACAGTCGAGCGCGCCCGACTGTGGTATACCCGCTACAACTATGCGAAAAAAACACATCTTACAGTCTAAAATTTGTTTTCACTATGAAAGTTGCAAGTTAACAAAAATGTTAAAATCCAGAACAATGAACCCAATAAGCAAGCTTCAATCTGCAGGCTCAGCGCCTGCATAATTTCACGCCGAGCTGTTTCCTGTACACGCCGAGCTGTAGAATTCGTAGAATCTGTTTGGCAACAACTTCCGCTCCCACCAATGCAAGTGATTCCAAGAAGACTGCACCGATTCGACCAACAAAACATCAGCCGATGTCGTGGCCTGTTGGAAGCTACGGAGCCGACGCCGATCCTCTGCCACCAAGGGCAGCGCTGCTCACAGCCAAAGACTCACAGCTTGTTAGGGACAGCTTAGGGTAATTCAGTTGCAAATTGGATTAAGACAAATAATGTCGTTCTTAACTGAACTCCAATTCTTTAATTTTTACCTTGCTACCAGCAAAGTAATTAACTGGCGCCCGAGCGGGGACCGGTACGCGTACGATACAACAAAACGCTTTGTAAGTTCGCGGCTAGCAATAACATTTGCGGCAACCGGTCAAAACGCGAGTGACAAGAACGCGCAACTCACGAAAAAAAAACAAGTAGGTAAGGCTACAGTCGGGCGCCCGACAGTAAAATACCCTTCTCCCAATTTTCCAAATACGTTACAAACTAATTCCAAACAGAAATTTTTGCACAAAAACTTTAAATACATATAGCTTACTCGCTCGCACTCACACAGCGACGCGCGTAAAGAGTAATGCGACACGACGCAACGTCGACGTCGGCGTCGACTGCTCAAAGCAGCGCGCAGGCTGGTGCTCGTACCG
Organism: Zaprionus kolodkinae; assembly: GCA_018901885.1. Classification (NCBI taxonomy): domain Eukaryota; kingdom Metazoa; phylum Arthropoda; class Insecta; order Diptera; family Drosophilidae; genus Zaprionus; species Zaprionus kolodkinae. Next base: position 634,815 of record JAEIFM010000212.1, on the reverse strand, counting down.
AACATTTGTACTGAAAACGTTGACTTTAATAACTTCTGTGTTATTGGTCCGATCGGATTGTTGTATGGAGGATATGTTTATATTGCATTCAGCTTTAAACATACCAAAGCATAACTTTATAGGTTCATTACTTTGCTTAATAATCGTAAATAACCGATTTGCGGGGCGGTGGGCGTGGCATCAAACATTTGACATAAATTTCACCTGCCCCGGATATATAGGAACCTTCATACCAAAAATCTAGCTGTTTTAATAGCTGAGATCTGTTGTCTCAAACAAACAGACGGACAGACGGACGGACGGACAGACGGACAGACAGACGGACATGTCTCAATCGACTCGGCTAGTGATCCTGAGCAAGAATATATATATTTTATGGGGTCTGACACGCCTCCTTATGCCTGTTACATACATTTTGCACAAAGTTAGTATACCCTTTTTTGACCATTTTCAATGTTCATTTGCCCATCGATGGACTCCAAGGACTGAAGGCAGGGCCACAGACCACCCCTCGACCCTGTACGCATCGCTGAATCCCAAGTAGTCTTCGTTGGACAAAAAGGATGAAATCCGGATCGTCGGAGGGAGGAGCCACATCAATAAGAATACCCATAGTACTGTAAGCTTAACCAACCAAAATTTAAGAAACAAAACTAACAAACAAATCGAAAAACCTGTAGACTTAAGTAATATCGAATCAAATACCGTAAAACGATAAAGCAAACAAAAAGATCACAAAAGTGATATAACTAACTCCAACATTACGATTCCTAAGGGACCCTCTAAAGTACAAGGAAAAAACCAGTCACTGGTTATAAAATTTATAAAAGACACAAAAACATATTATTTTTAAGAAAATACAAGGTCTTACTAACTCAATTCAAACATAATTAGAAATAAGCTCCATCATTTGCTCCCTTGATCTATTTTAAACTCGACCATTCTTAGCTCGGTTTCACTTAGTGTTTTATGGCTAACGTGAACAACCGGATAAGACCCTCGATACTTAGTGCTGAAGCGGCTAGACAACGCGTTAGACGACAAGAAGAACAATAACTCAATAGAAACATGGTTGAAAATGTAGACAGAGCTGCATTAGCAGCTACAATTAGCGAAATTTTAGCTCAACAATTACCAAGTCTATTGAGACGCCACAATTCTTCGGAAGAATTCGCGAACGTAACAGACCAGGTAATTGCCCCAGAGCATGCAGGGAACTTAGGTGATTTAGACAGAGTGCCGGATATAGTAAAAACTATCCGAGACTTTTCAGGTGATCCGTCCGAATTTAGCTCATGGAAGAAAGGAGTAGACCGTATTTTAGAAGCGTACAGTGCTTTCCAGGGTACTCCAAAATACTATGGTATTTTACATACCATACGTAATAAGATTGTAGGACTCGCCGACATGGCACTAGAATCTTACAATACCCCATTGAACTGGTGGCGATTTCGAAATGTCTGACTCTGCATTATGCTGAAAAGCGCGACATTAACACAGAGTGCTAACCAATCTGTGGAAGAATTCCATCAAACGGTTTACAAGCACTTATCCCTAATCCTAAACAAGATCGGTTGTATGGGGTTAGGAAGAGAAGCAGAACTGTTAATGACGATAATGTATAGAGATAAGGCTCTAGACACCTTCGTACGAGGGTTACAAGGCGATTTGCCTCGTCTACTGGGAATTAAAGAACCAGTAGATTTACCCTCGGCATTACACCTTTGCCTCAAGTTAGAAAATCAGAACTTCAGGGCAAAACATGCAACAAACATGGGACAGACAAGACAGTTTAGGAACCAGACTTCAAAGCCTTCACCTGCTCCTCGCAGTAATTCGTTTATCAATAGACAACCACCAATTCCACACCCCAGAACTCAATATTACCAATTCGGACAGCAACCACCGACCGCTTTACCACGACAAAATTGGAACAACTTCGGTTACCAGCTTGCACAGCCAGTAGCTGCACCTCGACCTTTCCAGTATAGGCAATTCCCGCCACAACAGTCAGCGCCACCTAGGCCACAGGCCCCAAAACCACTGCCTCGTCCAGAACCTATGGATGTAGATCCCAGTGTTCAGACTAGAATGGTGAACTATATGAACATACCTCGCTTTGAACCAAGTAAAAGACCACCAGGTCCAATACCAGATGGGATGAAGCGACAAAAGAACTTTAACATACAGACTACAACAGATGAAAACGAAACGCGACCCACTGAAACTCCATGGCAGAGTACGAGGACCACAACAACCTTGACGACAACTTGGACGACTACGTAGATCAGATAGACGAAGCGGACGCTGACAATAACACTTACGACTACTACGACGACGCTGGGTTGAATTTTTTAGAATACAAAATTCCTCTCTTCCATATTTCGTATGCAAGTCGAGGAATGGGAAATTTATTAGAATACTTATAGACACCGGTTCAAACCGAAATTAAATCCAACCTAAATTCGTCAATAAGCCTATACAAAATAAATCACCTTTCAATGCTGTCTCAGTAGGCGGCAGCACAGTAATTACGCACTATAAGGTAGCGAACCTTTTTAATATTCAGGATGTTGAAGTTAAGTTTTGCCTCTTTCGATGCTATTTTGGGCAATGATAGTTTAAAAGAATTGGGGGCAGTAATACAAATCAGCAAAAATATTATGATATTAAAGAACGGTGTCTCGATCCCCATAAAAGAAAAAAACATTCGAAGCAGTCAACACAATTATTCCGAGAACATCCCACTTGTCCGACAAACAAAAAACCAAGCTAGGCGAATTACTCAAGTCGTTTCCAGACTTGTTCGCAGACCCAAACCAGAAACTGACCTACACAACAAATGTAAAGGGAACGATCCGAATCTCGTCCGACAATCCTGTTTACTCGAAATTCTATCAGTATCCAATGACACTGAAAGATGAAGTAAACAAACAGATAAAAGAACTTTTAGAAGATGGTATAATTCGACCTTCTAGATCCCCATACATATTCACCAGTGTGGATTGTACCCAAAAAGGCAGACGCCTGAGGCGAAAAAAAAATATCGCATGGTTATTGATTATCGCAAACTCAATAAAATAACCATTGCAGATAAATACACTATTCCCGAAATAAATGAGGTACTTAACCAATTAGGGGACAATAAAGTATTCTCTGTTTTAGATCTAAAAAGTGGTTTCCATCAAATCTCGTTAAAAGATAGTGACATAGAAAAGACCGCCTTCTCCGTAAACAACGGAAAATATGAGTTTACACGACTCCCATTTGGTCTTAAGAATGCACCCTCAATATTCCAACGTGCATTAGATGACATACTTCGAGAACATATTGGAAAAATATGTTTTATTTACATAGACGATATCATCATATTTAGCAAAAAAGAAAATACGCATATTGAGTACTTGGCTAAAATTTTTCAAACTTTACAGAACGCTAACATGAAATGTCAGCTAGACAAATGTGAGTTCATGAAAAACAAAGTCGAATTACTTGGATTTGTTGTCTCCGATAGGGGAATAGAAACAAATCCGAGTAAAGTGGCAGCGATAGAGAATTATCCCTGCCCTAAAACTTTAAGGGATCTAAGATCCTTCCTAGGGCTTTCCGGCTACTATAGAAGATTTATACAAAATTATACCAAATTGGCAAAACTCCTAACTTCACTTTTAAGAGGGGAAGATGGACACATGTCCAAAAGAATGTCATCCAAAAAAAAAATTTCACTAGACAATGAAGCTCTAGAATCTTTTAAGAAGCTTAAAAGTAACTTAGTGCCAAAAGAAATAATTCTCCGTTACCCAGATTTCAACAAGGAGTTCCATTTAACTACTGATGCTTCAAATTTCGCGATTGGCGCAGTTCTATCGCAAGACAACCACCCTATATCATTTCTTTCTGGAACACTTTCCCAAGCCGAAGAGAACTATGCGGCGAACGAAAAAGAAATGTTAGCCATTGTTTGCGCCGAAATAGGGCAAAAGTGTATTTTAAATTAATTTTTATTTTGTTAAAATTGCCTGAATGAATTGAATTGAATTACCTTTTAGAAATGTAAATAATATGGATAAAAGCTAAATGCTATATATGTATCAAAGCTGAATGCTATAATTGAATTGTACGATACGATATGTAAGATAAACATCGATATGTAAGATAAAAAATCGAATGGTCCTCGACCAAAAAAGATATAGATTTGAAACCGAAGTTGCTTGTACCAGACGTGTTAAATTTTTGCGTGATCTCGAGAATATTCCGAGCGGGAAAAGGACTGGCGGAAACATTGGCGCCCGAGCAGGGACACTTGGAGAAAGTTCAAGTCCCATTGGCAATAATTGGAGCTCATCGTTGGAGCAACATTTTCATTGGCTCATCGTTGGAGCTACTATTCATCTTATTCGAGCTCATCGTTGGAGCTGAATTTGCACTTGGAGCAGACACCAGAAGGAGGCTTGGGGCTGCTTATAATATTGAAGCAGTGTCGGCTCCATCATCTTACTGTGAGTTGAATATAGCTTGGTGCTCCTAGAGTGGATTGCACGGCATAGAGGGTACAGCTTGGTGTGTGCACTTCAATAAGTGTTAAATTCAACAAAAATAAAATAAAAAGTTGCATTTGGCAAAAGTGTGTGGTTATATGAAAAAATCATAGTCAGTGAACGGCTAGGTTCTATTGACAGGGTAAATTACATATGTATGTGCAGTTGTTGTTGTATCTATTATAATTGCATACTTAAGTAGAAGAACACGTGTGACCTTCAAATGATCATCAGCCAGAAACAGTAACACATAGAAGAAGTTGAGGAGAACGACAGAAGGAGAAAAATTAACTGTTACATTTTTTGCGCAAGTTAATCTCTCTCTTTTACGCGTTCACATGTTAAGAGGTGCTGCAACGACGCAATCAAGGAGAACAACGAAAAGAAAAATTTACTGTTGTATATTTTGAGTGATTTAATTTCGTTTTTCTTTACATTAACGTTCAGCTTTGAGTGAATTTGCAATTTAGTAGTGCGAAATAATTGAGTGCATATTTGAGTTCTTATAAATTCTAACTGCTACTATTTGAGTGCAATTTTGAGCACAGTAGTTATTGAGTAGTAAAACATAAATTACACAGCCCCACAAAATTTTTTTTTTGTCATGATCTGGGCATGCGGCATATGCAGTTATATGTATTTTGGGTCGCTGAATCCGAATCCAGGGTCGAAATTGCGTCATCACGTCTGGATTTCGACATAACCTCACAAAACTGAAAAATTTTAAAATTTCCCCAAAAAGATATAGAATCATGATCTGGTCATGCGATATATGTTTTCTCATGTATTTTGACTTTCTAAATCCGATTCTTCAATCAAAATGTCTCCTGCACGTCTAAGTTTCGACTTAACCTCAAAAAACATGAAAAATCTTTAAAGCGCCAAAAAATAATGGGGGGTCATGACCTGGTCATGTGATATATGTTTTCATACGTTTTTGGACCTCCTTAATCCGAATCTGAAGTCAAAATAATTTCAGGACGTATACTTTTCGACATAACCTAAAAATTTTTTCAAAAATTTTTCAAAAACTGGTATTTTATGGCGGGTTTGTAGCACTGAATCGATTAAAGTACTACGCCTTAAAAGTGTTACCTATGGCACGAACTCAGCACCATTCTTGGCGGTGCGATGTTTGTACTATTTGGCAGATCAGTTTGGTAATCAATATCCATTAGCAGATGAAGCAGTGAGGCGTAATTTTTATATGGACGATATGCTATCTGGAGCAGATTCGTTGGCCCAACTGCTCCAGTTAAAGAAGGAAGTAACAGACTTATTGCAATTAGGGCGATTTGAACTTCACAAATGGCGGTCAAATGCCCAGTGGAACGAGAGCAATACTGCTACAGAACCATTAGAACTTCACACCACAGAGACGGCAAAGACTCTTGGAATTTATTGGTCTTCTAAAATTGACAATTTTCAGTTTTCGTATACTGCAAATGAATCCATCTTGATAACTAAGCGTGTGGTCTTGTCAGAGTTAGCGCAATTGTTCGACCCACTTGGGTTTCTGAGTCCGCTCCTGATTCTAGGAAAAATCTTTATGCAGGAGTTGTGGCTACTTAAGCAAGATTGGGATCAAGAATTGCCGACTAGTTATGCAACTCAATGGAAAAACTATAGAAAGGAATTAGAAATTATTCATAAGTGTTCATTGCCTCGAGCGGTAGTACCGGTAGAGACTGCAGTTGATAAAGTAGAGTTAATTGGATTTTCTGATGCTTCTTGTCGAGCTTTTGGAGCTGCAGTTTATGTTCGATGCATAGATATGCAGGGCGTCATATCAGTACATTTGTTGACAGCAAAATCCAAAGTAGCACCAGTTCGTGTAGTATCGCTACCTCGCTTAGAGCTAGAAGGTGCCCGACTTTTGACTTAACTTGTGGATAAAATTAAAAATTGCGTGCCTAAATCAATTGATAGAGTTTGTTATTTCACAGATTCTACTATTGTTCTTAATTGGATTGGGTCTCATGCTAGTCGTTGGAATTCATTCGTTGCTAATAGAGTCTCAATAATTCAAAAATTATCTAGAGTACAAGAATGGTATAAAATTGAATCAAAACAAAATCCTGCAGACATTGTTTCTCGTGGTCTGTACACGTTGGAATTAATGGACTCGTCGTTGTGGTGGCGAGGTCCAGAGTTTTTACAACATTCCGAAGATAGTTGGCCATTAATAGAATGGCAAGTCCCTAAGGAACTTCCAGAACAGCGCAGTACTCAATTTAGTTATTAGCAAATGTTCGACTCATGCCCTCAGATTTAATATCTGGCTGCAAATATTCAAGGGATTTTTTAAAATTAAATAGGGTCTTTGCATATGTTTTTCGTTGGCGACAGCGTATCAGTAAAAATAATTCAATTCGATCAGAAACGCTTACAGCAACGGAATTAAAAGGAGGCTTACTTTATATTGTTGCCAATTTACAGGCTTTAAACTTTCACAATGAAATGAACAAGTTATTAGAGAAAAGGCCAATCAAATCAGCCAAAATACAAGGGCTTAACCCGTTTATAATTAATTGGAAGGGTATAGAAATAATTCGTGTTGGTGGTAGACTAGCTCGTGCAAATATAGCATATAATGTGAGGCATCCCATACTTTTGCCAGGTAACCACATTGCTGTAAAAGCATTATTTGAGTACACACATCGAATCAATCTGCATGCCGGAGCGCACGCTTTGTGTGCTTTTGTGCGACAACGATTCTGGGTCATTAATGCTAGAAAACTATCTCGGAGTACGGTGAGGAGTTGTATTATTTGTTTTCGACATCGACCAGTATTACATAGGCAATTAATGGGCTCTCTACCAGCAGGCCGAGTGCAAATAGGAGTGCACCCCTTTGAAAGAGCAGGTGTAGACTACGCTGGACCATTGTGGATGCATTTTAACCAAAGAGGAAAACGTCCAGTGAAAGTGTATTTATGCGTCTTCGTGTGCTTTCTGACCAAGGCGTGCCATCTAGAGCTGGTGTCAGATCTTAGCACAAACGCTTTTATCGCTGCGCTTAAGCGATTTTTTGCACGCCGCGGGATAACGAAGGAGCTGTTCTGCGACAACGCCACAAATTTCGTTGGTGCATCACGGGAGCTCAAGGAAATAGCCGATCGCTTGTGGAACGACAACAGCAGACACAACGTATTGGATCACTGCAGTCAGCTCGGCGTCAAATTTCACTTTATACCGCCAAGATCGCCCCATTTCGGGGGCTTATGGGAAAGTGCGGTGAAGGTAGCAAAACAGCTACTGAGCAGAAGCGTCAATGGAACAACGTTAAACTTTGAAGAGCTTGCTACAGTCATAGCTCAAGCAGAAGCAGTTATGAACTCTCGACCCTTGTGTGCCTTGTCGTCCGATCCAAACGATTTTGAATCATTGACCCCAGGTCATTTTTTAATTGGTCGACCTCTCAACACTCTACCGGAGCCATTCGACGACAGCATTTTTAAGATGAGTGCCACAAATCGATGGAAATGAATCGTTGCAGTCCAGCACGCATTTTAAAAGCGGTGGTCGCTGGAATATTTAACAACGCTACAAGAGAAGGCCAAGTGGAAAACCCCATACAAAAACCTGAAGGAAGGTGCTTTAGTTTTAATAGCAGAAGATAATATTCCACCAGGTCAATGGGCTTTAGGCCGTGTAGAAAAAATACATCCTGGTGCTGATGGAGCTGTTCGAGTAGTGACTGTGAGATGCAAATCAGGTCACTTTAAGCGCAACGTTCACAAGATCTGCCCGCTGCCCTTAGACGAAGACGAGGATGACTTGTTGGAAGGAGCTTCCAAGGCCGGGAGTATGTTTGCGCCGAAATAGGGCAAAAGCGTATTTTAAATTAATTTTTGTTTTGTTAAAATTGCCTGAATGAATTCAATTGAATTACCTGTTAAAATGTAAATAATATGGATAAAAGCTAAATGCTATATATGAATTATGTATGTATCAAAGCTGAATGCTATAATTGAATTGTACGATACGATATGTAAGATAAACATCGATATGTAAGATAAAAAATCGAATGGTCCTCGACCAAAAAAGATATAGATTTGAAACCGAAGTTGCTTGTACCAGACGTGTTAAGTTTTTGCGTGATCTCGAGAATATTCCGAGCGAGAAACAGCCATAATTTGGGCACTCAAAGCCCTCAAAAATTGCCTATACGGTAAAGCAAAGGTTATGATCTTTACAGATCATCAACCTTTAACACATTCTCTGAGTAGCTGGAATGGAAACGCCAGAATCAAGAGATGGAACGCTTATTTAGAGGAATATGATTATGAAATATTCTATAAACCGGGAAAGGAAAATGTTGTTGCAGACGCGCTCTCAAGAATACCTTCAGAGCAAATTAACTCTGTTGCCTCTACACAACATAGCGCTGAAAGTTCTAGCCATGACCTAATCCCTAGCGTCGAATGTTTTTAAAAATCAAATATTCTTTTATAAATCAGATAAATACAATTACAAGTTCACCATCCCATTTCCTACTTTCCATAGACATGAAATATACCGACATGAATACACTACGGACGATATAATAACAGACTTAAAAAAACACCTCAACCCTTTCGTAATAAACGGCATTCACACGACTGAAGACATAATGGGAAAAATACAGACAACCTACCGAAGTCACTTTAAAGAAATCAAAACTCGATTCACCCAATCCAGGGTAGAAGACTTGACAGACGAAACCGAACAGGAAGAAAGAATTCTTCAAATACATAGGAGAGCTCATCGAAACGCTCTAGAAAATCAAAAGCAACTAGCAGAAACCTATTATTTTCCAAGAATGAAGCAAAAAATTATACATTAAGTTAAGCAATGTTAAGTTTGCAAAGAAGCTAAATATGACAGACACCCCCCAAATCCGGAAATTCAAGAAACTCCTATTCCAGAATACCCCGGGCACATATTGCACATTGACATTTATTCTACAGAACAACACTACGTACTCACTGCAATAGATAAGTTTTCTAAAGTAGCGCCAACATTCACAAAGATCTAAACGTGCCACCTGTAAAAGACGAAATTGCGGAAAAAAAGGAAAAGTACCTTAACAAGTTATCAACGCATCCTAACCAGCTCGCGAGGAGTCTAACAAGGCTAAGCAGCCGATCACGCCTACGTCGAAACGACTTGCCAAACCCAGCAGTAATTTTTTTTTTTTAAGGGCCGCTTTTATAATACAGTTCAGAAATGTACTGGTAATTAGTATTTACACGTAAGATTTGTTAACTTGTTGTTAGTTTTCGGTACTGAAAAGATTCAACAAATAAAAGCTCCAAACTGAAAAAAAAAAATTAGCGCAAGCACGAATTATAAATTCAAAAGCGATAGAAGATATCAGAACCCCTTTGCGTGACATTATATTTTATTTCGGAGTCCCAAAACATATCGTTATGGACAACGAAAAAGCTTTCAATTCCCAATCAATTAAGTTCACGTTGGACCAGCTACAGATAGAAGTCTATACTGCTCCACCATACAAAAGTACAGTTAACGGTCAGGTAGAACGCTTCCATTCAACACTCTCAGAAATAATGAGATGCCTCAAGAAAGAGGGCACTGAGAGAAATTTTAAAGAACTTTTTGAAAGGGCAGTTTACGAGTACAATTACAGTTTTCATTCGGTTACAAAGAAACGACCATTAGAAGTATTCTTCGGCAGGAGAGTAACAATAGACCCGGACCAATACGAGACAGCCAGACAAGGCAATATTGAAAGACTTAAAAATAAACAGAAAATTGACCGAACAAACCACAATTAGAACAAAAAGGAAATACTTAACTATCAGCCAGGAGAAGAAATATTCGTAAGAATAAACACTAGATTAGGTTCAAAACTTTCGCCAAGATAAAGGAAGGAAATAGTTAAGGAAAACAAGCACACTACAGTAACAACAGAATCGGGAAAAACAGTACATTAAAGCCAAATCAAAATCTAAAATTTTTCAGGATTTTACTATGGATTACGAACGATGTGAGTGGAACGATAAACCTTACGAACTATACGAACGCGCAGATACTGACAATGAACAAGAGGATCGGAAAGCTACAAACTTCAACGACCAAACTAATACACCTCATTAACCTCGACCAAATCCAAACCGCTTTAGATATTTTACATGAACATACGGAAAACAGCCTTAAACGCAGTCCATTAAACGCTACTCTTCACCATGAGATAAACACAACTATTCACACATTCCGAACAATCACAGCCTTTCCCAAAACTCGAAAAACTAGGTCCTTAAATTGGCTAGGGTCAGACCTAGTTATGATAGAGCAGAATTTAGATAAACTTATTGACAACAATTCAATTATACACTTAAACTTTCAAGAAATCTTTGTTTTCAAAAACTTTACCTATGGCATTCCCCAAACTTGTAAAACTGTAGAATATATAAAAATATGCGATAAGAAAAAAATTGTTAATATAAGTAATTCAAAATGTATACCAAAGCTAGTTCAGGGACAGAAAGCGCTGTGTAGTTTTAGCAATGCCGACCATGTACCCAAAATAGAAGAAGTCGACGATGGAATCATCCTACTAAACGACTACGATGGAAACGTAACCTGGAACAACATAGAACTTCACCTAAAGGGCACCTATTTGGTTCAACTGTCAAATGACTCGATGATTATCGACAACCAGCAGTTCAGCAACTTGGAACCTACAGTCTCGACCCCTGGAGCACCTCTTGTGCAGTTTACGGCCGAAGAAAATGAAAGACTTAAGGTTCTATCTCTTGAAGCATTGGAAGCATTGCACATAAACAACACGGGACAGCTGATGCACATAAGAACCCATTCAACGGTCAACAGCATTACTTTACTAACGCTCTTTGGGATTGTTCTGGTTCTCATCCTGGGTTTGCACATCTATAGCCAACGGCAGAAGAGCATAACCCTGCAACTAGGTCCCACGCCTGGAATGGAAGCGAAAGTCACCGCGATTCTCGCACCTACAACCTGCGAGCAATCTTCGACTAAGGCACAATACCAGCTACCTCAGTTCAACAACATTCCATACTTCTAGAGACAGCTTGAGGACAAGCATAAATTGGAGGGGGAAGAGTTAACAACAAAAATGTTAAAATCCAGAACAACGAACCCAATAAGCAAGCTTCAATCTGCAGGCTCAGCGTCTGCGTAATTTTCTGCACACGCCGAATTCGTAGAATCTGTTTGGCAACAACTTCCGCTCCCACCAATGCAAGTGATTCCAAGAAGACTGCACCGATTCGACCAACAAAACATCAGCCGATGTCGTGGCCTATTGGAAGCTACGGAGCCGACGCCGATCCTCTGCCACCAAGGGCAGCGCAGCTCACAGCCAAAGACTCACAGCTTGTTAGGGACAGCTTAGGGTAATTCAGTTGCAAATTGGATTTAGACAAATAAAGTCGTTCTTAACTGAACTCCAATTCTTTTATTTTTTACCTTGCTACCAGCAAAGTAATTAACTGGCGCCCGAGCGGGGACCGGTACGCGTACGATACAACAAAACGCTTTGTAAGTTCGCGGCTAGCAATAACATTTGCGGCAACCGGTCAAAAAAACAAGTAGGTAAGGCTACAGTCGGGCGCCCGACAGTAAAATACCCTTCTCCCAATTTTCCAAATACGTTACAAACTAATTCCAAACAGAAATTTTTGCACAAAAACTTTTAATACATATAGCTTACTCGCTCGCACTCACACAGCGACGCGCGTAAAGAGTAATGCGACACGACGCAACGTCGACGTCGGCGTCGACTGCCCAAAGCAGCGCGCAGGCTGGTGCTCGTACCGAACATTTGTACTGAAAACGTTGACTTTAATAACTTCTGTGATATTGGTCCGATCGGATTGTTATTTGGAGGATATGTTTATATTGCATTCAGCTTTAAACACACCAAAGCATAACTTTATAGGTTCATTACTTTGCTTAATAATCGTAAATAACCGATTTGCGGGGCGGTGGGCGTGGCATCAAACATTTGACATAAATTTCACCTGCCCCGGATATATAGGAACCTTCATACCAAATTTGGTGTCTCTAGCTTTTTTAATAGCTGAGATCTGTTGTCTCAAACAAACAGACGGACAGACGGACAGACGGACGGACGGACAGACGGACGGACGGACAGACGGACAGACAGACGGACATGTCACAATCGACTCGGCTAGTGATCCTGAGCAAGAATATATATATTTTATGGGGTCTGACACGCCTCCTTATGCCTGTTACATACATGTTGCACAAAGTTAGTATACCCTTTTTTGACCATTTTCAATGGTCGAAGGGTATAAACATCTTTCGTTCGTTCAAATCCACTCTGGCAAATTGAACTTAACTTGTTCATTTGCCCATCGATGGACTCCAAGGACTGAAGGCAGACCAGCCCTCGACCCTGTACGCATCGCTGAATCCCAAGTAGTCTTTGTTGGACAAAAAGGATGAAATCCGGATCGTCGGAGGGAGGAGCCACATCAATAAGAATACCCATAGTACTGTAAGCTTAACCAACCAAAATTTAAGAAACAAAACTAACAAACAAATCGAAAAACCTGTAGACTTAAGTAATATCGAATCAAATACTGTAAAACGATAAAGCAAACAAAAAGATCACAAAAGTGATATAACTAACTTCAACATTACGATTCCTAAGGGACCCTCTAAAGTACAAGGAAAAAACCAGTCACTGGTTATAAAATTTATAAAAGACACAAAAACATATTATTTTTAAGAAAATACAAGGTCTTACTAACTCAATTCAAACATAATTAGAAATAAGCTCCATCATTTGCTCCCTTGATCTATTTTAAACTCGACCATTCTTAGCTCGGTTTCACTTAGTGTTTTATGGCTAACGTGAACAACCGGATAAGACCCTCGATACTTAGTGCTGAAGCGGCTAGACAACGCGTCAGACGACAAGAAGAACAATAACTCAATAGAAACATGGTTGAAAATGTAGACAGAGCTGCATTAGCAGCTACAATTAGCGAAATTTTAGCTCAACAATTACCAAGTCTATTGAGACGCCACAATTCTTCGGAAGAATTCGCGAACGTAACAGACCAGGTAATTGCCCCAGAGCATGCAGGGAACTTAGGTGATTTAGACAGAGTGCCGGATATAGTAAAAACTATCCGAGACTTTTCAGGTGATCCGTCCGAATTTAGCTCATGGAAGAAAGGAGTAGACCGTATTTTAGAAGCGTACAGTGCTTTCCAGGGTACTCCAAAATACGATGGTATTAGTAATAAGATTGTAGGACTCGCCGACATGGCACTAGAATCTTACAATACCCCATTGAACTGGTGGCGATTTCGAAATGTCTGACTCTGCATTATGCTGAAAAGCGCGACATTAACACATTAGAATACCAAATGACAATGCTTATACAGAGTGCTAACCAATCTGTGGAAGAATTCCATCAAATGGTTTACAAGCACTTATCCCTAATCCTAAACAAGATCGGTTGTATGGGGTTAGGAAGAGAAGCAGAACTGTTAATGACGATAATGTATAGAGATAAGGCTCTAGACACCTTCGTACGAGGGTTACAAGGCGATTTGCCTCGTCTACTGGGAATTAAAGAACCAGTAGACTTACCCTCGGCATTACACCTTTGCCTCAAGTTAGAAAATCAGAACTTCAGGGCAAAACATGCAACAAACATGGGACAGACAAGACAGTTTAGGAACCAGACTTCAAAGCCTTCACCTGCTCCTCGCAGTAATTCGTTTATCAATAGACAACCACCAATTCCACACCCCAGAACTCAATATTACCAATTCGGACAGCAACCACCGACCGCTTTACCACGACAAAATTGGAACAACTTCGGTTACCAGCTTGCACAGCCAGTAGCTGCACCTCGACCTTTCCAGTATAGGCAATTCCCGCCGCAACAGTCAGCGCCACCTAGGCCACAGGCCCCAAAACCACTGCCTCGTCCAGAACCTATGGATGTAGATCCCAGTGTTCAGACTAGAATGGTGAACTATATGAACATACCTCGCTTTGAACCAGGTAATAGACCACCAGGTCCAATACCAGATGGGATGAAGCGACAAAAGAACTTTAACATACAGACTACAACAGATGAAAACGAAACGCGATCCACTGAAACTCCATGGCAGAGTACGAGGACCACAACAACCTTGACGACAACTTGGACGACTACGTAGATCAGATAGACGAAGCGGACGCTGACAATAACACTTACGACTACTACGACGACGCTGGGTTGAATTTTTTAGAATACAAAATTCCTCTCTTCCATATTTCGTATGCAAGTCGAGGAATGGGAAATTTATTAGAATACTTATAGACACCGGTTCAAACCGAAATTAAATCCAACCTAAATTCGTCAATAAGCCTATACAAAATAAATCACCTTTCAATGCTGTCTCAGTAGGCGGCAGCACAGTAATTACGGTAGCGAACCTTTTTAATATTCAGGATGTTGAAGTTAAGTTTTGCCTGTTGCCCACATTGAAATCTTTCGATGCTATTTTGGGCAATGATAGTTTAAAAGAATTGGGGGCAGTAATACAAATCAGCAAAAATATTATGATATTAAAGAACGGTGTCTCGATCCCCATAAAAGAAAACAACATTCGAAGCAGTCAACACAATTATTCCGAGAACATCCCACTTGTCCGACAAACAAAAAACCAAGCTAGGCGAATTACTCAAGTCGTTTCCAGACTTGTTCGCAGACCCAAACCAGAAACTGACCTACACAACAAATGTAAAGGGAACGATCCGAATCTCGTCCGACAATCCTGTTTACTCGAAATTCTATCAGTATCCAATGACACTGAAAGATGAAGTAAACAAACAGATAAAAGAACTTTTAGAAGACGATAATTCGACCTTCTAGGTCCCCATACAATTCACCAGTGTGGATTGTACCCAAAAAGGCAGACGCTTGAGGCGAAAAAAAAATATCGCATGGTTATTGATTATCGCAAACTCAATAAAATAACCATTGCAGATAAATACACTATTCCCGAAATAAATGAGGTACTTACCCAATTAGGGGACAATAAAGTATTCTCTGTTTTAGATCTAAAAAGTGGTTTCCATCAAATCTAGTTAAAAGATAGTGACATAGAAAAGACCGCCTTCTCCGTAAACAACGGAAAATATGAGTTTACACGACTCCCATTTGGTCTTAAGAATGCACCCTCAATTTTCCAACGTGCATTAGATGACATACTTCGAGAACATATTGGAAAAATATGTTTTATTTACATAGACGATATTATCATATTTAGCAAAGAAGAAAATACGCATATTGAGTACTTGGCTAAAATTTTTCAAACTTTACAGAACGCTAACATGAAATGTCAGCTAGACAAATGTGAGTTCATGAAAAACAAAGTCGAATTACTTGGATTTGTTGTCTCCGATAGGGGAATAGAAACAAATCCGAATAAAGTGGCAGCGATAGAGAATTATCCCTGCCCTAAAACTTTGAGGGATCTAAGATCCTTCCTAGGGCTTTCCGGCTACTATAGAAGATTTATACAAAATTATGCCAAATTGGCAAAACTCCTAACTTCACGTTTAAGAGGGGAAGATGGACACATGTCCTAAAGAATGTCATCCAAAAAGATAATTTCACTAGACAATGAAGCTCTAGAATCTTTTAAGAAGCTTAAAAGTAACTTAGTGCCAAAAGAAATAACTCTCCGTTAGCCAGATTTCAACAAGGAGTTCCATTTAACTACTGATGCTTCAAGTTTCGCGATTGGCGCAGTTCTATCGCAAGACAACCACCCTATATCATTTCTTTCTGGAACACTTTCCCAAGCCGAAGAGAACTATGCGGCGAACGAAAAAGAAATGTTAGCCATAATTTGGGCACTCAAAGCCCTCAAAAATTACCTATACGGTAAAGCAAAGGTTATGATCTTTACAGATCATCAACCTTTAACACATTCTCTGAGTAGCTGGAATGGAAACGCCAGAATCAAGAGATGGAACGCTTATTTAGAGGAATATGATTATGAAATATTCTATAAACCGGGAAAGGAAAATGTTGTTGCAGACGCGCTCTCAAGAATACCTTCAGAGCAAATTAACTCTGTTGCCTCTACACAACATAGCGCTGAAAGTTCTAGCCATGACCTAATCCCTAGCGTCGAATGTTTTTAAAAATCAAATATTCTTTTATAAATCAGATAAATACAATTACAAGTTCACCATCCCATTTCCTACTTTCCATAGACATGAAATATACCGACATGAATACACTACGGACGATATAATAACAGACTTAAAAAAACACCTCAACCCTTTCGTAATAAACGGCATTCACACGACTGAAGACATAATGGGAAAAATACAGACAACCTACCGAAGTCACTTTAAAGAAATCAAAACTCGATTCACCCAATCCAGGGTAGAAGACTTGACAGACGAAACCGAACAGGAAGAAAGAATTCTTCAAATACATAGGAGAGCACATCGAAACGCTCTAGAAAATCAAAAGCAACTAGCAGAAACCTATTATTTTCCAAGAATGAAGCAAAAAATTATACATTAAGTTAAGCAATGTTAAGTTTGCAAAGAAGCTAAATATGACAGACACCCCCCAAATCCGGAAATTCAAGAAACTCCTATTCCAGAATACCCCGGGCACATATTGCACATTGACATTTATTCTACAGAACAACACTACGTACTCACTGCAATATATAAGTTTTCTAAATTAGCGCCAACATTCACAAAGATCTAAACGTGCCACCTGTAAAAGACGAAATTGCGGAAAAAAAGGAAAAGTACCTTAACAAGTTATCAACGCATCCTAACCAGCTCGCGAGGAGTCTAACAAGGCTAAGCAGCCGATCACGCCTACGTCGAAACGACTTGCCAACCCAGCAGTAATTTTTTTTTAGGGCCGCTTTTATAATACAGTTCAGAAATGCACTGGTAATTAGTATTTACACGTAAGATTTGTTAACTTGTTGTTAGTTTTCGGTACTGAAAAGATTCAACAAATAAAAGCTCCAAACTGAAAAAAAAAAATTAGCGCAAGCACGAATTATAAATTCAAAAGCGATAGAAGATATCAGAACCCCTTTGCGTGACATTATATTTTATTTCGGAGTCCCAAAACATATCGTTATGGACAACGAAAAAGCTTTCAATTCCCAATCAATTAAGTTCACGTTGGACCAGCTACAGATAGAAGTCTATACTGCTCCACCATACAAAAGTACAGTTAACGGTCAGGTAGAACGCTTCCATTCAACACTCTCAGAAATAATGAGATGCCTCAAGAAAGAGGGCACTGAGAGAAATTTTAAAGAACTTTTTGAAAGGGCAGTTTACGAGTACAATTACAGTTTTCATTCGGTTACAAAGAAACGACCATTAGAAGTATTCTTCGGCAGGAGAGTAACAATAGACCCGGACCAATACGAGACAGCCAGACAAGGCAATATTGAAAGACTTAAAAATAAACAGAAAATTGACCGAACAAACCACAATTAGAACAAAAAGGAAATACTTAACTATCAGCCAGGAGAAGAAATATTCGCAAGAATAAACACTAGATTAGGTTTAAAACTTTCGCCAAGATAAAGGAAGGAAATAGTTAAGGAAAACAAGCACACTACAGTAACAACAGAATCGGGAAAAACAGTACATAAAAGCCAAATCAAAATCTAAAATTTTTCAGGATTTTACTATGGATTACGAACGATGTGAGTGGAACGATAAACCTTACGAACTATACGAACGCGCAGATACTAACAATGAACAAGAGGATCGGAAAGCTACAAACTTCAACGACCAAACTAATACACCTCATTAACCTCGACCAAATCCAAACCGCTTTAGATATTTTACATGAACATACGGAAAACAGCCTTAAACGCAGTCCATTATACGCTACTCTTCACCATGAGATAAACACAACTATTCACACATTCCGAACAATCACAGCCTTTCCCAAAACTCGAAAAACTAGGTTCTTAAATTGGCTAGGGTCAGACCCAGTTATGTTAGAGCAGAATTTAGATAAACTTATTGACAACAATTCAATTATACACTTAAACTTTCAAGAAATCTTTGTTTTCAAAAACTTTACCTATGGCATTCCCCAAACTTGTAAAACTGTAGAATATATAAAAATATGCGATAAGAAAAAAATTGTTAATATAAGTAATTCAAAATGTATACCAAAGCTAGTTCAGGGACAGAAAGCGCTGTGTAGTTTTAGCAATGCTGACCATGTACCCAAAATAGAAGAAGTCGACGATGGAATCATCCTACTAAACGACTACGATGGAAACGTAACCTGGAACAACACAGAACTTCACCTAAAGGGCACCTATTTGGTTCAACTGTCAAATGACTCGATGATTATCGACAACCAGCAGTTTAGCAACTTGGAACCTACAGTCTCGACCCCTGGAGCACCTCTTGTGCAGTTTACGGCCGAAGAAAATGAAAGACTTAAGCATTGGAATCATTGCACATAAACAACACGGGACAGCTGATGCACATAAGAACCCATTCAACGGTCAACAGCATTACTTTACTAACGCTCTTTGGGATTGTTCTGGTTCTCATCCTGGGTTTGCACATCTATAGCCAACGGCAGAAGAGCATAACCCTGCAAATAGGTCCCACGCCCGGAATGGAAGCGAAAGTCACCGCGATTCTCGCACCTACAACCTGCGAGCAATCTTCGACTAAGGCACAATACCAGCTACCTCAGTTCAACAACATTCCATACTTCTAGAGACAGCTTGAAGACAAGCATAAATTGGAGGGGACGAGTTAACAACAAAAATATTAAAATCTAGAACAACGAACCCAATAAGCAAGCTTCAATCTGCAGGCTCAGCGTTTGCGTAATTTCCTGCACACGCCGAGCTGTTTCCTGTACACGCCGAGCTGTATAATTCGTAGAATCTGTTTGGCAACAACTTCCGCTCCCACCAATGCAAGTGATTCCAAGAAGACTGCACCGATTCGACCAACAAAACATCAGCCGATGTCGTGGCCTATTGGAAGCTACGGAGCCGACGCCGATCCTCTGCCACCAAGGGCAGCGCAGCTCACAGCCAAAGACTCACAGCTTGTTAGGGACAGCTTAGGGTAATTCAGTTGCAAATTGGATTAAGACAAATAATGTCGTTCTTAACTGAACTCCAATTCTTTAATTTTTACCTTGCTACCAGCAAAGTAATTAACTTGCACGCTGTTCTAATTGGATATTGTCAATTTGCTTTCAGTACTTCCAGTTAGAACTTATCAGAGGGCTTTTAATGATGAATGTGTAAAAGAGACGCCTATATAATGCTTCACATATTTATTAAGAAATTCAGTATATCCAACCAGATTTGTTTTTACTGTACATTGATGCAAAAAAACAAAAAAATAACCGTAAATAAACAAAAAAAAAAAACAAATTTTGGCTCAAAAACACCACCCTCGTGAGGACTTCAACCATGAACATCCAAAAAACTTAGACTACGCAGCATTTATAACCGCTCTGCCATTAGCTTATGTTTTATTAGATCGGCAAAGTTGCATTATGAGACCATTCAGCTTGTCGTACAGGACAAAAACAAATTATTATTGTGTCTCGTGTGTGTTGTGTGTGTAAGACAATACCAACTCACTCCACTTAAAATTCTGTTTAATCAAATAAATGCGTTTAAAATACTAAACTTAATATATTTTAAATGCTTGAAAAAAAGCTATCATCCAAAAATATCATCCACTTTTTCATCGGGGTTGGGTAGGATTAGAACTCGTGCCCTTCCGCTCGACAGTCAGCGACCACATCCACGCAGCCACTGCAGCTATTCGGCAACCACGATAAAGTTGCAATGATGATCAGTGCAAAAATTTTAATACATATAATTGAAAAAAAAAAAAAAAAATAGCTTGCCGCCGGAGTTGAACATGGATCATGCATATCTAACATAATAAAGCAGACAAAAACACGTGGTCACATGACACCACTATTTCCTAAATATCTTCCATATTTATTGTCCAATCTTAATGGAATTTTAACGAAACGACCGCAAGATGGTATTTATAAACGTATATATAAATATATATATGCTGTAGAGGTAATATTGCGGCTGTAATCAATTTTTTCAATTTATGGGGGCGGGTGGGGGCGTGGATGAAATCCAAAATAAACTTGATCAGCGTGCAGTAATACCACGAATAGCTGGGATCCAGGTGTTCACACGGACGGACAGACAGACAGACGGACGGACGGACGGACAGACAGACGGACAGACAGACGGACAGACAGACGGACAGACTGACGGACAGACAGACGGACAGACAGACGGACAGACAGACGGACAGACAGACGGACAGACAGACGGACAGACAGACGGACAGACAGACGGACATGGCTTAATCGACTCGGCTAGTGATCCTGAGCAAGAATATATATACTTGATGGGGTCTGCCACGCCTCCTTATACTTGATACATATGTCAGCTTGATAATATCAGGGGCCTTCCGTCCGTCCATATCAACGTCACTATCAGCGTCACTCATGTCTTCTCAATTTTGGCATTCGCTTTTCATTATGTCGCGTTCTCACTCTAACCAAGCAGCTGAGGTGGCCACGTTCAGCCACAGCTCAATCGTTCTCATTTTCACAGAATCCCGTTCATAGATAATTCATCTATACATCCTGACACATTGACAATAAATAGGAACACGCATAATAGCAAAGGGATCATAGAGAAGAAGTAAATAGCGACTACGCACATTCACATTATTTTCGCAACGACACATACATATGCCGGTTGCACGAAGCTAGTACCCTTTTTTGACCATTTTCAATGGTCGAAGGGTATAAAAATGTAAATATTGTACAACCTTGATCTGGTCGATCAAAATGTCAAAATGTTTGAGCTGTTAAGTATGTGCTATTAAGTTAAGTCGTGTTATTATGTGTGTTAATTACTAAAAGGAAAGGAATTACAAATAAAGGAATTACACAAAGTATATATTTTCATACCCTTGCAGAGGGTATATTAATTTTGGCCAGAAGTTTGCAACACACCTAAGATGACATCTCCGACCTCATAAACTAAAAATATTCTTAATCATTAACAAGGGAGTTCATAGAACTTTATCCGTCTATCCCTCTGTTGCAATACGATCTAGTCTTTCAGTTTTAGAGCTATCTTAATGTAACTTGGTAGACGTGCGTCTTATTGCTGCTGGCTGTATATAGGTCTGTATATAAGCCGGCATGAGCAAAATCGGACCGATATATCGTTTAAACGCCATACAGTCTATCGGCCGAGTTTTGTTAGTTTTAAAGAAAGCCTTTCCAAACATATCACATCAATTTTCTTTAATTAATATATAATGCCTGCAATATTTCATTCCAATAGAAACAATATTACATGTAGCTTAGGAACAATAAGTCAAACAAAAAAGCAAGGCTACCTTCGGCTTGCCGAAGGTTTTATACCCTTGCAGTTATACAAAATAGTTATAAAAGTTCGATTTTGATGAAACTATTTTACACTTAGATTTGGATGTGGTAAGCCTAATAGCTATATCTTGAAATATAACGAAAATCGGCCGATAGGCTCCATGACAGCTATACGATATATATTGCGTTGCAACAGACAGACTGACTGATTGTTCCTATAACAGATATAGAATATAAACGTCAGAAATATTTAAATGGAAAAACTAAGGGCGGGTAACATTAAAAAGTATTGATAATGTGCGGTATTTCCAAAAACAAAACAGGTTTGCATACAAAAACCCTGATTTCAGCCGATTGTTCCTATGGCAGCTATATGTTATAGTGGTCCGATTTTGATACAATTGACATTAAAAACGTAATAAGAATAAGATTTGCCAAATCTTGTTGCAATATCTTGAAAAACAACAAAAATCGGCCGACAGCTTCTATGACAGCTATACGATTTATTGGTCCGATCTGGCTCGTTCGTATTTACAGCCTACAGCAATAAGAAGCTTGTGTGCCAAGTTTCATAAAGATAGCTCAAAAACTGAGAGACTAGTTTGCGTTGCAACAGACGGACGGACGGACGGACAGACGGACATCCATTTTTCGACTCCTCTGGTGATGCTGATTCAGAATATATATACTTTATAGGGTCGGAGATGTCTCCTAAGGTGCGTTGCAAACTTCTGGCTAAAAAAAATATACCCTCTGCAAGGGTATAAAAAGGGTCTGCATAAAACCCACAGTTGACTTATCAGAAATTATGGCCGTCACTGGTTGCACTCACTCAATGACATTTTCGGTAAATCGATTGAGCAGTAGATCTCGTTACCATTGAGGGATTGGTGAACGACATCAATGGCTGTGTCTCTAGCGTGCCTGAGGGGTGATTAGAGGGAGTTGGACGTCGCATTATATGTGAATTTTTTGCGTTTTGGGGATTCATTCATCAACTTATTGAACAATTGAAAATAGAATCGAGCGCTGAGAACTCGTCGGAAAACTTGCGAAAAAAAAACAAACAAAAACAAGAAGAGGTATATGTGCGAGAGAAATAAATTATCGCCCGTAAGGGACACACAGCAGAGAGACAAAATACTAAGCAACAACAGTGCAGCAGAGAGGGTGGCAAAACGTGAGAGCTGCTTAGGTGCGCTAAGAGAATACGGAAAAATAAGAAAAATCACAGAGAGAGTAATGGCGGTAAACCACTTACAATAACGTCGCTTACCGAAAAAGTAGGATGAAAACAATGCGCCAGCAATGCAGAACCTATACACAACAAAAACTGTATTTAGCAAACAAAGATTAGTTTGACTATCAGGGATGCTGACGGGTCGGTAACGGGTTGTAAATATAGCGGATTGGAACCTTTTCGGGCCCCATGTTGGGCGCCAATTTCTGTAACGACCGAAGTCTAGTAACGTCCCCTGCACACCCTGTCTTAGCTACAGCCGGCTAAGCTCAGGGAAAATGGGCGGGGTTTTGTGTGCAGGTTCGGTTATCGATGTTACTAGAAAATATCGACAGGCTATAGGACTACTAGAAGGGGGAATGGCAAGAAGAATGAAGGCCAAAATAAACGGACAAACTACCCCTAACGAACGATCTAGTCGGAGAGCTAGATGTAATGCTCTCCTTCTTCACCCACCCAGCCATGTACTACCGATATCGAAATACCGATATTACCCATGTTGCTCTTATGCTACCGTCAAAAAATATACATGCCTAAAAAAAAATACATTTATTCCATAATTCCAGAACGGAATTATAACTTTGTTCGAATCGAAAATGTATGTAACATGCAGAAGGAGACATCTCTCCCTATCTACTTAGGACTTCGTCCCATTCCCTTTGGTCAACCTGCACATATGCCTTAAGAGTCGCATTGATTAAACGATTTACCCACTCCGCTGCGTTCGACTGCGGAGCATACGCACCAGTGCAGACGTGACGGACACCGAACTTAGTCAGAAAGGGCGAGAACTCATGGCTTTTAAATTGAGTGCCATTATCGCTCACGATTACTTCAGGTACCTCAAATCACGAAAAGATCTTTTCTCCCAGGATGTCTATTACGACCTTGGCCTCCAACTTCTTCACCGCTTTCAGGAAGGTAAATTTGGAAAAGTGATCTAGTACAATGAAAATCCCGATGTTTCCCTTTTTTGACTTTGGAAACGGACCAATAAAGTTAATGTAGAGTCGCTGGAATGGTCGATTGGTTACTACCCGAGCGCCATTGTCGGATATATCCGACAGACCACGCAGTTCCGGATGTAGTCCCTTACCTGCACTACCATAATGTGCCAAAAGAATCGACGGCGGATCTACTCAACGCACTTTGCCATGCCGCAATAGGCAGAAGAAGGCTGGTCGTGTGCGGATCTGATAACGTCTTCCCGCAAGGATTCTGGAGCTACTAACTTCCAGACGTTGTTCATACCAATATCGCCTCCAGGAAACTCCGTGCGATGGTATACATAATCGTCCACCACCTGGAAATCGGGAACCTTAGTGGACCGGAAATTCTTCCTCAACCGTCTGTACTCCTCTGAGTGGAATGCTTCCGAATTGAGGTCGATTTCACTAAGGACTTCCCTGTCTAACAGGCAAATCTCTGCTTTCTCGAAATAACGGGATAACGCAACCCCATCCACATTCTCATTCCTCTTGCTGTGCTCAATCTCAAACGAGAAACCTTGTAGCTTGATCGCCCATCGAGCCAGTCTGCCGCTAAGATCTGGCTGATTCATCAGCCCGCGCAAGCCTGCATGGTCTGTCACTACCTTGAACGGATGACCCTCGATATACATGCTGCATTTTTTGATGACAAGAACTACCGCCAAGCACTCGAGTTCGGTTACTGTATAGTTGCGTTGAGCTTTATTCAGCTTCTTGGAAATGTAAGCGATGGGTCGCTCACAGCCAGGATGTGTCGCACTGGATAACAAAAGGTTTCTCATATCTCGGATGAACTAGAAAAGAAGCAGAGCACAACCACCCCATGATCGTAATAAAAGCCTCCTGAGCGCGGTCATATGCAAAAGACGCTCCTCGGCTGAAGACAGTCTTGGTCGCGATGCCCTACCAATCAATTCCAACATTTGGAGCTGTCGATAGAGCGAACAGCGCATACCTCTGCTTTAGACACCTCCGACTCGGAGTTCTCTTCGACTTGAATAGAGTTCACGAGGTTTCTTTTAAAGTTCGAGCGGTATTGGGGCCGAATGCTTCGGAAGAACTCCCCGTGTCGATGGCATTCCCTACGCAACCTTGCTAAATCTTTCTACATGCAAAAGCTCATGTTGCAGCTCTGAGCGCAAATTTTAGCGAACCTCAACCACAATTTTGCTATCCAACATAGGTGCTCGGAAGGAATCAGCGATAGCCAACATAGCTTCTAGAATATCGTCGAAGCTTTCACTGATACCTTGCTTACGACGACGCATAGCGTCCTTAATGTCCCTGTCCGTTCTCTGGTCCTGGTTACGCTCGTGCGGGCGACCACATAACTCGTACCAGTCCAGATCGCGAACAGTGCGATGCACTCTCCAATAAAATGTTAGTGCTGGACCAGAGAACAAAAGATGAGCAAATTGGGCTAACTATGAGAAGTTGCCGTTAAGGCTCTGGGTGGTCATGCAATTGACTCGAAATATTATATAAAGTCCTCAAAAGGAAGGTCATTGGGTGATCCAGTGAATTTAATGCGCTAGTTCGAGATAGTGTTGCATATTCTATCTGGGCGATCAATCTCCGACTAACCGAAGTGCTGCCTCGCCTTCCTTCCAGTAACGAGGATCATTTCGAGTATCTCGAACAGATTGGGTCATATTTAAATTGCGGAACGCGGCGGAGATCTGCTTAGCAATCACGGCCAACATGCTATCTCTATAACTCGCCATCGAGCTAGAGATGAGCCTATTAATTCGCGTTTCTGCGAGCGCAGCTGAATCAGGGGTTTTAGTCTCACGTCGGGGGTTCCCCGAGTTGGAAGTGGGAGTGAGAAGCTGTCATGGGTCATGCCACGCACCTGAGAACGGGTATTCACACGGCTCTTTTTAATTTCTCCCGGATGAGATGGAGCGTTCAAAGGTTCTTGCTTAGTTGGCGGGTTCAAGGAAGCCCTGCGCTCAACTGCAGTCGAGTTGAGCCAACCAGACAAGTTGTCTCGATGAGGTCGGGGTCCTGACGGGTGTCATTGTAAATGGTACAGTCCATCGCAATGTTCATCAGGTCCCCTACTCTCTCGGTACCCCGTTTTGCCATCATAATTAAATCACAAAAAAAAAAAAATAATGAACCTGGTCAAAACTACAAGATTCCAACACCAGCTAATACAACAAGTGGGTAAGGCTACAGTCGGGCGCCCGACAGTAAGATACCCTTCTCCCAATTTTAAAATCCATTACAAACGTGTAACCACACTCATAATTTCAAACAGAGAATTCTGCACAAATACTTCTAGTACATATAGCTTACTCGCTCGCACTCACACAGCGACGCGCGTAAAGAGTAAAGCAACACGACGCAACGACGACGTCGGCGTCAACTGCTCAAAGCAGCGCGTCGGCTGCTGCCCGTACCGAACATTTGTACTGAAAACGTTGACTTGAATAACTTCTGTGTTATTGGTCCGATCAAATTGTAATTTGGAGGATATATTCATATTGCATTTAGCTTTATACAAACCGAAGCAGAACGTTATGCGTTTAATACTTTGCTTAATAATCGCAAATAACCGATTTGCGGGGGCGGTGGGCGTGGCATCAAACATTTGAGATAAACTTTATCTGCCTATGATTTATAGGAACCTTCATGCCAAATTTGGTATCTCTAGCTTTTTTAATAGCTGAGATCTGTTGTCTCATACAGACGGACAGACGGACAGACGGACAGACAGACGGACATGTCTCAATCGACTCGGCTAGTGATCCCGAGCAAGAATATATATACTTTATGGGGTCTGCCTCGCCTCCTTATGCCTGTTACATACATTTTGCACAAAGTTAGTATACCCTTTTTTGACCATTTTCAATGGTCGAAGGGTATAAAAAAACCTCTGTGCTCGTAAATGTCCGAGGGACAACGATAAAAAAAAGGAGGTAGCCCACAAGCTACGACAATTACTATAATATATAAGATAGTTGCAATTGTGCACACAAATACGTCTATGTCGCATCGATATTATTTGTTTAATTCATTAGTTGTTAAGTGGCATGACTGGTATAAGTTATTATTTTGTAATGAATGTCATCACTAATAAAGAATAAGTGACAAAGATAGAAAAATTATCTATTCTCATCCATCCTCTTCCCACTTGTGCCTTCTCTTGCACACGATCCATAAGCCCAACAGAATTGACTGTTCTGCGTAGCCTCGGTCTGACACTGCGTTAGAGCGAGACAAATATAGTGTGTGACCGAATGGATGATGCAATAATTGCAATCATTGCGGAGTTGCTAACTGACGTCAAGAAGACGCGTGCCAAAAGAACGGTGTCTAAGCATTGTGCTAGCATCATTTTGAAAATTCGAGTCATTAAAAGACGGACACTTAAAGAAGGCAGTCGAAATGTCGAGGAAACGCAAGGCCACAATCCGAGAGGCACAGGAGGTGTAGATGAATGAGTCTGGCCATCTGACTCCGACATCAGAAGTGGGATCGCCTCAACACCAAACCATGACCGACGACCGTTTGTGCACACTTTTAGAAACGCAGCATCGCAATTTGATCGACGTTTTGAATGCAGTCAAAAGTGCAAAGTCAACGCCAGCTGTAAATAAAATCGTCGTACTGCCTAAATTTAATCCCGACTCCACTGGCGCTAGTGCAGCTGCTTGGTGTGCCACGATGGATATAATTTTAGCAGAAAATCCTCTGGATGGCAGTGCTTTGCTTATCGCTTTGAGCAAATCCCTAGAAGGCGCCGCATCTAACTGGCTGTCACAAGTTTGTTTTTCTGGAATCACGTGGGACGCATTTAAGGAATTGTTTTTGCAACAATTTGAAGGCAACGAAACACCAGCAGCTACTGTATTTAATGCCCTTAATGGTAGCCCAAAAAACGGCGAGTGCCTTTCGCTGTATGGAAGCCGGTTATTAACGACACTAATGGCAAAGTGGAAGTCGATGAATACGGAAGAAATCGCCGTGTCGGTAGTTCTGGCACACGTTGCCCATATTGAAACAAGACTGCAACGTATACAACCAACATCAAAACACGTAACGAATTGCAGAATGAGTTGCGGGCATTTGCTTTTGCCAAGAAGAAAGAGCAGCCCTATGAGAATAATTCTGCGGGCAAAAGACAACGCACACACGCCACTATTAAATGCCACTTTTGCGGAAGAATGGGTCAGAAATTGGTGGACTGCCGTTTAAGGAGTAACGCTGCTAAGCCCAAACAATCCAAATTCTGGACGTTCATCGGACGCAGGGACTAAAGCAATTACTTGCTATAAGTGTGGAGCTCTTGGACATTTTGCTTCGGCATGTACTGAGAAAAAAGAATCAGCGAGTCATAATAAAATGGATGAGAGGCGTGTAAACTTGTGCCAGGTGGCCGACCCAATTGGAACTTTGACTTCGCCTGGTGAGTCGTATCCATTCTTTTTTGATTTTGGAGCCGAGTCTTCGCTGATAAAAGGGTTTGTGTCTCATAGACTTTCGGGCACCCGAATCAATAATATTGTAGTTTTAAAGGGAATAGGAAAGAGCTCAGTGACAAGTACTATGCAAATATTGTCTAATGTTGTAATCAGTGGCTATTCTCTTGAAATACTTTTTCACGTAGTTCTTAAAAGTCACATAAATTATGATATAATAATAGGCCGAGAAATTTTAACTCAGAATTTTGGTGTAAAGATAACAATAGATACTTTTGAATTATATAAGACAAAATCTGTGTACACCCTATCCGCTTTGAATAATTGTGTCAGCCTTACCAATATTGATACCTAGCTGTATGGTGTGTATAAGTCAACTTTATTAGAAATTCAAAGCGAATTTTCAAACGCATTTATAAATGGGTTTCCGAAAAGCCGAGTCACAACTGGAGAGTTGGAAATTCGATTGATTGATCCTAATAAGACTCTGCAAAGACGGCCATATCGGCTTAGTATCGAGGAAAAAGGAATAGTAAGAGACAAAATTAGGGAATTATTGGCATCAAATATTATACGCTCCAGCTGCTCCCCTTTTGCAAGTCCAATGCTTTTAGTCAAAAAGAAAAATGGCTCGGATAGACTTTGCATAGATTATCGTGAGTTAAATGCCAATACCGTGTCTGAAAAGTATCCCTTACCGCTAATTAACGACTAAATCGGTAGGTTACGTGAGGCAAAGTTATTTTCGTGTCTGGATATGGCTAGTGGTTTTCACCAGATTCCTATACACCCAAATTCAATAGAGCGAACGGCATTTGTTACTCCAGAGGGACAATTCGAATTTTTAACTATGCCTTTCGGCTTAAAAAATGCACCGTCTGTGTTTCAACGTGCGATTATGAAAGCGTTAGGTGACCTTGCCCATTCCTATTGTATCGTTTATGGATGATATTTTGATAACTGCACAGACAAAAGAAGAATCTATCGACAGATTGAGAACAGTATTGGTAATCCTATCACAGGCTGGGTTTTCATTTAAAGTGACTAAATGTTCATTCCTTAAATCAAGTGTAGAGTATCTTGGGTTTCTTATAATGGATGGCGAAATTCGGCCCAATCCACGTGAAAAGTTCTCGGAAATAATGAAACCGTTGTATGGTTTTACATGTAAAAACAAAGTATTCCAGTGGGGAGCAGAACATGAGCAAATACGTCTATCGGTTATCAAAACATTAACAGGTGAGCCTGTCCTAGTGATATTTAATCCTCAGTACCCAATCGAACTTCATACTGATGCCAGTATGAATGGTTATGGAGCTATTCTCTTTCAGAAAATTGATAACAAGCCCCGTGTCATCGAGTATTTTCGTAAACAAACATCGTCTATAGAGTCTCGGTACCATTCTTACGAGCTCGAAACATTGGCCGTATTTAACTCGATGAAGCATTTCCGACATTATCTGCATGGCAGACATTTTACAGTTTTTACCGATTGTAATTCCTTAAAGGCCACGAGAAATAAAATTGATCTTACTCCAAGAGTCCATCGGTGGTGGGCCTACATGCAGTCATTTGATTTCGATATTCAGTATAGACCGGGAGCTAAAATGGCGCATGTTGATTTTCTCTCACGTAATCTGTCTCTAACTGAAATTCCTGAAACTCATGTAAGTCTGTGTCAAAATCGGATCACTATAACACATATAGCTGCCATAGGAACAATCGGCTGGAATCGGGGTTTTTGTATGCAAACAGAAACCAGCAGCAATCCAAATGTATGTAAAACCTTCGGCAAGCCGACGGTAGCCTTGCTTTCTTGTTTTATTATTCACAGCAAGAAATTTTCGCTACATATTATTATATTTCGTTTTATTTACCTTTTGCCGGCTTTAGTGAGCGTCGTTCACAATCGACCGACCACCACTTTTTTCCATATAAGTGTTATCATGAGGGCTGCACAAGCTCGAATATTTAAAAATAATCACTTAGTGGATAACCTTAATTTTTCTTAGTCACCTGTTTAGTTTGTCGTATTTTTATCCACTGTGTTGTTATATTCACAAAGCGTTGCAAAATTATCGATTATATTTTCCTCAATCTGAGCAAATATCTTCGAACAATAAATAATTATTTTAGTTACATTCACAATTTAAGTTATTTTGTTATTTGTACATACATAAATTAAATTGCGTCAATTTGCTTAGAATTCCACGATGGGTATAATAATTATTTCTATAATTATTTATACTCAATAAAATATATCGATATTTTATAGAGTTTAATATTTATATATATTTTGTTTTTGCAACGTCCTCCACTTTTCAACGAAACATTGCTTCCTTGAATTTAGCAACATATTCCTTGCTCAATAATTTCGATAAATAACCGATCGATTTGCATAATATTTTTTCTTTTTATTTTATTGTTTAGTTTTTAATAATAATAAGAAACTCCTCACGTCATCGGCATCAATTGCTTTTTTTCTCGTTTTTTTGCAAGCCTGGTATGCCAATTGATGGTAACGACACCAAGAATCACCTTGTTGTACAAACGACTCAGCATAGAAGTTCGGAATCTCTCCCAAGTTCCCTTCTTGGCAGAGCTTCTTCTCCCGCCACTCTACTTAAAGTTCCAACTCCGACCAAATCCAAAGTTACTCAGGTACCAACAATTTCGGTGCGCGCTCCTCTAGTCACTCGCTCAGTTGGTCATCAGATCTCCCAGGCGCTAAGAATGGCACTCCAAGAGTTCATTAACTCGTCCGATAAGCTTACGCATACTTCAATCTTCTCCGACAGATTCAGTTCACACTCATAGAGTGCGTGTTGAGCAGCTTCGTTCCATTCGCACCTCTTCACAGCGGTCTACATTTTCTATCCCGGTTTGAGCCAGATCGAGAAATTGTTCCATTTAAATGCAATGACCAGTGGCGAAGCGAAGGCAATCGTTTCCAAATCCCCTTTTACGAATGCGGGTTTCTCTTCTGCGTGGAAGAACTTGACGGACAGATTCGAAAATAAAAGGCTGTTAGTAAACAGCCAACTTAAAACCCTTTTCAACCTTCCGTAAGTCTCTTATTAGTCTGGAGCCGCCATCCAAGTTCTTCAAAGCACTATACAAAGTTGCTTAACTGCTCTAGAACACTCCAAAATCAGCACAGAGAACTGGGATTGCCTTCTAGTCTTCCTATGCTCGTTTAAGCTGCCAAGGCTAACGCTGTCACTTTGGGAACAGTCGGTACAATACAAGGCTGAAATTCCATGGTGGCAAGAAATGTCAGATTTCCTGTCAGAACGCTATCGCACATTAGAAGCGATAGTGGATGTGCAACCAAGCAAAAGCGCACAGGTTACCTCCAAGCCTGCTCAAAAATAGCCCCTTAAGAGAAAGGTCAACTCCTTTGAAACAAAAGTTGTTAGGCAACCACAAACCTGTAATCTTTGTTCAAAGGAGAACCATCCTATACATCTGTGTCCGCGTTTTCTCCAAATGGCTGTTGATGAGAGTGTTGAACTTGGCATCAATCAGCAAAAGTTGTGTCTGAATTGTTTCGCAAGAGGGCATATCCTTAAAGATTGTACGAGTCAACACAACTGTTCACGTGCAAGGGTCGCCCCAATTCACTCCTCGTGGCGCTTCTCATTCTTGCCCTCTTCAGCAGCTTCTGCAACAACTCCCCAGAATTCTAATATACAGTCCACTCCTCCGAAAACTAATATACAGAATTATTTTTTTACGGCGAACACACAAGGTGTTCTTCTCGGCTCTGCTCTTATAAATTTTTGCCATTTGGCCATGACTTATAAGGCACGTGCACTGATCGATCAAGGTCCTCACAGGACCAGTAGCGAAGTCGAATCTTTCGACCGTTTCATCCTTCACCCCGAGGATCAAGATCAGCGAAGAGCAAAGGCTTGATGATCTTCTCACCAAGTTTTGAGTTGAGGAAAATCTACCAGTCGAGCTGGTAAAAGTCTCTGACTCAGCGTTGGAAAATAATTTCCTTCGCACCACTTCCAGAACCAAAAAGGGCAGATATGTCGTTACTCTGCTCAAACGAATGTCGTTTAAAGAGGAACTTTTCTTTAAAAGAGCAGTACGACTCCATTATTCAGGAGTATTTAGATTTAGACCATATGAGGCCAGTCTCTGCAAGTAACGACTGCAACAACTTTTATCTCCCTCATCATGCTGATTTTAAACGTGAGATCACTACTAAGAGAGTTCACGTTGTTTTCAACGCCTCCAGTCCGTCCTCTAATGGGAATAGCTTGAACGATATCCTACATCCAGGACCCGTTCTCCAATTTGATCTGACTATGCAGATTATGAAATGGCGTTTTTTCCGTTTTGTTCTTAATGCCGACATCAAAAAGATGTACCGGCAGATACTCGTCCACAAGAGTCACACGCCATTCAACGAATCCTCTTCAGGAACCCAAATGGCGAATTGTGTGACTATGAACTCAACAAAGTCACTTTCGGAGTAAACTGTGCTCCATTCTTGGCCATTCGGGTTCTTCAGCAGCTTTCCCAGGATGTTAGCACACATTTTCGTCTCGCCAGAAACATCATTTCCAATTACATGTACGCAGACGATGTCCTTGCTGGCTTTTTCTTTTCCCCCTCCGAAGCAGATGTGGGACAGTCTTACACTTAACGTGTAGATCTATCGCTAAACTATTCGATTCAGCATGTTGGCTGGCACCATTTTTGGTTAGTGCCAAAATTTTCATGCAGGAGATATGGCTACAAAATCTTGGATGGGAAGAAGCGTTGCCTTTGGAACTTCAACAACGCTGGCACGATTTCTCTCTCCAGAAGATTCGGAACTACAGATGGGTCCAATATACCCCGTAAGCAAAGCTCCAAATCCAGGGCTTCTGCGATGCATCTCAGCGCGTCTACGGAGCAACTATCTACATCCGTGTTGAAAACCAAGACAATATTTCAAGCCATCTCCTTGTAGCCAAAACCAGAGTAGCTCCTGTGAAGACCATCTTCTTGCCTCGATTGGATCTTTGCAGTGCATTACTGCTAGCCGAGTTATCATCAACACTACTCCGTCAGCTCCCAGTCATTAGCTTCGAAGAGTACTATTGGACTGACTCCACCATTGTGTTAGCTTGTCATAGTAAGCCTCCATGTAAATGGACGACCTTCGTTGCAAACAGAGTACCTAAGATAACTCAGCTCACTAGTTCGAGCAAATGGTCCCACGTCAGATCTGAGCAGAATTCAGCCGATCTTGCTAGGAGAGGTGTCTCGTCAGAAGACCTCATTGGTAATAGACTCTGGTGGCATGGACCCTATAGGCCGATCCTTCCGGCAGAAAATTGGACTGTTGCGATTGATATTGCTTACGAAACAGACGAAGAGCTTCGTCCTGTTAAATGAAACTTAACTAAGTTCATCCGATTGAATCTTGGAGAGATTTTCCGAGCTCGACAGAGCACTGCGAGTGATGACTTACTTATACCGCTTTATCCAGAGGTGCTCTCTAAAGATGCCAGCAGCTCTGAACTCTCCAACGTCCAAGATTTGCTCATCCGGAACACCCAACGTACTTAATTCCTGAAAGAGTACAACTGTCTGTTGAACAAGGAGCAGATTGCAAGGAATAGTGGCATCATTAATTTGAATCCATTTATTGACACCAGCGGAGAACATCCGCTTCTTTAAGCTATGATGAACGGCACCCAATCATCCTTCCGTACTCATGTACCTTCTTACACCTCCTCGTCCGTTTTACACATTGTATCTCCCTCCATGGTGAAAATCAATTAATAATGCGTCTAATTAGATCACGCTACTGGATTCCGAAACTCCGAACTTTAGTGAAAGCCACTATCAATTCATACACGTTTGAAGAACTATCCACACTTCTTTGCAAGGTCGAAGCATACCTTAATTCCAGGCCAATTTCTCCAATGCCTGAGAGCCCCACCGATCTTTTAGCTTTGCCTCCCGGCCACTTTCTGATCGGCGGTCCGCTCATGTCCATCGCAGAGCTTGAAATCCAAGAAGACACTGTATTCATCATCAATCAATGGCAACGGCTCAAGGCTCTGCATCAACAGTTTTGTTTCCGTTGGAAAGTGGAATACCTCAAAGAACTGCACAAACGCTCCAAATGGAGAAACCTCCAGGTCGACGATATGGTGGTTGT